>JARLTB010000044.1:13712500-14187500 GCA_030141615.1 Unio pictorum
GAAGATTTAAATGATAAAGCACACCTTTAGAATTTGCAATCTACAACAACTTGTCAACAAATACTGATAAGGCCCTCATCATTAAATACAACGACTCCTCATCCAAATCTTCCCCCAAGCAATCAGATCTTAATCATCTTATTGAAGTACATGGTAACTTGAAAGGCTACCATACACTTTGTTGTACATAGTAACTTGAAAGGTTACCATACTCTTTGTTGTACATGGTAACTTGAAAGGCTACCATACCCTTTTTTGTACATGGTAATTTGAAAGGCTACCATACCTTTTTTTGTACATGATGACTTTAAAAGCCACCACACTCTTTGTTGTACATGGTGACTTTAAAGGCTACCATACCCTTTGTTGTACATGGTGACTTTAAAGGCTACCATACCCTTTGTTGTACATGAAGGCTACCATACTCTTTATTGTACATGGTGACTTTGAAGGCTACCATACTCTTTGTTGTACATGGTGACTTTGAAGGATGAAATACCCTTTGTTGTACATGGTGACTTTAAAGGATACCATACCCTTTATTGTACATGGTGACTTTGACTTTGAAGGCTACCATACCCTTTGTTGTACATGTCTGTTAATTTGCAAGTTCAACAACTTTTAATCAGCAAAATGAAAACGTTTATGTTAATTTTTGCAAAGTGTTCTCCCAACCACCAAGCCATCCCTAACAATAATGCGATACGGATTAACGTATGCATACATGTCATTTACACATTTCGAGGATTGAATAAGCTGCTCTGCCTTATGACACTCAATATCGTTAATTGCACCTCCCTACCAAATCGACTGCGTTTATGTTTATATATATATATATATATATATATATATATATATATATATATATATATATATATATATATATATATATATATATATATATATATATATATATATATATCCTGTTTCCGAAACTTGCGAAAACTAAAACGAGAATTCCCTTATTTATTCAGAGATAAGCCTGTTTAACTTCAGTTGAAATGACACACTGAAGCAGACAGCGTCCCCAGGGTGGTGGCAACTTGGCAACAATAACCAATAAAAACACCCACACTAGGTAGATATTGTAACCGGCACTAGTCCCTGACAGCATTGCGATCTCCGCATTCAACGAAGCGTGCTGTACATGTGGTGTATTTAATAGAACACTGGGCGAAGGTCATATGCAGTTGTAAATTGTATTATATTTATAATAAGTCAATTTGATGACTGCTTCAGACAGTTGCGTTTCAAATTTGAAAGATTTCATAGTTCATGTAAATGTGTTAAGTTATAATTTAGTTAATCAATATGGGTAACGTTCTTGTACATATTTCCTCTTATAGTATTCAAACTGGCGAATCATCTGAAGTCTGTCAATTTAACGTTTGTATAAGCACATTTACCGTCAACAACAATGGATGAAATCATTTTTTTTAATATGCACGAGTTTGGTAGGATTTTCGAGATAAAACAACTGTAAAGTACTTCTGCTCCTAGAGACTTTAAATTGTTCTCGCATTAAATTTCAGTAGTACGAGCATAATAATTGTTTTTTCACCACTTAGGCTGCTTGAAATGTGTCGGAATGTCTGCACAAATTATATATAATTTGATGTTAACCTCTGGATTATGACATCGTCAAGAAAGGTTGTAAAAGATAACGGTTATCTTTGGGTTCTAAATCTGTAGTTTGAGTCAAAACCAGGCTTTAATCCGGAATGAAGAAAGCAAAATTTGTATTACGAGGAACATCAACAAAAAAAAAACACCTCGTAAACGAATTTCTTCATGTCTTCTTTTTGTGTTTTTTTTTGTATGGCTTTTTTAGCCGAAAAATCTGAGAAGGATCTTCGGCTTTACGAATAAAATCATTAAATACAGATTGTATTGCGTTGCATGAATTAAACTTTTATCAATTTTTTTTAATAGAAAAATTGGGCAATAAAAAAGCACTTCTTTTTGTTAGTACGGTTTTGATTTTGGTTAATTGATTTTAACAGCACTCTCAACACAATCTTGACTTAATCATAACGAGGAAATTGAAATTAAGTGCGTTCTTTTCCAAGAGAACACCGTAGCAGCTAACATGGACTGGCAGAATTGGTTATAGCACTCACGATACTAATTATCATTATCATGAATTGTGTCTACTTTTTTCGGACCGGCGGCCGACCACGCCTTCCATAGCTTTAGAGCATCAGCCAAATGATCAGCTGCGTTGTGTAGAGGTCCGCCGCCTTTGCAACTGATGTGATCTCCACCGCATTGCAGCAGTCGCCAGGAAATGAAGAGGAGCTAACAGTCAGGAAATATCAACTTTTTGCATAACCTTAAGGGCTGTGACAAAAGATAAAAATCGATATTGCACTGCAAGCTGCTGTAGGCGTTTGTCCTGGACGGCTGTCAGCATAATCGGATGGTATGCGTAGAGTTCTTCGGCGACACACAGTAGCTAAGCACGCTGAGAACCCTTTGGGACGCACTGAGCTAATCTAGCCAGCCCTTTACGACGGACACAAGGAATCGTTTGCGTGGAATTATGTCTGTTTACGAACCTCGAGCTGTAATTTGTATCATCCGGTAGTGACGTGACCATTCTAATCCGTTTCCCCAGCACCCTTGAATATGATTGTTTTGTCCGTGATGATATGCTGGGTGCTGATGTACCAGAAGAAGAATTGGATGAAGAGCGCACTTTGCAGTGTGTCCACTGTCGTGTCCTGGTCGGACATTGTAATCATATCGTTAACCTTTGTGCATGATGATACCTAATCATATAGTTATCTTGATGTGCTTCAAGACCTCTAGTCTTATTGTTATCCTTTGTGAATGAATATCTCGTCATATCGTTATCCTTTGTGATTGAAGATCTCAAGCTTTATCGTTATCAGTTATTGCATAATTTAAACAACCCATGATGTACCAAATTATGTGACTGGAAATACATGTGAATCATTCTTTCCTACAAATGTTGTTAGTTTCAGTGTTTATCCGGGTTTCTTGCAAATTCATATGAACTGGATTGTCATGCCTGTCCCCCGCCCATTACTTGCAATTGCATTTAGTTTATTTTCTTTCACGGTGACGTTCACTATCAATTGCAAAATCATGTCATATGAGGTATTTTAGAAATATTTTATTGGTATAGGTTTTTTTAATCCTTTTATTTATATGAATGTATTTTATACCATTTTTGTTAAAAACTATTCAGTTGGTATATTTATATATTTGTTTTATTTCTGTTATCATATTAAATATAGTTCTTTTCTGCCTCAGTGTCTCTTTTCCCGGTGTTTTCTGTTTCATTATGGCTTAATTTTTGTTTTGTCTTTGTTTGTTTCTTTTGGGGTGATTTTGGGTGGGTGTTGGGGGTATTTATTTACTTCTCGGTCTGCATCGACTATCACGTCGTTCTTTTCTGTCTTGTATTTTATTTTTGTTATTCCTCTTTCTTCCTCTTTATCGTTTTGCTTTTCTTTGGTAATCGCTTGTTGCTTGCTTAATAACTGGTGTTCCCCTCTTGTGAAGTCTGGAATATACCCCCACTTTCTTTCAGTTCTTCTTTCTTGTTTCTTTGTGTCTGCACTGAGTCTCAGTTGTTATGGAATCTCTCCGATGGTTCAATTGAACTCTTATCTATTTTACTCAATTCTGGCACAGCCATAAGACTTTTTATTCACTCTGATGTGATTTTTCGAGTGATTCTAATCTAACTTTTCTATGTACTGTTTCCCCGTTTCTCAGTCTTTCTCCATGGACTTGTCCTCTCCAGACTAGTTTTCCCTTTCATCTTTTTCTTCTATCTGTCTCAGCTTGGAAAGGGTTGCCTACACTTGTAAGGCGCAATTCAAATATCTCATTGCCCATGTTTTTTGCGATGTTTCTCTTGGTGCTATGAATTCTGATTATTGATGTCTTCCTACAGGCACAGGTGTTGCATATTTCTCTAGGAGTCCCACGCCTGCAAGGGGCACAGTACATATATCAAGTACAAGCTCTCTGGTTTATCTTCTTTTTAAAAAATCCCTTCTGCTGCCCCATCTGTATCTCCGTCTTTTTATTTTGTTTTTTTTAGTTGCTCGACGGTTGTTGAGAATTAAACCCATATGATGCCTGGCCCCCTTAGGCCACACTTGAAGCATGGACGATGACTGATAAATCCAGGCCACCACGTCCGTACCTTAATACCGATGCAGTAGAATTCGACTTGGGTCCTTGCCACAGCCCCCTTTCAAATTTAGGATAGCCGGAGACCCATTACGTTATTTCAGAGTACGATTTGTATGCTCCTAATATGTGGTCATATTAGTATTAAATGCTTGTTCTATTTTGTCATGCGGCAGACGCTCTAAGCACTAGGCCACCGGAGCGGTTGTTTAGATTTATCGTGAAATGAAGTGAGGTGTATACAAAGATGGTTAGAACGTCGTTCTTTTTGTTGTTAGTTTAGCTCCATTTTTCAGCTTTTGATAGACTATACAGCATATTTGGTAGGGGAAGAATTTGGTGAAGAAAGGACCCAGGAACATCGACTCACGGGAAGTTACTATGAAGCTTACTCACATACCCGCGTTGGCCGAGCTCGAGACTTGAACCCACACTAACAAGAGGTGAGATGCCAGTGATATGTGAACGCGAGCGCCTAACTCTGCCATCCGGCGCCCAGGTTATAAAGTGAATAATATAGATGGGACTATGTGCAGTTGAATTTGTACGTTTATCTACAATTTATGTTTAAATATTACATATAAACCATTTAAGTTACGTTATTTTTGTCCTGAAGGAGCGACTGCACTAAAACCCAAATATTACAAATAATCAATGGAAACGGAATACCCCAGTAATGCTCCTTGTACCTTTCACGAAATAATCAATGGAAACGGAACACCTCAGTAATGCTCCTTGACATAGACAACATTGAAAAAAAAAAGGGGGGGGGGACGCACTGCAGAGCAGTCACGTTGCAAATAGTTAAAGTGCATCCCTCATCCCTTTCTTTTTGGAATTTTGCGGTCCACGAGGGGAATGTTACTTACTTGGACGGTTGCGACAATGAAATAGAGAAGAGAAATATATCCAGAGTGATTGTTGTTGTAGGGTTCGACTTCATTTTTCAGCAGAGAGGCTATACATTGCAGCCAGTATAAATTGTGGAGGAAGAAACCGGAAGAGAAAAATAAAATTCGTAATGAACCACCAATCCACGAGAAGCTACTGGCAAGCATACTCACATATCCACGTTGGCTGAACCCGAGACTCGAACCCACACAGAAAGAAGTGATGGCAGTGATCCAAAACGGTGAGCGCTTTAGACCACATGGAGCCCTGCAGAAAGTGAGAAAGAGAGAGGAGGAGAGGGTTTAATAGTTAAAGCTAGTAAATGTAAAGTTGTCAGCTGTAACACGGACAAACAAACGAATACATACAGATATAAACAGACGCAAATGCATTGAGGCAAGGACAGAGTGTAATATAAATTGGGAGCGGAGAAGGAAAACGTAGATAATTAAGGAACAAAAGACGAAAGACTCCCCTCCCTCGTCCCCTAGCCGATAGTATTTCTAATGTTAATAAGGCAATATCGTATATTTAAACCAAAGGACGAGAGAGAGAGAGAGAGAGAGAGAGAGAGAGAGAGAGAGAGAGAGAGAGAGAGAGAGAGAGAGAGAGAGAGAGAGAGAGAGATATGTTATATCCAATATATGGCTGGTAGTGGCCTTAATGTAAGTCAGCACAACGCACTATAAATAGAGGTGAACCTTTTGTGCTTTGACGGAAGTACATGTAGGAGGATAGGGCGCAAAATGAACACATGCTTAAATATTCTCACCACACGAGAACAAAACAGTAATTAACGACAATGGCAAAACTCACAGTTGTTAAAATACTTTTAATGGACAAAAAACGCAAGGAAACCGGTTTTTTTTATCCAAGGTCATGATGATTTATCCAATTTTTTATCCAATGTTCGAGCCATAATTCATATCAGCAAAATAAATAAATAAATAAATACCCCAAGCCCGAACAAAAGGGGTAAATAACGGGCCGCAAATAACGTGATGCTTCTTGAGAAGTGAAGTTTTCCTTTATCATCGGCAACGGCACGTACAAATCAACAGCGCGGAAGTCCACCGGGCCATAGAATCTACCACTGGAAACCAGACAGGGATATGGAACTTTACTTTGAAATAAGAATACAGAGTCATATAACATCATCTAAAAAGTATAATATTAAAACAAATACAGAGCTGAAGATTACAAGTTGACTGAACTGAACTCACAAATTGCACGTGCAACAACAATATGTCGAGGCACAGTAAAGTGACGGAATCGGAGAACTATTTCGATACCAGAATGATAGAAACAGATGAAGGAGTTTGTCTTAAATGCACATACAAGTTTGGCACACAAGAGATTAACATGAGAGATACAGAACCAGATTAAAGACCAAGCATGTCGAGAATACCGAATTTTCTTAGAATTTTGAACAAATTATATATCGACCTGGCGGGCTCTTAAAATAGGAGAGGAGAAGAAACCTACCTTTTAAGACCCAATGGGAATATAACTATACTACCATACAGGAAACTGGAGTGTAGAGATATCACCCTAAACATAGTGAAACCAGCACCTTCTCCTAAGAAAGATAATTTTTTTATATAAAAAAACAGCAGAACTCCATACGTCAGATATTTGGCTCAAGATACTACTCAGAGCTACAGTGGAAACAATTGGAGAGAAAGCTTCAAATTAAATTAACTAGGGCAAGAATGGACACACCCAAGCTATTCCATCAAAAATGGAGTGAGGATTTTAGAAAGTGACAAAGATAAACTTAAGACAATACAGAAGGTTTTTTTTTCTAGTCAGAACATGGTACAACGGCTGCATATATCACTGGGAATGCGAAAAATCTGGAAAAGTTGACACACCTCTCGGAAATGTCCAGCAACCCAAAACACAGAAGGAAAATTCACAACTATCACACAGCAAAAGAAGAAACAGCAAGAGGAGACACCCATGCCAAAAGCACGTAACAAAAGAAAAGGGAAACAATCACCGCCACAAAACAAAGGAAAAGATAGACAAGATCAACAAAACAACCAACCAATAACCCAGCAAGACAAACCAAGCAACCGAAAGATAAACTAAGACCCTAACGAGAACAATTAAATGGGTTCGATCCCCGGCCGAGTCATATCAAAGACTTACAAAAATGGTACTAACATCGTAGCGATATGACTAATAAAAATGTTAAAGCTACGTTAAAATTCCAAAGCAAACAAACAAACAAACAAACAAAAAAGAGCAGAAAAAAAAGAATTGAGGAACAAACTTAGAAATCAAAACTGAACAGTCACTAAAGACAGAAAAAAGGGCAGAACAACAAGATCAGAAACAGACAGAACAGACAAAGAAAAGGAAGAATGTAAGGAGATTACTACATTACGATGCGCAAACTGATATATCACAATCAACATCCGAGGAAAGCGAAAGGAAAAGAAATATATATATATATATATATATATATATATATATATATATATATATATATATATATATATATATATATATATATATATATATATATATATATACTGACGTTTGATGAAGAGCTCGAAAGAAATGAATGTGCAACAGAGATACTACATCACAAATTGAAATCTGATTTGTACTAAAATAAATCAATAAAAATACAAAGTTTCAAAATTTGTCATATATATACCAACAGCCCTAACCTATCCATTAGCATACAAAATGCCCATGAATAGATTATAAAAAAATAACAGAAACACTAAACGAAAATATACCATTTAAACACACAGATAAACCTCCGGGTAACGCAATACCAAGTAAACCTTCGGGTAAGTGTAACCGGAGGTCGACCGGAATGGTCTGCAAAGATCAGACAGGGAATTCCTCCCATCCAAATAAAGGGAAAAAGAAACATATATTTGACTCAATAAAACAAAGAGTAACTTTGACAGCATTTATTTTCGAAATCTTTTTAAAAATACAATTAATATTTTCTTATTAAAACAAAAGAACAACACATGCATGGGTGCACAAGGGCAAACATTATTTTATTTGAAACCACAATTTTAATATTTAGAAACACGAGACGGCATCTCAAGTCCAAACTAGCAAGGCATTCTGGAATAGGGCTAAGAGGTGCCTACATAAGTATCAAGTCTTGCTCTCCAACCTCTGGACTTTTACAAAATTTGTTGGTTTTCGCTCTTTTCGATTAAGTACTTTAAGACCACAGAGACGTAACAGCGTAGATAGACCATATTGACAAACATAACCAACTCTCCCTCTCCTCCCTTCCCCTCCCCTCCCTGCCGCATTTTTGCATTTGATATACCGCAAAACATTGATATTTTTGTATTAATCCAGTAGATTGGATTTGCTTGTAGAACATATAAAACATACATATTTAATTTCCGGCATGAGTAGCCGAATCATTCATAGTAAATTTGCAAGGATGTGGAACTCAATTCAACATCTTGAATTTGCAAAATAAAATAAATAATTGTTTGAAATTGTTCTCCCAACCGCCCATTATACCCCTTCAGCCCTAAAGAACCGATATTCATGCTATACATGTGAGCCCCTTGCGGACTCCCAGCTATATAAGCTGGTAAGCCTTTGAGAAGTCCACCAGTTGTCCGAAATTTAGAAAGGATTTTATATCATTTTGTGTCCACCTTAGGTCTGTAGTGTCGTATTTTTATGAAAAGAACTTAGTAACAAAAAATATTTTGATAATGATTTGAAATTCTGGTTTGATCTTCCTAAGTTTTCTTTAGGTACTTGTTCTCACGTTGGTACTTTAATGTTCCCACTATAAAGACATTAAAGGGTTTGTACTTCCTTCATTGGACACAGGTCTAAGGTAGGTTTCCGTCTCCCTTGTCCCATTGTAAGCCATTGCCTCATGATGTCCTTATTGATGTTACGTGATGAAGCTCGAATAAGCAGCAACATAGAAAGAAGTGAAAATAACAAGCTTGTAAATATTTAACAAACAATTTCTTTAGTACAAATATTTTCATAAAAGAAAATAAATAAACTTACGAGTTTAGAGAATCAAGTCCAAAAATTAATCCAAAAAGAATTCACAATATAATCCACTAGTGGCATTGCACTAATAATAAAATGTTCTAATAGTTCCCGGTTCGAATCTTGACGATGTAATCCAATATGGACGACGATGTCATGTGATGAAGTCAGTTTTAGTTTTATAATAATTCAAATGAGCACAAGTAATTTCTAGATAAATAACACAATAAATTCCTCTTGATCCCAAACGAATTGGAATAATTTAGACTCAACCAATAACACACATCTTTGTATTCTAAAGCCCAGACTGACTACTGAACCGTTAACTTCTAAAACACAGCTATATACTGATTCTTTCGTAAACAGGAAGGGGTCACATGATTTTCTAAAAGGTCACAGAACGAACCCATGCTCGCAAAGTCACGTATACAGTATGATCTAGAAAGATGTCCTTGGAATCAACCAATCATTTTTAAAATAAAGCTCTAATGTCATTGGAATCAACCAATCATTTTAGAAGCTTGTTTACACTCTGAAGCAAGGTCAGAAAATGAGGTTAACATCTATTTTTTACTTGTAGAGTGAAAATTTCTAGAAAAATTTCCCAATGAATGAATTTTTAATCCAAAATGTCAAATTTGAATCTGACAAAATAAATAAATTATTTAAATCAAATATACGTAACACTGGCCTATATGCATTTTCGATTAGTATTACATGTCCACAGTTCAACGTGGTTTATCTATAAAATCACTAACCTAGTGAGAGAAAAAATGTTTATTTGGGATTTTAAAAATATTTATAAATTCTTTTCATGATTGATAACCCACTTGCTTGCCATAAACTTATTTTATGTGCCACACCCCCCACCCCCCCAAACGCCCTGCAAAACTGAACCGTGTCCCCACCCCTTATTAAAACGTTATTCCATTGGTATTTTGGAGCATGACCCTTGTTTGGCTGGTTGCAGCAACCACAGGGGCTCGTAATGTTGCTTGCAAATTGCAATTTACCTGTCGTACATGTACTATATAATAACTACAAGGAAGTGCACTTGTTTCCTTGCTCCAGCGACCCATTTAAGAATAAACGCTGGTATTTCAAGCTAATTTGGTACCAATATTTAGCTCAGGCATTCGACTGTGTATCACTATCAAAAGTTTAGCTTAATATCACACCTTTAAGGAATACCAAATCATTTCCCCACGCTACCGCTCGACATGGCCTATGTTTTCGCGACCGCTTAATATGCAAGTGAGATCCCCGCTGAATGGAATACTGTCATACCATTGGTTAAAATCAAATGACGTCCTGTATTTATTTATAACCTATTTTCAGTTTACCAATGAGAAGAACGTAGCATTCCATTCAGCGCGTTCTTCTTGCAATCAGGGCCATGTCAAGCTAAATATCGGTAGTAGCAAATTTATTTAGCTACGTAAAGCGAAGCTTGAAATATCAGCGTTTATTCTTAACTGGGTCCTCTTTTGTAGTTTTTATATAGTACATGTATGACAAGTCAATTGTAAGCAACGATACGAGCACGTGGTTGGAACGACACTGAAACAGGGAAAATAAATAAATGTAGAGAGCGGATACAAGACAGGAGGAGAAGGTTTAATAGAAGAAGCTAGCAAATTTTAAGCTGTTAGCTGTAACATGGACGAAGAAGAAAAGAAAAAAAAAGAAAGATTACACACGGACATATGCAGAAGCAAATACAAGGAGGAGGAGGCTTAACAGATAGAGTGAAAGATAAAAAGATAGAGTAGTAGGAAAACGTAAAGAAATAAAGGGAAAAAAACAAAGACTCTCCTCCCTCGCCCCACTCTCATGTCGCGTGTATTTATTACGTTCTTAATGCAATATCATCTATTTAAACCAAACGAGAGAGAGAGAGATAGAGACAGAGATAGGCGTTAATCCGATTTATGTTTAGTGGTTAGTGGCGGCCTAGATGTAGGTCAGCTGATCGCAGTATAAATAGTGGTGAGCCTTTTGCACTGTGACTAAAGAGGGAGGATAGCGCAGCAGTGATCATTCATTCTCCCATTATCGAGTCTAGCTCCAAAACCAAGTTGAATGGCGAATGCTAGGATCCCCCTTTTAGGGGTAACCATGAGAGTCAAAAACGCATGTAGAGCAGGTAAGACATTCTAAATTTACCTGCGTGAAGGCGTAAACATTATATGATCATTGAAATTTGCTTCTGAAACGACCTAATATTGTGCATTGGGTATTTCTATAAATAGATCAAAGCTTGTTCATTTCAATTGTCAGCTGAAAATCACACTAGAGGAGCTTGCTTAATAAGAAGTAAACATTAGCGAGCCGAATTTGTATGATTTTTCTAATAATTTTTTTTGTGTGTAAGTACACGCAAATTTCTCATGCATTTTCTTACCAGAGCTCAAATAATATTTCATTAAAGCAGAGCAGAAACTTGAGATGCCAATCTATTTTGACCTCAGATGTGAAATGTTGAACTTGCACTTTTCCCGTTGGACAATGCATAGTTCTTCATTGGTACCATATCTTTAATATGTCAAATCTTAAGACAATGGAATGGTTCTTGTAATATAAATACCTCTTGTTTTGTATGCTGACAGCTGAATTTTGTCTATGCATGATACATTATATTTTATATGTGTGTATGTGTTGTTTTTTGCCTGTGCCTATGTCCCAGGCTTGATACTTTGATTTTTAGAATCCCTTCATTATTTAATGTCAAGCCAGATTCTAAATATCATGTAGTAAATACTTTATATGTTGTACATAACAGCTAGAAGGACTCAAGGTAGATTAGTTGTTGTTGTTGTTGTTGTTGTTGTTGTACGGTTTAACGCCATTTTTTTTAAAGCACAAAATAGGCTATACATGACGGACAGTATAACAGGTGAAAGAAGAACCATGGAAAACATCGAGAAGGACCCACGAGAAGCTACTGATAAGCTTTCTCACGTACCCACGTTAGCCGAGCCTGAGACTGGAACCCACACAGAGGTGAGATGGCGGTCATCCGGAACGGTGTGCGCTTCAAACCACTCGGGGCTCCGTAGATTAATTAGTTCTGTAACTAGTTAATTGAGCTACCTACTCAAAATACAGTCTTTATTATTATTATTATTATTATTATTATTATTATTATTATTATTATTATTATTATTATTATTATTATTATTTTTATTATTATTATTATTATTATTTTTATTATTATTATTATTTTTATTATTATTATTTTTATTATTATTATTATTATTATCATTATTATTATTATTATTATTATTATTATTATTATTATTATTATTATAGTGGTTTAAAAGACAGACTTAAAAACAAACGGACCAATAGTTGTGGCGTAACAGTGCATTGTCTCTGATTACTGAATCATATCAGTAATTTTAAGAAGAAAAAAAAATACTCTTAAAAAATGTGAAATAAATGTACTTACATTTTACAACATATCTTTGTGAAAAGTTTTGATCAAACATTTATAATAAGTTGCATTAAGAGAGGGAGATTGATTGATCCATTGACCCTAACACAAGATCTTCATTTTTCGAGTCATGTGTTTTGAATATTATTTGTGTTGCACCACTGGATGGTTCACATAATGTATCCATGTTAGCACAGTGAAATATTCCTGCATTCTATTTTATTTTGCGAGGGATTTAGTGCACAATCAGCAGTTACATGCGACAGTCAGCTACGTTCCTTTCTAACCCTTGACCGCATGTCAGAGGCGTAGCGAGGGGGGGGGGGGGCAGGGGGGTACATATGTCCCCGGGCGCCAAGGTACAAGGGCGCCAAAATGAGGCTTGCAACGTTACATTATAATAGGAAAACAAGGGTAATAAGTCTGTCACAAGATCGCTGGGGCGCCAATTTTATACTTTGTCCCCGCGCGCAAAATATCATCGCTACGCCTCTGCCGCATGTACTACGATTTCCTCATTTACTGTTAATATGTATAAGCATGCTGAACCATTCACTCGAGGTCGAGTAAAGTTTCCTCGCCGTCGTGACCTTACATCAGCTAGTCCAAGTTTCTCTTGTACAAACGGCCACATATCGACCGATAAAACATGCTTGTTCATTTTAGTGTTGGTGATTCTTACACTGTGTTGATGTTGCCATAATTTTGTTTATGCATACTGTACTTACGACAAAGAAATTTTCTAGCACATTAGACACGGGTGATAAAGGATCAGAGGCGTAGCTAGAGTATTTGGAGCCCGGTGACAAGATTTATTTTTACGCCCTCCTCCCCAACTCTGAAATCCATTATTATCATCAATAAAATCACCATCATCATTTCAAAACTCATTTTAGCGCCCCCACTACGCCCGGGGACATCTGTCCCCCTCTGCCCACCAACCCCTTCCCCCAGCTACGCCTCTGTAAAGGATAGTATCGGAGTGTCGCTCGTGGCTTCGACGATGAGTTATGATACCTCTGGGCATTTTTTCTGGTATCTATCTTTAATAAAATGTTGTCATTAGAAGATAATTCGTAATTCTTTACCATTGCTTTTCAAAAACTAATATTGTGAGCTTTTATGGGAATACATTTGTTATCCTATTTTTGTCTGATTGTGAAGAAGAAGAGAAATCCTTTAATCAGTGGCTATTTTTAAATCGAAAAAATATATTTGAATCAACTGATTTAAAATAACATACACAACAGGGATAATTAATTACCGTACAGTTTTTACGGAAGGCATGCAATTTTTTTCATAATGATTAGGCCTGCTCAGTAACAGATGTTTGACCGCGATTAGACTTCACGGTTATGAAAGCTTCATCAGAATCTGAGTGAATTATGTACAAGGTACATACAATATAATCTGTATTTTTGAAACATAATTCATTTTAAAAAATACTTTTCCGATTTTTGTAGTTATGCCGTCTTTTAAAATGTCTTTTTTAACGTAGCATTGGCTACATCATGTAAAGAAAATGAGAGCTAATTGCCTCTCCCAGGTATACCCCGAGGTAGCCTATTTGGACTGGTTTTGGAGGGCATCAAAATTCGCGACCCACGGAAAACGAGTCCGACGTTCTAGCAGCTGACTTACCGCGACAATAATTGCTCTATGTTGCCGTTTGAATGTTAAGCTCAAAAAATTGTAAACAGAAAGACCTGCACAAAAACTCTAGGAGGATAGCCATTTTAAATGAAACGTGTATACGAAATACTGTAAAAATGAAAGATGAACGGCGAAAATGTTTGAATTCTGCATAAGGTATAAATTATGAAAGGTAGTAGTTGTAGATCCTTCAAATACAGGTTCCCAAGTTTGAACGTAAACCACATACTAGGCATAACATCAGAAAGTTTCTTAACCCAATTCACATGAAAAGGGTTGTGCCTCACGGAGTGGAAATCTGTTCATTTGATAAAACTGTTACATGTAAATTTTATTCCTGTGAGATTCGTCCTTCAGGGGCTAGGTATGAGACAGGTAAATGTGTCTTATAGGCAACAATACCACATCATTACTTACATAAGACAACACAATAAACCAGCAGTCTGCAACTTCCCATCGAGCGTGGGCCGGATTTCAGTCATGTAAATTAACGGATAAAACTAGGTCGCATGCCATATTCGGCCCGCGGTTAATAGTTTGTCCACCCTTGTAATAAACAGTTCCTTGCTTGGTTGTGTGAAATAAGTTAAGATACAATTATAGTCTTATTATAGGATCGTAAATTGTGTAACGACGTTCTGCCTGAAGGAATACAAACTCACACTAGGATTTCTCTACTGTGGATGATAGAACCCTGCCAACAAGAAAACGGAAGACTGTTATCCATCTGCCTCCACACCACAACAGGGCCCGTCAACCTGGTCAGCCTTTACGCTCCTACAGTAAGCACCACCGTAGATACCAAGGATGAGTTCTTAGACGAATTAAACTTGCTCATCGATAAATTCCCAAGGAAGAGAACTTTATATTATTGGGCGACTTCAGCGCTAGGGTGGGTGTTTGACCATGACTCCTGGCCTTCCTGTCTTGGCAAGTTTGGCTTTGAGAAGATGAATGAGAACGGTCAGCGATTCCTCGAAATGTGCTCGTACCACGACTTCAGCATCACCAATTCATTCTTTCAGACAATGCCACAGCATCATACCCGGTCCAAACACTGGCACCAACTGGATTTGATCATTGCGAAACGGTCTGACATGAAGGGTGTGTGGCTTTGAGAAGATGAATGAGAACGGTCAGCGACTCCTCGAAATGTGCTCGTACCACGACTTCAGCATCACCAATTCATTCTTTCAGACAATGCCACAGCATCATACCCGGTCCAAACACTGGCACCAACTGGATTCGATCATTACGAAACGGTCTGACATAAAGGGTGTGCTTCTTCCCAGTATTTTCCACAGCGCTGACTGGCCACTCGCTTGTGTGCTGAAAAAAATGAAGCTTCAGCCAACGAAGATGCACCACTCTAGGCGGGGGGGGGGGGTAAACCACGCATCGATATGAGCAAGACGTCATATCCAGACACGGCTGGGGAATTCACGTATGCCCTCTCCAAGACGTTTGATTCGGAACCTCCAAACGGCAGTGCCAAAGAGAGATGTGATCACTTAAGAGAGACTGTACAGCACAACCACACGGATCTTCGGTAAGAATCAGTCAAATAACGACTGGCTAGAGGCTAACTCCGCCACACTCACGTCAATCATACAAAAGCGTCGCAGTGCTTACATGGAATAGAAAAAAAATCCCGCTGCTAGGTCTACCAGAAGCAAAGTGCAGATGCTAACACGGCAGCGCGCCAGTGAATACTGGCTTTAGCTTTGTCAGAGCATCCAGTCAGCAGCAGATATCGGAAACATCAGAGAAATATACGATGGCATAACGAAAGCAATGGGTCCCACGAAAACGTGATAGCACCACTGAAGTCTGTCGCAGGCCATACCATCCACGACAAGGGCAAACCGATGGAGCGTTGGATGGAGTACTACTCTGAACTGAACTCCAGAGAGAACCACTTGACCGACGATGCGCTTAACGCCATTGAAAACCTTCCGCTCATGGCCGAACTGGACCAGAGGACGAGAAACCTACTGTAGCAGAACTGAAGAAGGTAGGTACAGCCCCAGGGAAGGATGGGAGCTCAGCAAAGATCATCATATGCGGATGCAGCGTGCTCCTCACACACCTGCACGACCTCCTGCCAGTTTTCGGATGAGGGTGCAGTGCCTCAGGACATTAGAGACACCAACATCGTAACCCTGTACCAGAACAAAGGCGACAGAAGTGACTGTAACAACTACAGGGGCGTATCCCTTGTCAGCATTGTGGGTCAAGTCTTCGCACGTATAATCCTGAACAGACTGCAGACGCTTGCTGACCGAGTGTATCCATAGTCGCAGTGCGGGTTTCGCGCAGAGAGGTACCCAATCGACATGATCGTCTGCGTCAGACAACTGCAGCAGAAATGCAAAGAAAAACACAACCCCATCTTCCTGGTCTTTATAGACTTGACAAAGGCGTTCGATCTAGTTAGCAGAGACAGACTCTTTACAATCATGGCGAAGATTGGATGTCCTTCAAAGCTGCTAAGCATGATCCAGTCCTTTTACGATGACATGAAAGGCACACTGCATTACGATGGCTCTACGTCTGACCCTTTCAACATCCGCAGCGGAGTGAAACAGGGTTGCATCCTAGTCCACAAGCTCTTATGAATCTTCTTCGATCTCCTGGTCATGCATACCTTTGGGACGTGCACAGAAGGGATGTACCTGCACATGCGATCGATCAGACGGCAGACTGTTCAACCTGGCACGACTAAAGGCAAAGATAAAAGTGGGTCAAGCAAGAATCAGGGACTTACTCTTTGCAGACGATGCTGCCTTGCCACTCACACATGAATCTGAGTTAAAACACCTGATGGACCGCTTTTCTAAAGTATGCGGTGAGTTTGGGCTGACCATCAGCCTAAAGAAAAGAAACGTGATGGCTCAGAACGCAGACTTCCTAAACATCATCAACAACTACGAACTCGAGGTATTCAATCAGTTCACGTACCTCGGTTCTGCCATCACCAACAACCTATCGCTTGATGCTGCTGTCAATAAGCGGTTTGGAAAAGCATCAACAACTCTGCCCAGGTTGTCGCAAAGAGTGTGGAGCAATATTATGCTGACCCTGAACACTAAGATCTCTGTGTATCCTGCATACTAAGCACTATCCTGTATGCCATTGAAACCTGGACTCTGTACTCCTCACAAGAGAAAATACTGAGTGCCTTCGAATGCCACCAACGTACATGCGAGATCACTTGGAGTGTTCAAGTCACAAACAACGAGGTGTTTGAACGTGCCAAGATTCCCAGTATGGTCACACTCCTCCGCCAAAGTCGCATAAGATTGCTGGGCCATGTACGTAAGATGGATGACGGAGGGATCCCGGAAGACCTTTATTCGGAACTTGCCTCTGCAAAAGGTCACATCTCCGCTTCAAGGATGTCAGCAAGCGCGACATGAAAGCCCTTGACATTGATCTCAACACCTGGGAAAAGCTTGCTCTAGACAGGTCCAGCTGGCGACACGATGTGATCACTGGTTTGAAAGCCGGCGAGGACAATCTACGCTTGCTAGTGATCTCAAAGGAAGAAGAAGCAGCTCCAACACAAAACAGACTCAGCTTTCAAGTGCAGCAAAGACTACCACTCCCGTTTTGTGCTACATAACCACAACAGACGCTGCACAACCACAAACCGATACATCTATCATGGGCGCATTTCCATCGTCTCTCAAGACTAACGGATGCCAAATGCTAAATAGTCTTATTATAGGATCGGAAATTGTGTAACGACGTGCTGCCTGAAGGAATAAAAACTCACTAGTATTACACCCCCTCCCCATACTGGTGATATGACGTTCCCTTGAAACGAGGTCTATGCTGGCATTTCGATCCACCAATCGAATTACTTTTACTTTTTACTTTTATATTTACAGAAGTGCAAAAATATATCATTTGGAATTCTTAGTTTCTAACGAGAAATGCAATGTTTATTCGAATAGGAATTAGTGGACCACTAATTACGATGGTCAGTATTTCATTAACTGTTATCCGTGTGAGGTGGATTTGCATATTATTGGTATCGCTTGATTTTTAGCAGACATACTATTTTCCCCCTGGAACAGAATTTCTCTCCCAGAGAAGTTTGTCTATTGTGTCGTATGTTTTGATTACAATATTTCACTACGAATTTATAAGACCGTATTCAACGGCTAAAGATTTAGGAACATTGAAGGTCAGGGATGAATACAGCCAGAGGCGTAGCTATGGGGGTGCAGGGGGGTACATATGTCCCCGGGCGCCAAGGTACAGGGGCGCCAAAATGAGGCTTAAAACGTTACATTATAATAAGTAAACAAGGGTAATAAATCGGTCACATGATCAATGGGGCGCCAATTTTATAGTTCGTCCCCAGGCGCAAAATATCATAGCTACGCCTCTGAATACAGCTGAATAATTATAAAGCTGAGCAAATTGCAACATAACTTTTACAATGATGTTAAATAAGAACTAACTTATGGGATTATTTTAGTCCATTAGAGAACTAGAACATTGTATTTGGTTTGGATAAAGTCAAGCAGTGGTACAAGTATACATACAAAGTCTACTTAATTATGTCACCAAGGCCAGATCAGAATGACGAGTTATTTGGCAAGTTACACAGTTCCATATAGCACTAAATACCAGCCTTTTCCTTGATTGTCAGCAAGTTCTGTTGTCTGATTTTTAATTATTTTTGTTGTTGTTGTTTGTTTGCTTTAAAAAATGATGACGATATTTATTGCATGCTCATTTCTGCTTGCGATGTGCTGATGAGTGTGGCGATTATTGTTGGACCACATCTTTCAGAAGCCTCACAGTCCTTAGTTTTGTTACTTCGGATCGATTATATTTAATTAATATCTTATTATTTTTAAGTCGTAACGATGCAGACTCTAGGGATTTGCATTTCTCGCCTACTTGAAACCTATGCAAGTTCATGACAGATAATACGATAGATCAAATTCACATCGGTCTTTAAAAAAAAAATCCTTGTAAGTGAAAATGTCACCATGTTCCATGGCGTCATCATCTAGAAGTACGTGTACATGAGGATATAAGATATTCATTACGTAAACTATTAAGAAAGCAACAATTTAGCAACATTCGTCAATTCTAGAAATAAAAGAACATAATATACTTTTACATTACTTAAAAAATATCTTGTGGAATAGAAGAAAAGAGATGGAAATAATGTCTTAGATTCTTTCCCGAAAATGAGAGAAAGAAAGAAAGAAAGAAATGAAGAAGGAAAAGCAGAACATAGTATATAACTTTCATGAACGCATATATTTGAGGGAATGAAAGTGATTCGTTGTTTGGGGGGGGGGGGATATTGTAGATAGAGGGGGAGGGCACTCAAGGGTATTCGGCTACAGGGAAGAAAACAAAACTATAACGCGAGACGAGCCCATATTTTAGCTTAAAAGTTCCAATACAACAATGGATTAGTTTCTTACTATCGAGACTATCGAGAAATTATTTCCAGTGGTAAAACGGCTCATGAGTTAACATTCCAGGGAGAAATCACCCGGTGAGAATTGTCTCTGACACCAGGAAAACTATTTTCACCTTCACCCCCTCCCCACCCCACCTCACCCCACCCCCGTGTCTGCGTTAAGACTGCTCGCCAGAGGACAACAGGTAAGAAAGAAAGAACGAACGAGAAACCACCAATATATGAGACTAGCTTTGAAGCATAGCCGTCATTTCAATTTTTTTTGGGGGTGGGGTGGGGGTGGGGGGTACAGTACCGGCTATTACTTTTCGTATATAGGCTACATGAATTTTACAGCATAAATTCAGGAGGGGGGGGGAATGCGTCCACCCTTCAGTGTCATGTTAGATTGACGAAGGTGTCAATATAAATCGTTTACCTGTTTTCAAAGTGTTAAAAATGACTAAAAAAATATGCTGACACTTTCTTCAAGTAAATGTTCTTTGTCTAGGATCAATACCGGATTGTGTTGTGACGTTGTAAAGTATGGCCTTGAATAAGGTTATTTTCAAGGCCTGTTTTTCCATGTCAAATTCCAGGATACCGCGGATTTGTATCAACATGTCCAATACTGTTCAAAGTACATCTAGTTAACCTGAAATGTCTAAATTTGTACTGGTAAATTTGACTGCGCGTTCTTGTACCGTATATACACAAAGACGTGTCCAACTGTATACTGCTTAGACCCATAACTGCCAGCGCATTATATGCCGCCATATCTTGATCTGTACAGTTTGTTAGGAGTAATCAGTAGTATTATATAGACCCTGATCTACATGCTTATTATTTTACGGCGGATCTTTGTTGTTTGTAGTTTGACTCCACTTATACGCGAATATACACGTTTTTTTTTTATTTGTCAGTTAAATCCATGTTGCTCCATATGATAAATCTAGGTCAGAAACGATAAGGAAAATAGGTGCTAAGTGTTTTCTAAAGTAAACACTGACTTAGGCTATCTTGAGAGAGTCTTGTACCCGTGACCTTGGTATTATGCATCTGAGGTTCTACATGTTGTATTTTTTAACGCTTAATTGGATGACAGCTTAAGTTGTTTCGTTGTTTTGCCGTATAAGGCGCCCACTCCTATAATAATACCTCTAAATTTCTTCCATGAATATATATATATATATATATATATATATATATATATATATATATATATATATATATATATATATATATATATATATATATATATATATATATATATATATATATATATATCACATTTTCCGTAGAGGAAATCATATACAATGCGTTTAAAATTGAGACGCTTTCATAATAATTTATGAAAAACAGTGGTATGTCTAAAGGTTTTTCTTTGCATATATATTTAGCCCTATTGCCCATGGACCAGAAGGGCTTATGGGATAGCCTGTTGTCCGTCCGTTGCTCATCGTCCAACCGGTAATATAAGTTTGTTTTCGTTACTCCAAAAGTACTTAGGAGTATTGCCTTGAAACTTTGGACATAATATCCATCCCGTGGTCTAATTGTTTCTTAAGTAAACTCGCTACTCCTCCTGAATTTATGGTCATATAAGTATGAGATTTTTACTTAAAGACATCCTATAATATTTAGTTCTAAATGAAATTATTACCGATGTTATCCATTATGGTAACTACGGCAGCCATCATGAAAGTCTTTTGTTTTCGCTACTTTTGCTGAAAGGATGGTCACTTTAGCATGAGGTTTTAACTAAAATTCGTCTTATGATACCAAGCGAATCCTTTGTAAAATACTGTCGAGCTAACATCCAAGGTGGCCGCAATGGCAATCTTCTAGAAAAATCTTGTCATCATAACTCTATTAGAACAGATGTTATTGAAATGAGGTTTTCACTATTATGATTCTAACGAGGTCCAGTTGGCCTTGAATGATATGGTGCTGATCTGGTTTTCAATATGGCCGCTACAACAGTCCATTTGTAAATCTTGTTAGGGCTAAGTCATATCTTGAAACCGCTCCAGGGGTCTAGCGGTTAGAGCGTCCGCCGCGGAAGCTAGATGTCGTGGGTTCGATCCCCGGACCAGTCATACCAGTGACTTACAAAAATGGTACTAACAGATGCCTCGCTTGGCGCCCAGCATTAAGATGTTAGTGTTAGGACTGGTCAGCCTGGTGTCAGGATAATGTGACTGGGTGGAACATCATGCTACATGTCTGCGGCATGATGCTCCAGTGCTGTACATCACTACAAACTGCCACACTGCAGACATCGTAGCGATAGGACTGAAAAAGTGTTAAAGCTACGTTAAAAATCCGAATCACACACTCATATCTTGAAAATGTTGTTAGACTAAGTTAAGACTAAAAGTAAAAAGTGACCAGGACACAAAAATAATAATAGGTTCAATAAGAAGAATTAAAAAGCCAACTTTTACCTTTATGCACACGCGCAAGCGAAATAGTCAATGATAAACGACGTTTCTAACACAACTAGGCACTGGGCCATGCGGAAATAACTTGGACGCATATTTTTGGGGATGTATTCAGAAGCAGCCCCCAAGATGTGTTTTCGTATTTCAGGCGAAAAAGACAAAAATTATCATGGGTTAATGAGATACGAATATTATGAAATTTTACAATGTAGTGTATTCATACCACACAATAATGGTGCATTGTTTAACTTAATAGGTAACCGCTCCGGTGGCCTAGTGGTTAGAGCGTCCGCCGCGGAAGCGGGAGGTCGTGGGTTCGATCCCCGGCCGAGTCATACCAAAGACTTACAAAAATGGTACTAACAGCTGCCTCGCTTGACGTTCAGCATTAAGAGGTTAGTGTTAGGACTGGTCGGCCTGGTGTCAGGATAATGTGACTGGGCGGGACATCATGCTACATGTCTGCGGCATGATGCCCCAGTGGTAGACATCACTATAAACTGCCTCACTGCAGACATCGTAGCGATATGACTGAAAAATTGTTAAAGCTACGTTAAAAATCCTAAACAAACAAACAAACAACTTAATAGGTTTTCAAATAATTATGAAACGTTACCGTGCAGTGCATTCAGATAACACACAAATTGCCAGTTACAATTTGCTGTGCATTTAAATATAATAATTGATAATATGATGACATGATGGCAGTTCGTTTGCAAATAATCATGTCTGGTACATTCTTTAAAAATATGTTTTCTAATTTCATGTTGGTTTATTTGTTTTGTTTTTTTATTTTTGTAGTCATCACTATATATGTAGTAAAGCGTTTAGAGCTTCTAAAGATTAGGCGCTTTACAAAGCCCTTATTATTCTTCTTCTTCTTATTATTATTATTATTAGTAGTAGTAGTAGTAGTAGTAGTAGTAGTAGTAGATGTTGTTGTTGTAGTAGCGGCGATTTCACAAATAGCACCCACGATAACATATATTCGATAGTATTTCACGCGAGTAAAACGGTTTTCTTGGCAATTTCAGCTTCGATTATTTATTCGTGTTGGTTGCCTTGAGGGTCAGTCAGAGTTCTTCTGTTAATACTGTTACTGCGAAAATCACTATTTAAAATCCCGTGAACGTAAGTGTGACTTATACATGTCACTGGGTTTAAAATAGCGACTTTGAACAATAGTATCCTTAATTTAACCGCTCCGGTGGCCTAAGTGGTTAGAGATTCCGCCTCGAATGTTGTAGGTTACGGGTTCAAACCCCGGCCGAGTCAGACCAAAGACATAAAAAAATGGTATAAGCAGCTGCCTCGCTTGGCGCTCAGCATTAAGAGGTTAGTGTTGGGATTAGTCGGCCAGGGCTGCTGTCAGGATAATGTGACTGGGTGGAACATGAAACTGCCACAATGCTGACATCGGATGTGATATGACTAAAACTGTTAAACGCTACGTTATAGACATACATACACGCGCGCGAAAACACACACACACACACACACACACACACACACACACACGTGTATCCATAGTCTGACCTGGCTAATGTTTCAACCGTTGAATACGTAATGCGACTGTTTGTCTCAGACTTTAAACTTTCTGTGCTTAGTAAACAACCCAGAGTATGAAGTAATCTGATAAAATCGTAAATCTTGACCGAGATATATAATTAAAGGTTATTTTTAGGTCTTTTTTTATCCATATCGTGTCAGAAGACATCACAATATATATCAGCCTGCAACATAAGATGTTCACCTGTTTGTTTGTCGAACTGTTCGTCGATCCCTTCTGTCTTCTCTCTCTCTCTCTCTCTCTCTCTCTCTCTCTCTCTCTCTCTCTCTCTCTCTCTCTCTATTGTATTACTGTATTTGTGTTTCTGGTCCTCATTATTGTATACTATACTGTCTATATGCATCCGTGTATGTACGATTGTACTATCGTATTACTATATTTCTGTATGAAGTCCTTATTAATGTATAATGCTTATTTGCATGCGTGTACGAATGATTGTACTATTGTATGACTGTTTTATGCTATGAATTCCTCTTTATTATATAAAGTCCTTGCACATATTTATACGTGTGATTGTAATATATTGATGTACGAAATCCTCATTATTGTATTCTGACTGTAATATCGTATTACTGTTTTCAGTCCTCTTTACTGTATTATGTTTGTATTCATGTACATTCATATGATTGTACGATTCTGTGTATGTATGTACGTGTGTATGTATGTATGTATGTATGTATGTATGTATGTATGTATGTATGTATGTATGTATGTATGTATGTATGTATGTATGTATGTATGTATGTTGCCAAGCTGATAGAAAGTGGTAAACCAGCATATGGAATTAAATAAATGTTTAATTTTTTATTTGATTCTAGCCACAATTCCGTCCATCCGTCACACTTTCGTTTCCTTCAATATCCTTAAAGCCCGATGAGTTTAATTAATAAAACTTGGTAGGCTTAACGTCATCTTTCGAAACGATGTTGCGTATCGCACTGAGTCGTACCTTCAAGTGAACGTCACAGTTCAGCATGTTTCGTCACACTTTATCTTCCGCTTCATAACTATACAGTGATTTAAGATTAAGAAATGAATCGTGCTTTATCCGTACATCATAACTAAAACGAGTTTAATGTGCCGCAATCGACTTTCCATCTTTAATGTCAAGGTCAAGGCTTATTATTTAAATTTTAATTACTTTGCTTTTGATTTTTTAACTTGAAGGCAGTTTGGGATTAAAGTATGTAACTTCGTATTCTTAGACATCATGATAAATAATTGTCAAATAGCACATTGCAGTTCTATCTTGTAGCTTGAAAATGCGTTACATTGTGTTTGGATCGAATCTTCAAGGTCAATTTTTAAGCTGGCCTTTGCTTCTGCTTTTTGTCATAAGAGCTTTATGATGCATAAAGATACATGTATGCGTCTTAGTTTGATTTTCATTAGAAATAGCTATACTAATTTTAACGACTGTGTGTTGTCTAATTTTCCTCCAATTCTGTTTGAGATAGAGCGATGAAAATTGGTTATTTGGTAAGTCTTCCTAGTAAGTTTATTGCGATGTCTTTCTTAATGGTTATACTCGGATTTCACTGCGATCTTTCGTTGCCTCACCAAACTTGGCGTAAGACACATTTGCTCGTTCACGTATGTTTTCGTTGGGAATAATATGGTTTGCTAATGCTATTATTTTGTAAGTACGTCATTTGTTTTAGAGAACACTTTTATATGGTTTTGTAATTACATCGAAATATTAAGAACACTATTATATGGTATTGTAATAAATTTCGCTGTTTTATACAAAGCTTTTCTTTAGCTTTTGTATTTAAATCGTTATTTTAGGAAAACTTTATACGTCTTTGTTAATAATCCTCTCTGCGTGCCTATTATTGCAGCTTTAAAGTAAATGAGCGACATTAATGTACAAAAGCCACAAAGACAGGGCCAGTGCTCTTTTAAAATGTCTCTTTAATAGCAACATCCGACTGTAACTCATGTAGCCATGCTTGTGAAAATATCAGCACTTTTTTAATATAGCGTGATACGTCATATACCTATGAAAATAAGAAGCACACCAGGTGAAATAATTTATTAATGCGTTCAGGTCAGCGCCGGATTAAGCACCGTGGAGGCACATAGGCAGTCAAACTTTTGGGGTACCAGACCCACGGTCACGGTCTCATGGGGGCCCCTGATGGGGCCCATAAAAGTCGCGGGGCCCATAAGCAGTTGACTACTCTGCCTAATGGGTAATCCGGGACTGATTCAGGTGTATGATATATCGGTTTTCACACGGTGAAACTCGGCTAAATTAATAAATAAATAAACGAGCATTCCAAATTGTTAGCCGATGGATGAAGCGTTCAGATGGTTGGCTCTCCTTGCAAGGATAAAACAATCCTCTTTGGGAATAATTCCAGATTTCGATTAAATATAGTCGGTTTTTCAGGTGATAAACACTGACAACATCCGTTCGTCGTACGTTCGTTCGTTAGCACATGCTTCCGAACAGCATAGAATGTTCCATTCTGATCATATTTCGTTTGGTCAAAGTATGTAAGGTTATGTCATCGAGATCTGGGACGGGTTCGATTAAGAGCAACGTCTGTCCATACTAATAAAAGAGATATCGTATGTAATCGCCTGACCTTGTGGACGCGCTATATGCATTATTTCTGTCTAGACTTTTATCAGATTTTCAAATGTAAAAACTTATAGTATCAGACTTCAAATCAGCTTATATTAATGAGGTGACCTTGCGTCCGATTGCACTCGGCAGGTCACACTTCTGATCCGATTTGATACATTATCTTTTATATATGCATATATCAGCAGGATTTAGATCATAACGAAATCTCGAACTAATTTGATTATGATTTATATTGACACTTCGGTCTGGTCTGCTTAGCGTGTGAACACTCCTGAAGCCGTATATTTCATCTGACTTTATCAGTTGGTCAGTCATGGTATGGCTACTTAATTCACGAATACCTCAGACATGTTTATTGTGAGCGACATCTACGCATATTAACGAGGTGATCTTGCATATGATTATTTTTATATTTTATCTAAGCACCGTCTCGGTAATAATATGCTGGTTAGGACTAACAGATGCCCTCTCGTGTTTTTCAAATATTAAAGTTTAGCTATATGAGTATTCCCTTTCCACTTTTTATTGTGATTGAATAAAATAAATAATAAAGGTTTAGATTATTTTATGGTAAATTTGGCACGTTTAGTCTTCGTTCTGTTCTGTGATATTATAAGAGTTTTCCCTTTGCTTGCTTGAGCCAAGGCTCGTACTCCCTCCGCAGAATGGAGCGAATTGAGATGGTGGCGTTAGGTCGTTTAAAACGTGGAGGCTGAATCACTAGCGCTAAACTAGGTGTGGCCAAGATACACGTTACACTTGTTGAAATCGTCTGCAAGGTGGTCATTGGTGGGTAGATTGTCACTAGCCATGCGTAGATGGCAGCTGCACCGTCCAGTGGGAGAAAAGTTGTTGGAATCAGAGATCTATCTCGTGAATATGGTGGTGATGTCGCTTCTGGCATTGATGATGGCGTAGGTGGGCGGCGTGAAGTATGATGGTCACAAGAGTTTCGGCGAGAGTCTGTTCCGTAGATCATCATTATGCAGAGTGAAACATTTTTCTTCATATTGTCCTCTAACATTTTGTGTATTCTCCAATTCTCCACCAGCTTTTATGAAAGAGAGAGATTTCAGACTCTCTTAAAAGAGCGGTGTCACTCATAACTGTTTTGATACGGCTACATCTTGGGTAATTTGGGAATGCGAGAGGTACATGATGCTGTATCGATACCAGTCGTCTCCTTTAAAGTTCCGACGAAAATGCTCATTTGATTGAAATATTCAACCAAAAAAGTAAGAAGTTTGCTTTTGAAGATATGGCTTGATTTGTTTTAGCTACATTTTTAATTTGTATACAAATGTATTCAGTTTTCTACTAAACACAGTGTGCTACGAGGCGGGCGGGAGGGTGGCAGTTAACTGGTTACTAAGAGTTAAAAAACAAACAAAAACGATTACGGCTAATACTTGAATTCAAGGAATCGTTAAAGCCCATGATGTAAGGCAGCTGATGATACCATTTTTGTAAATCTTTGGTCTGACTGGGCCTAGGTTCTAATGCGCAACCTCCCACATTCAGGGCGGACGCCCTAACCACTTAGGCCACCGGGGTGATCAAACTGTTGATTGGAATTTTAATTAAAGTGACTGAAGATGTTTATTACATTTGGGTGCGCAGCCGTTATTTAAAAAAATGGGCTCGTTTTAATTTTAACAGGTTAAAAACAGGGCACCTGGTGTACCCATGTACAACGTATTTGTTACCCCGTGTAATGTGTATACACCCCAATATGTTGCGAACTGTGCGTGTATCCACGTATTTTTGAATCGTATATAAATATTTGTTCCAGACGAACTCTTACCTAAGAAGCAGCTTTTGTTAATCGGGCTGCTGTAAAATGACTGTTTGACCAAGAATTGAACTTTTTCAGATATCAAATCAGCCCCATCGTCGCTTTGGAATCGTAATTGGATCATTATTGGTTATTTGTGGTGCAATATATGTATTGTCAAAACACCAAATCCATTAACTGTACGCATGTTCCTAAAGCCACTATAGTTACTTCCGAGTTTATTTCTTGACAGACTGAAATAGCTTAGCGATGTTTAGATCGAATAGTCCCATGCTCGTTTTTGAGAAGCAAACTCTGAGCTAATTGCAATGGCACGTACCAAGCAAATTTAACATACGACAAAGAATTCTACAATTACTTCTACAAAATGGACTAAAGTCTAAGAATAAAAAAATGTTATACATGGAGTATAAAATTGAATTGAAACTACATGTATACAAAACTATACAACAAATGCAATAGATGATTTCAAATTGACTGAGCAAACCACACGAGAAGATCATAAAAGCCGCAAATGTCGAGACACAAGAAAGTGACAGAACTGAATAAATTCTTTCATACTAGAATGATTGAAACAACATAAGGAGCCTTTTATTGAGTGCACTTATAAGGGAGGGGCGCAAGAAATAGATATAGATATCAAAGACATGGAGCCAAATAAAAACCTAGTATGTCTACGGTACTGAGCATTCGTAAAAGTATGGACCCAACCTTAATAAATCTAAACAGGAAAGGAGAAGATGCCTTCATCCTGAGACCCACAGGAAACGAATCTAGTTTGCCATATGGGAAACTACAGTGGTGGAAAACTTAACCTTGAACATCAGAGAACCACTGCGTTTTCTACTAAAGCTAAAAAAAGACAGCGGGGCTTCATATTTCAGAAATTCCATTAGAGATCACACTCCAAGCTAGAGTTAGTTGGCAAGTTCGAGAAGAAATTTAAAAAAAGGTGACAATTAATGGACACCCATCCCGGTTTTTCTATTAAAAATGGAGTGAGAATTCTAGAGATAGAGAAAGAGAAATTAAAGACCACTAAAGAGAGCCTCTTTTCTACATGGTTTCATGGTACTAAAGGTTGCATATTTCATAGAAAATGCAACAATGTCGAAAAATAGGTCCCACACCTCAGAAATGCAAAATAACAAAACAAATTCTGGATAACACACCAAAACAAACCAACGAACACCAGACAAACTGAAATGGAACAACATGAAGAAGACACAGAGATACCTATACCAAAACCAAGAAATAAGAAACAAATGCCGCAGAAAATAAAAGACATGACGAGTTACAGAATTGCACAAACACTCCAAGCGTTATACACACACACACACACACACACACACACACACACACACACACACTGATCTCTTGCTATGAGAAAGGATTACTCGTAGTTTAGAAATGTCTTTGCCCATGAGAGAGAGAGAGAGAGAGAGAGAGAGAGAGAGAGAGAGAGAGAGAGAGAGAGAGAGAGAAGGGGGGTAAAGCATATATGTATAGAGACGATTAGAGATATATTAGTGATTACAAAATGATCTAAATGATGAGGCTTTTACTGGCTTCCATTAGTACACAAATATAAATTCAACATAAAAAGCTAATCCTTATGTTTTCGTTATATACAGGTCAGAGAACCCTTTCAGCAACAGCGCATGGCGCCAAAATCTTGGACCCAAAGGAACCCCCTGGCCCCAGCATGAAAACGGAAGTACCTGGACCTAGGTCAAAGGAGCTTCTAGCGAACCTTGATGTTATTCAGGTAAAGCACTGTCCGACCACAAAACAATGGCGAGGTAAAATTCACACGGAAGAATCTACCAGGTAGATTCAAGTTTTCCTTGGTTTCATCTAGATGAGTTTTAAATGGACATGACGTTTCGGTATGAACATATTTTGCATTCACCCAAGGGGGGGAATAATTTGCACACACACACACACACACACACACACACACACACACACTAAAACATTCTTCGCTATTTTTACCTGTTCTGTAGCAGGACTGTAATTTACGAAACATAGTTTCCCAGATTGTCTGTGAATATTCATTTTCCGAGTGAATTAATTGGTAACCATTACGATCATTTATTTAACATATGTAAATGTAAAGCATGTTAGGGGGACATCAGAGTGTCAGTAGAAGGAATGGTCATCTCGAAAGCGTTATTATGATCGATTCTCGTCCAAAAGATTTGGAAGTTTCGTCATAAAACTTGAGAACATATATATTTTAATTTCTTCATGGCCGTTAATCACGTGGCTAGTTTTTCTCATAAACCATCATAAGCAGCGGCGTCGCTAGGGTTGGTGTCACCCAGTGCGGTAAACTCATGGTGTCACCCTTCCAGACTTCCACCATGGATTTCTTCTTCTTAAAATAAGTCCACAGTATAGTTTTCATTTTGGTGTCACCCCTCTGAGATGGTGTCACCCGGTGCTGTCCGCATCCCCCGCAGCCTCCTAGCGACGCCACTGATTATAAGGATAGCAATAAACTTGATACATATAATGAAAGTAAAAACATTTAGCACGCAACTTTATTCTTTATAAAATTCTACGTTCGAGCAAGTGATGTGACGAAATACTAGGTATATGGGTTGCTAAAAACAGCTTCTACAAAATGCGCAGTTAATGAAAATTTATAATCGGGGACAGATGTGAATAACCATCGTTTTATAAACGCCACATTGCATAAAATCAAGGAGCGGATAGATTGAAAAGCGAAAGTGACTAATGAAATGCCCCTAGATTTCTTTCATAAATTTAGTTTTAACATCATAATTTTAGGCGGCGACGATCCATGGATTGTGCATTAAGAATATACATGATTTTAGAAGAAAACGACCACAATTTTAATTCATCTATGTTGACAGCGTAATTCGCAAGCACATATGGGTTTTCATTATGCAGTGTAAAATTGCATGTACTATAAAACTAATTTATTGGTCATCGGTAATCCACAAAAGTTCGGAGCTGTTAATATGATAAAATGAATAATTTGCAAGCATTTAATTCCGCTAAAATATTGTGATTTGCAGTATTTATCGCGAGGTTTAGTTTATTCATAATGAAAAATAGTAACTCCTGGACATTCATTGTGGCTTCTGTAATTGTCGCATTTAACACCTTGTTGTTCATTATATTCACGTCATAAGGATGATAATATGATGTATATTTGTTATCACGTTGTTCGTCCGTCTGTTCCCGTGTTTTTCCACACGATAATTCTAGTTTTCCTTAATATACCATCTTCAACTTTGTAAACCTCCCCTAACCCCAAAACAAAACAACAACAAAAAATACCTCCAAACATTTGTACTACGTGACAAACATGCATCACATTTTTTATGATAGCTTATCTAAGATAGGAAGCCTGGATTTATTATAGAAGATTAGAGGTCAAGGTCACGATGACTGAAAAAAGAAACATTGTTTCCGCGTAGTAACTTAGTTAAACATCAGAAGCCTGTACCAAACTGTGTTGATGGCTTGCATGTGGGGCAAGGAGAAAGGCTGTCAATTTTATTTATCCAAAGCTCAAAAAGTTCAAGGTAAATAGTAGTGAGAGAATAAAAATGATTTCCACATGTTTCGTTCATCATCATGGACTGGGACTATATTGTTTTGATGGCTTGCACTTGAGGTTAAAAAGGCTATCAATTTTTGGACGAAAAGGTCAAAAGTCTTGGTTACTGTCCTGGTAAGATTTTAAAACATGGTTTCCACAAAGTTACTTTTAGTTCAATGTCACAGACCTTGACTAACTTCATGGATAACTTACACTTGCCAGTTAATCATGGAGTCATATGCTTGCAAATACTTTGCACAGGCTGGACAATTAAAAATAGTTTCCCGTCAATCAGCTCAGTTCTCGACCAAGTACCGGCACAAACGTTTGCGGATAACTTCTACTTGTAACAAGAAAAAATCGTATTGATTTGCACTGTTTAAGTCGAAGGTCCAGATCACCTTCATTAACAGAAGAAAACTGAATATAAAATGTATTTTCTTGAACACGTACACTGACCAAGGTTTGTAGAGGGTTTACAATTATGGTACTTTAGAAACTTTTGGATTAGGAGATTGAAAAGTGAAATGTTGAGATCATTGTGACTCGAAGAGTTGTGCAGAATATCTTTTGACCAAACATTGTGGATGGCATTGCACTTTGGGTGATAAAGGTTCCTTCAGATTTTGAGGTGCAAAGGTCACGGTAAGTTTAAAAATATATTAATGATTTCTGCACGGTAAGTTTAGTTCCAGCCTGCATACCTTGATCAAAGGCCGTAGTGAAAGACCAGTCATGCCCAGCTGGTACCTACATGGCGGACTATTATATTCTGAGAAGGCGTGTACTGTAACTTGTATGGTACTCTTTTCAAATTTTAATGTGATATATTTTTCATTGAACTAAAATAAATTCGAACTGTCCTCATTAAAGATGTGTGAAAAATTAGGGAATCAATGTACATGTATGTCAGTTGACTTGAAATATTATAAAACTTAAGATAATATTGTTATAGTGTCAATGTATGGGTGGTGCCTTTAAGCTTTGTATAATTGGTCGTGGGGTAAATTTCAATATTTGAGGTGTTGATTCTTTAGTGTCATGATTGGATGTCAAACTACGGCAGGTCAGATGGAACACCAGTTTTGTAGCCAATTGGGTTTGAGATTACGTTCAAGATAACATTGCTTATCGATGAGGACTAATTTTGCATAGCACCACCCTGGTAATTCTCCAAGCAAGTAATTTTTCAGAAAAAACGGTCATTTCGTGGTCCACTGTATTGAATCTGGTTTCTCCACATGTTTAGGCCTCACTTTACTACTGTCGTTGCCATTATTTTATTAGTTATATGATCTATAATGTGTTTGATAGTGTATATTTGTGTTGATTTTCAGCCAGTGTTGGAGGGTGGGTGGGTGCGACAATAGATGGGTCCAATAAGCGCATGAAATGTTTGTCATGCAATTGTTTTATTAATACATTTTTTTCCGTCATCTTACAAACATAAAAATATAAACAAACTTACACAAATCATTCACATTTGTTGAACCAAAATACATACGGATTTTTTTATAATGAAATTTCTCACCAGGCATGCTTACAAATCATGCTGTCGTTTACTCAGTCCGATTAAAAGCACGTGTTCATGTATGACAGTAAAGGTCAAGTTTTAATCAGATTGGTAATACAATGTAGATTTCCGAAAATAATAGTTGATTTTCAAACTCCAGGATCTGTCTTTTGTGCATTTATTGCTGACACTTTATATAAAGGTGTCCATCGTGTTTCATTGCAGAGCTGGTTTAAAGTCGGTTTCAGTACATTAATGGCTATTTCTATGATTTTAAAACTGGCAACACTTTTCAGTGATTGACAAAGATCGAGTTGGCAGCAGTTAACGATGCAGTTTGGTACAGCTGTCATGCTGATGGTCAACATATCATATTTATTTATTTGTCAGTCTTTGGTCTGTTTCTCTTATTCGAAGGAGTTGTTCCTCTTTTTTCTTTTCTTCTGTCAACTCCTTCTCTTGTTTTTGTAGTGAGCCATTTACAACTTTAACTTGTTTTATTCCTTTAAACAAAACAGCTACAGCTTTTAAAATGCATCATCGGTGTCATCGTATTTTCTAATGTTTTTGGACATACAAATTATTACTTTTGTCGTTACGAAAGTATACAACAAAATATCTAACTATATGTCTGAAATGAAATATATATATATATATATATATATATATATATATATATATATATATATATATATATATATATATATATATATATATATATATATATATATATATATATGTGTGTGTGTGTGTGTGTGTGTGTGTGTGTGATTTGGATTTTTAATGTAGCTTTAACAATTTTCAGTTATATCGCAACGATGTCTGCAGTGTCAGTTTATAGCAGGGCCGGACCTAAGTTTTTCAGGGGGGGGGTGCCCAAACTTGTTATTGGGTTAAGCCTTCTAGGGGGGGTCCAGGGTATGCCCCCCCCCGGAATTTTTTTTTTTAAGGATGCAAAATGGTGCAATCTGGTGCTATCTGAACCTTGAAAAAGGAATCTAACAAAAAGTGACTAAAAACTGCAATATTTTAAAAACAAAAAAAAATATTTAAAAAAATAAATTAAAAAAAAATATAAAAAAATTCGGAACCCCCTTTGCATTTTTTATCAAAAGCAGTGAATAGGTTTTTTTTGGTTTTTTTTTAAAGGGGGGGGGGCCGGGCCTCCTGGGTCCCTATAGCAGGTCAGGCCCTGCATAGTGATGTTTATCAGTGGCAGACATGTAGCATGATGTTCCCACCCAGTAACGTTATGCTGCCCCCAAGTCAATCAGTCCTAACACTAACCTCTTAATCTGAGCGCCAAACGAAGCAGCTGTCGGTACCATGTTTTGTAAGTCTTTGGTATACCTCAGCCGGGGATCGAACCCACGACCCCCCCCCCCCCGCATCAGAGGCAGACGCTCTAAATACTAGGCCACCGGAGCGGTCCCTATATTCTAAGTCCTTGGAAACTTAACCATACTTGTTTGATTAGGCTATCAATTTTTGTCAAAACAGCAAATTAACTGCAATTTACATTGACTCAATGAAAACGGGCTTGATTGCATTATTTAGTCTATTTTATTTACGTCCACAATAAAACGCAAATATAGTTTTTAAAAAAAACAAAACAAAGAAAGAAAAAACAACAAACGTGATGTAAAAAAATCAGACTTGTTTTAATCGCCGATTTATATAGTGTAACAAAGAAGACAAGTAACACAACTATTAATAGCCATTCGAGCATTCAAGTGCCCGATCATTGTTTTCCATTTCCAACACATGTATGAACTTGCGAAAACAAGCTAAAGTGTGAGATGCCAGGTGAGCGATTACGGATTCTTGTCGACGCTTGTCACCACACTTATTCACTAAATCTGAGTCAGCAAGATACATTGTGTAAGATGTACAGTGAATATGGGCAGTAAATGTAAAATATTTTCTATTTCTGCTGAACTCGTACACCAGATTTTCTACCTGTTAATAGAGCCCCATTTGTTCCTAAAGATATATCGAGGAAGTTTAAGCCTAGGTCGGCACACCAATCTTCCAACTGTACATTGGCAATGCATAATTTAATTGCAACTCATGACTTGACATAACGCACACAGATAAACATTTTTGTTTCTTTCAATTCAGGCCAATGCTCTCGTATCAACCTTGACACAATTGACGTGAGATTATGTTATCTCGTCAAGCAAATATTTGTTGTCAACATTACTTAAGTAGCTTTGGCCGTTATTGATTGTGACGCATATAATATTTATGAAGCCAATATCAGATCATTGTAAGGGTTGAAATTATAGCAAAAAAACATTTTTTCTTCTGCTTTTAGAGCGGACACATTCAATTTCTGTCAAAGCAGTTGAACTTACATATGTGTCTGTCCCTTTTTCTGCGTTCATGTTCTAACGTTGCTAACGTATGGCTATATCATTCAGCGCTGCTTTTTTATGTTCATCTCTCATTAGCTGACATCAGCATTATGCAAATTTGGCCTTTCCTACGCAGATGGATTCCACCGCCGTTTAAATCGACCAGGTGAAATTTATTTCGAAGATTTGACTGTTTTATCAGCATTTTATTACCATTGTTCTTATTAAAGGTAAGTACGGAATCCCTCTCTCGACCGCGTCCGCGTTACGCACATAGTTTAAAATACCGTATTTCCCAATTCGAAATTCATAACCATATGCAATAAGTAACGGTCATTAGTGGATTACAGAGGTCTTTTCTGTGGCGTGGTTTCGACATTTTCAGGATGCTGCTTGTCAAACTTCACATGTTCCGGTGTTTCTCAAATTGCCACAGGCGGTATGTGTTTGCGGACTACACGTAATCTTAACTTCCTCCAAACTTGAAGAGCCTAGCAAGGTGAAAAACTACGAACGTCCGAAGCTGATGATTTAACAACGGAAGTGTTCTAATAAGCATGGGAAAATTTTGTATTTTGTATCCGAAGAATTGTGCTTAATGTAACGTTTAAAAGTATTATATATATATATATATATATATATATATATATATATATATATATATATATATATATATATATATATATATATATATATATATATTGACTGTAGAAAGCCATGAACATACACAAAGCAGTGGTGTCTAGTTTGGAACTAATTTATTGCTTCTAACAGAGATGTGACCGCATAGTTGGATATCGGAGGCTTAATATCCACGTTTGGAACATCGCGCTCGGTCATTTACGTCAGGTCATGAAATAACATCATAAATAGTTGTAGGAATATGTATCATTTTGTTGTGTTTGGAGATTCGCCACTGTTGGTGCACACCACATTCATTGCGACAGCAAAGGTCGACAATACTCCGATTGTGACTTTGTCTCCGTCCACTGCCATAAGGTTCAATGAAGCAAAATTAGTTTGTTATCTCTACTCCTACTAATTTTACTATAAGTAGAGATAATGAACTGCTTTAGGCATATTGCCATGCAGCTTTACACATACATTCATTCCATGTTCTAGTTGGTCCTAAATGAAAATTGTGCCAATCTGATGTTCAACACGATCTCCATAGCGGTCATCTTGAAATTCCTGCGATCGCTGCTTCTTCTTCTGAATGGATGGTCATATATGGCGCTCTATAGTCTCTTATTTTGCATAAGGTAACACTTTTAAAAAAAAGTCGTCAAGGTTCCTCACATGTTATACTGGATATTTCACAAAGACCTTACATATCTTGGGTATTGGTCAAAGAACTTTTAATTTCCTTTATTTTGGTATATGAGTGAAGTGTGTCATATGGGTTATAGAGTATACCGCTTGGCCTTGATACAGATGTACAGCTGTCGAAAAGCTGCTAGCTCCGCTCGGTCATTTTCACTTCCTGGAAGTCAGAGCTAAATTGTAAAAAAAAAAACCTGTATATTTTTTTTTTAAAAATTTTTTTTATAAAAAAATTACATTTCATATATTTGGTATTTCATTCAAGGCACTGTCAGCAGCTGATATTGTCTAGTCGACATACTTCATTATCCATATTTAAAAAACTGCTAAAGAGAGTTTAAGATTAATTCAGGTAGATTGTTTGAGTACAAGGGAGTAGTCATTTTAGTAAGATGTGTGCTTAGATCATGTAAAGATTCAACAAGTACAGTATCCAAAGAAATTTAAGACACAGTACATGAAAGTGACATGCAGATATACCAACATTCTCTCCATTGCATGCCACTCTCTTAGATGTCCATAATATTTGTTGACCCGAGACCTCAGTATTAACATGGGTTTTCACTAAAACATGTTGTCTTGTTAGTTATAAATGAAAATGGTGCCCTTCTGATGTTTAATATGGCCGCCACAGTGACCATCTTGAATATCTTGTTATCAATACTTCACCTGAATGGCTACAGGGTTTTCACCAGAACACTTCACGTGATATCTGTTGGGTCCAAAATGGAAATGGTGCCGATTTAATGTCCAATATGGCCGCCACAGTGGCCATCTTGGAAATCCGGCTATTTTTAATAACCAGGAATGAGAAGTAATATTGCCTTCTTGCGAAATGGTGAGGTTGAAAGTTTGTATGCATAAACATCTATAATAAGACTCTGCACAATACCATTTGCTTGTGTCAATAATAAGACTCGTGTTAACTTTCTGTACAATACCATTTGCTATTGTCTATAAAAAGACTCGGGTTAACTTTCTGTACAATGCCATTTGCTAGTGTCTCCTCAGATATATGTTGGTCCAGAATAAGACCGAAATGCTTTAACCACTTGTTGATGACGTCAGCAAATCATTAAATACTGAACTCTTTTGATCTTTTTAAGCTTGCATTTTTGAACCAGAAATAATGCATTTTGTTTTACGAAGCACTAACGATAGTTTATTAACATGTAAGAACTAATTAAAGATTCAAGTTCTTGTCCCAGAATTTGGTTTTACTGATCATACAACTGACGGGGTCATGTGACGGTTTTTCAGCCGTCGTCCTTTTGAAGAAGTTTATCACTTCTATATCCAAACTGATTGAATGATTTTCAGCTTAAGATCTAGTTACTCCTAAATGAAAATAGAATCTCTAGGATATCCGGTAGGATTACCAAGAAAGCCATTTTGAAGATCGGTGTATTGTTATTCGTACCAACTGATAGTTCTCTTGACGTGGGGTTTTCACTATGAGACTTCTCATGATGTGTAGTTATTCCAAATGAAAATGATGATTGTCTTACGTCCAGTCTGGTTGCCACTTATCTCTTCTTCTCCTTAATGATGGGTGTATTGATATGTAGTTTTCAACAACAAAAAATCTTATGATGTCTAGTCGGTGCAAATACAAATGGTGACTCTCAGACATCCAGAATGGCGGTCATTACGGTCATTTTGAAAAATCGTGTTATCTCAGCACTTCATTTACAAGATTGCCAGGAATTCGGGCTTACCATTCACTTAAAAAAGACGGTGGGGATGTGTCAAACTGCTGAAAAGCCACCGTCCATTTACATCAACAACTACGAACCTGTGGTTTTCAGCAAATTCACCGAAAACCTCGCTCAACTCCCGCATTGGAAAGGCAACTTGCACAATTTCTATTAGGAGAAAGATTGTCTTGAGTAATAACAAGCTGAACACACTATACAAAACCAAGCACGTTCCTCCTTCAGTTATATTAACCTGTTTACATGATGACACAAATAAGTACCAATGCAATTTTCATCACTTAACCCAGTTTATTGATATATCTACATAAAGCACTTCAATAACTTGATTTTTATCCAGGAAATGTTACTTATAGCTTTGACCATACCAAGAGTGTTTTTTTACGACATTGAAACAAGTGTAATGATCTGTAATGATATCAGGTTAAAGGTCATAGACCATCATACAATAAATGTCTTCTGCACTAACCATATCTTGTGAACGTGTTAACTCAAATACAAAACAATATTTTTATTACCAAATTATGTATCTTGGAGTGACTCAAGGATTTCAGAGATGGTTCAATAATCAGCCGTTAAAATCGAGACATGGTCTTATCTTGCCTTCCTGCATTACGTGAAAATAGTATATCTGCGTGGAAAGAGTATTGTGACATCAGTCCTCCGCGAGCGAATGTAATGTATAGCAGGAACTAATGTTTACACTCATATTGTTTATGTAACAAGGGACGATTTTTCGGGAGGTGGGTATGTGTTTGTGTGTGGGTGTGATTTGGATTTTTAGCGTAGCTTGAACAATTTTTCAATCATATTGCTACGATGTCTGCATTGAGGCAGTTTATAGTGATATCTAGCACTGGGGCATCATGCCGCAGACATGAAGCATGATGTCCCACCCATTCACATTATGCTCACACCAGACCAAGCAGTTCGAACACTAATATATTAATGCTGAGCGCCAAGCGAGACAGCTGTTAGTACCATTTTTGTATGTCTTTGTTACAACTCGGCCCGGGATCGAACCCACGACTTTCCGTATTTGAGGCGGAAGATCTAACTACTTAGGTCACTGGAGCGGTCAATACAGGAAGAACATGTTCATCAAAATAGTACCATTATGTACACCACAGGATATAGACATGGGTTCATCCATTGTTTCATTTCCATTAACAATTTTAGAGTAGGTCCGATTATTATGATAGCAAACAATCAATTGATTTTACTCGCATAGCAGATAATTTATTTAACATAATGGAATGATTATATGTGCCGAAAACCTTTCTACATCTAATATGATTATAATAGTATATAAACCTTTAGAAATCTGATTTAAACTTGGCTTGCATGTTTTAACTATGAGTTCCTAAATACAGACCGATATTGATAAATCAATTTTTTTTTGAACTTCGTTTATTTTCAGCTGAATGCAGACTGCTTTCTTCAGAGTTATAGACACGCTCAGAATGTAAAGTAGCGGATGGTTTCCTACTTCCGCTGTTGTGATTTCTTAAACACTTCTTTTACCCTTGCTGGCGTCAGTTCATCAGGCTTTCACTGTTTGAGCAATGGAAGTCTTCAAGGTTTAACCTCTACCCCTTGCGAATCTGGCAGCAGTATGAGCCTTCAGTACATAGGCTCGATCACTTACAAATCTGGCAGCAAAGTGATCCTTCAGTGCACAGGTTCAGTCCCTTTCAGATCTGGCAGCACGCAATCTTTGGACACAGGCCCTTTCGAATCTGGCTGCAGAAAAAGTCTTCAGAATATAGGCTCTATCTCACAAACCTTTCAGCACAAATGAATCTTCAGGACGTGGGCTGCATCCCTTACAAACCTGACAGCAAAAGGAGCCTTCAGGGCTCAGGCTTTACCCATAACACATCTGGCAACAAAAAAGTTTTTATAGGACTTATACGGTAGCGGTTACTGTGGCATTATTTACTTTTTCCTGAACGCCAAATAGCCAATATCTAATATTTCCGCCTCCAATTAGTAATTAGAGGCTCAAAGTATAAAAAATTAATTAAACAAATTGAAAAGAACAACAACAAACATTCCAGTCTGATTTATTAGTTACCACCAACTTACCTTCCTCTATTGGATTTTGTGGGAGTGTTATGATACGATTTGTATCATAGCCTTCTTCTCGTCAATTGCTATGAGAAAGGATTACTCATAGTTAAGAAATATATCTTTGCTCATGGGGGGAAGAAGAGAGAGAGAGAGAGAGAGAGAGAGAGAGAGAGAGAGAGAGAGAGAGAGAGAATTCAGGCTCTTTAACAGGGCTATTACCAATATTCGTAGAGAAACGGCTACATCTTGGGGAATAAGGTACGGAATAGATGTAAGAAAAATACAGCTGTTCTGACTCTAGGAACGAACATATAATGCTAAATTCTAAACATACATTTATAAGTCATTATATTTAAAATACAAGAAATACATATAAACTTACACTTTCCCATCGTGCTTACCAACTTCATTGTATAATTTCTGCCTTTTAGAATGTAATACAAAAAGTTGATCTCGATTAACCTCATGATTTCCAGTGAGTATGCACATTTGTGATTAATGCAACAATCATTTTGAAGAAATGTATTTTACTACATTTAAAATAGAATACTAATTTGGAATAGGTTACTAAACATTACTCAATATTACTTAAAGAATCTTTTACTTCCATATTAAATCTAAATATGAAGTTGGTTGCGAATTCATTTTTTTCCAATATAAAACACTCACGAAAATATTGGAAAAATATGAACTTTAATGTTAAAGTCTCAAATATTAAAAAAGTTCCCATTCATTAAAGAAATTTGCGAATACTCACGATTCTCACTTGTGTGTGTGTGAGAGAGAGAGAGAGAGAGAGAGAGAGAGAGAGAGAGAGAGAGAGAGAGAGAGAGAGAGAGAGACTCTAGGAACGAAGTAACCCTTCGTACGCCCGCTTCTCTATTTATACTTTTGTTCTGCGTTCGCTCAGTCCAGTCAGACCATGACCCATGAACTTTTCCCAGGGCGATCGTGCGAACTATCTGCGTAACTCATCCATTATTGATATAATAATTTGTCTGTTCAGCAGCTCCCCCCCCCCCCCAAATCTAAGTTGCTGACATTTAGATACGAGCAAAATGTATTTTATGGATTTCTGCTCGTAAAGCGCGATCTTTATAAAATATATTACACACATATGTAAAATTTATCTCAATATATTTAGTGGAAAATTACTTTCAATATAAATTGATGAAAAATTACTTTCAATACAATTTAGAGAAAATTAAAATCTTAATACTTTTACTTAAAAGTTCTGTCCAAATAGGAGTACGCGTTGACATTCGCCTTTGTTCTAGTTTTACACGCATTTCGAACTAATAGGGTACTATTTTATGTCGACTGAGCGTTTTGCTTTCCGGACTCTGCATTTCAGAGTGCTTTTCTATTCTTTTTGCCAATTTTACAGGGTAGCTGCACTTTGCTCATTGTTTCCATTCATTGATAACCTATTGTGCAATGGTTCGGCATGGATGGACGGATATCCGATATGCTGTCTATTACCATATAAATTTTGGGACATGTAGGAAAATCACCTTTAGAAGGCGGAGCAAAGGTCCGGCCTTCTTCTGGTCATCTTTAGTCTACTCTTTCCTTTTCCAGAAGTCTGGATTCCGTCCCTGTTTAGAAAGGTATGGTAATTTCGGACTCTTCCGTTTGATCTCACATTAATAGAGTTGTGTGCATATTACTGGTTCGCATGTGATAGCTTGAATCATAAAAGCAGAAACTTTATCCTTTCTACCAATCTGGCAACAAAAGGAGTATTCAGTGTTATCTGCAGCCCTTACAACCTGGCAGCAATAGGGGTCATTTGAACAAAGAATGCAAATCTTAGAAATCTGACAGAAATAGGAGACTTCGGGACTTTGGGTCTATCCCTTATGAATCTCGCAGCAGATGGAGACTTTAGAACATAGGCTGCATCCCTTACAAATCTGGCAGTTATATTATCTCATCGTAAATTTCATGCTTAATTTTTTTTAAATAAGCCATTCACTGATATACGTCGTTCCAGATCATCAGCTGTAACAATGTTCTTTAAACATAATTTTTACAAAATCTATTTTGAGAAAAGGCTTTTTCCCCGTAAGCAATAATCGGACAGAAAGTAAGGTTTTATTGAAAGAACTTGATATCTATATTGGCAACAGTATTCAGAAGTACAGTGTTGTCCTCTTTCATACTTGAATTACAACCTATAGTTTTTTTTTTAAAAGCTAGAAATGCACAGAACTTACTGTTTATTTATTGATTTATACTTTCTAACGGGACTGTGACCTGGGAGGCCATACCACCATCGTTGAAATCAGTATTGGGGTACAAAACAAACGAGGAGGTATAGTCAGACTAATTGTTACAGTTTGTTTACGGATTCTTTGTAGTTTCTTCCAATTTGTTTGATCAGCGTTCAAATTGTTTCCTTTCTCTCCCATTGTACCATGCAATTTGCTGTTCGTGTTATACATATCAGGGTCATTTTTAGTATACAGTATACGGCCCCAATGTCTAAATATTTTCTAAAATCCTTGGGGGACTTGCAGTACGCGATCCGTATGTGAAATATTTTCTAAAACTTTGACACCATACAGTATATGTTTCTAAAATTTCGGGATACGGCCCTAATGTCTAATATTCTCTAAAACTTTCGGAAACTATACAGTATTTACTGAAACTTCAGGACACTGTTAAATATATGGTCCCCATACCTACTATTTTCTAAAACTTACGGAGACATTGTTTTGGCAACACCTGCTTGTGGTACATTTTTATTTACCTGATATTCTAAGCGGTTTTTTATATATTGATTTGACCATTGACAAGCATTCTTATATACTATGTATGCAAATGGTCATTCAGGTTTAAGGGGACAGTTTTCTTGATTGATACGTTACTCAGTGGTAAGGGGAACAATTCTTGCTTGACAAGTTACTCAGTCTCAAGGGAATAGTTTATGGTTGATTAGTTTGCTCGGTCTTATGAGAACAGTGCTTGGTTGACAAGTTACTCATTTGTAAGGACAAGTTTCTTGGTTGCCAAGTTACTTAATCTTAAAGAAACATTTCTTGGTTGAAAAGTCATCTTAAGTGAAAAATTTTTGGTTGACCAGTCATCTTAAAGTAACATTTCTTGGTTGACCAGTCATCTTAAGGGAACATTTCTTGGTTGACCAGTCATCTTAAGGGAACATTTCTTGGTTGACCAGTCATCTTAAAGTAACATTTCTTGGTTGACCAGTCATCTTAAGGGAACATTTCTTGGTTGACCAGTCATCTCAAGGGAACATTTCTTGGTTGACCAATCATCTTAAGGGAACAGTTCTTTGTTGACCAATCATTTAAGGGAACAGTTCTTGGTTGATCATTCATCTTAAGGGAGCAGTTCTTGGTTGGCAAGTCATCTTAAGAAAGAAGTTCTTCGTTGATAATCTACTCAGTCTTAATGGAACAGTTTATGGTTGACAATTTTAATTGTTTCTGATCGAGTTAACTTTTCTGTTTAAATATCGTTTGCAACCAGAGTCCTTACATGTTTTATGTTCGGACTTGCCCATATTACTAAACAGTTGGGGGGGGGGGGGTGGCAGAGTGGCTGAGTCGTCTACAGCGCTTTCCGTTACGGATCACTGCCATCTCACCTTTGCATGGGTTCGAGTCTAATATTCGGCTAATGTAGTTATGTGAGAAATCTTGCCAGTATCTTCTTGTGGGTCAGTGGTTCTTTCCGTGTTTTTTCCCGGTTTCTTCCTCCACCATTAGTACTGGCTGCCATGTATAGCCTGTTGTGTGTTGAAAAATGACGTTAAACACTACAACATCAACATCAACAACATTAAACAGTGTGCCAGCCAATCTGTCTAGTTTTGTATATGAAGATGTTTTCACGCACAAGATCTAGTAAGAACGCGTTCTGTACACAACCGGATACTTCATCCTTTAAACTTTGATCTAGCCTTGGATATGTGTTGGGATAGCTCACATCCAATCCTTTGAAGAGATTGGATTTTCTGGTACACGTTTCCAAACATACGTCAGCACCACAACTAGTTTATTTCTCTAACACTCTTTCAGAAACGTTTGCTTTTGTTTCTGTTATGTACTGTTAAAGACGTAAGTATCGGGAAAATATTTAACAATTAAAAAATTGAGGAAATACCATTGTTATTTAACGCGAAAATGATTAAAATGACAAATCAAAATGAGTCTGATCGTGGAATCAAACTGCATGTCATTCGTTTTTACCATGTCTGCGGAGCAGCTGGTATGAAAGTGTCAGAGTTAGATCTTTGATAAAATCGGTCACATATGTACAATATTGTCAACGCAAAACACATTACATTTTAAAGTGGAATTCTTGCCATGGAGTGTTTAATCTGACAATAGATTTAGATCGATTTCTCGTGAAACTTGAATTAGTTTCAACATGCACCGTGGACAGAGTTAATATAGCCACTTTGGATTATTAAAATCATGCGATGCGAATCAGAAAGTGTGTATGAAATCAATAAGGCCAGTCTGTATTGAATCTGCTAGTTAACCTTATAATGTGTTATAAGTGAACATATTAACTTTGCAGTTTTCGCTCCGACAAACACATTTAAACCGAATCCGACTCTGAAATGTGGTGGTTATATATATATATATATATATATATATATATATATATATATATATATATATATATATATATATATATATATATATATATATCCGCGTAAAAGCACACTAAGGAGACCAGTGGTTTCAAACTCAAACCATCCTGAGGGTCGCATGAGAGCATTTTCGATGGCTTAAAGGCCTCACCACCTTTGGTATCTCTAATGAAATCTTGTGACGTCAACCATTTTGCGAGCCACATAATATTGCTTGGCGTACCGCATGCCGCATTGATAATAATGTCTGCTGCCTCCTAAGTAACTTATGTTTACTTATTTAAAGAAATATGTTATTCTAACTCAAAAGTTTTGAAACTAAATTGAGCCAAGCCAGACAAAAATATACTTTTCTAACCCCGTATACGAGTTTTGCTTTCACGTACGATCCTGTGTTTAAAAACTATAAAGCTGCTGCCTTTTCCTCGCGAATTGAATGTTCAGTTGCGCTTGACAGGCAAATTATGTATTACGAAAGTATTTTACAAATCTTTTTAAAGCAGACTTTTTTTGAAAATCCTTGAAGCATCATTTCTAAGGTTCATTGATTTACTTAGGGCAAAGTTAAGGCAAGCTTTTTTGAAATAAACGACGCAAGTGTAATGCTGACTCGCCAGACCGTAACGCCAGACCGTAACGCCAAGTGAACTACGTATCTTGGACGTACGTCCAGTGTGCTTGTTGTACATGGGATACGTTGTGCGTCGTCGGTCCACATTGGCCGTTTTCAACTTCTCAAACGTCACTGAAACCTAGTTTTGATCAAGCGTAATGAGATACATTCTGGTATCAAAGCGTTTTGGACGCTTTCATTGACAGCCGTTACTGAAAATAGTAAGGCATATAGAACGATTTATTCTAACAACAGTTGTTAAGAATATTTGACAGATAACATATTTATATTATTATCCTATTAGCATTTACAATAATATATCATGAAAAAGGTAACTATAACTTATAAAATGTCAAACTCGAACTTAAACATTTTTGCAAATTTTACCAAAGGGAAGTAGACTACACTGAACATGAGACATTTTTATTTCTTTTCTTCAGCTGACGAAAATAATTTAGCCAAATTTGACAAAACAATCCCGGCATAAATGCTTTTTAAATTCTTGCAAGTGATGCAGATCAATAATCCGATAAAGTGGCTCTTACTCAAACTTGAAACGAAAACGAAATGATTTTATCTAAGTAGCATAAATCATTCTGATATGGCGTTTCAGCTTTATGCAGTGTTCAAGTTGCTAGTTCAGGAATATAAGGCCCGTTTGGGCCTCTTGCTTGCCCGAAGTGATGTCTTGTCAATGCAAGCTTTCAGCGACTTGGTTGATTGTAATACTATGAGGACAAAAATACAGGTGCTATTCGCCACTGTTTCAATTAGTTTAAGAAAATTATACTCTTTGTTTCTCATCAAGACAGTTTTCACCATTACATAGACTTTCCAAATTTGACAGAAATCATCGTGACGTGAAGGCTTTTTAATATGTGTACATATAATTCCGATCCGCGTTTGCAAACTAAATGAGAAAACCTTAAAACGACTTCGCAAAAACGCATGAACAGACTTTAATTAAATTTGACAGAGCGCCCTGGAATAAAAACTTTCAAGGATCGATGATGGCGGCTGCAACTAAAACGGCAGGAAAAAAAATTAAATTACTTTTTCTGATTAAGAATTAAATTAAATTTGAAGTTAAAGCATTCGGGCTTTAAGATCAATCGGAGTTTTACTGATCTACCTTAAGATATGGCTTTTGTTTATTAAAAATATATGGGCTACATTGCACCAAATTAGATACAAATACTCCACTATTACGCCCATTTTAATTTATAAAATGATGCAGGTTCGTTTTCAGATATGGCCTCATTACTCAAAAATAAAATGTATAAAGTGCAAAACTGTTTAAACGTCATTTTCTCATCTGGCGAACCGAATTTGTCAAAATGTTACCAAAAAAAAACCCCGCCTGATTTACTTGTTTTTTTTAAATTCGTTAATATGATGTCAAATGTGAAACCTCTTACTCCAAATTGAAACAAATTTAGGTTTTGTTTTTAAATATCAGTAACAGCTGGACGGAAATTATTTTGGAACAAAGACTCGTATGTATGCAGATGATGCAGCTCAGCCGTTAGATGTCACCACCATAGAAGAACCTTTCAACAACGTCTCAAAAACTGCCAAACATAATTTAATTTTCCAGAAGACATCTTGGCATGATGTCTTTCAGATTCGTAGAAATAATGCCACTCTTCCAGACAAATATAATAAAAACTATACACAATTTCATCTTTAAAACTGCTAAACGGAATATACCCAAATTTGACAGAAGGCCGCGTTGCATGAAGCCGTTTTAGACTTCAATAAATGAGGTGAACAAGTAATTAAATATGGCTGGCCGACGTTACTAGCAGTATAAAAATCTTAGAACTTTTTTCCAAAACTGCTGAAGACACTTGAACTATATAATAAAGTATCGTTTTGTGGTAAGGTCTTTACAAATTGTACAAATTGTCATCAAACATAAAACATTTTGCAAAAATTAGAAAAAGGACTTAATTTCAATAACCGCTTTCCAGAAACTATTTAAATTTAGAAGTTATTATTCTGGCATGAAGTCCTTTCAGATATATACACGATGCCAATCTGCCTTCAAATATATCTGCTATACGAAATTTTTTTCAAACAAGTTCAATTTTTAAAAACGTATGTTGGGCAGAGAATGTATTGAAATTTGACAGAAAAACAGCCCTAGTATGAAGGCCTTTAATTTTAATACAAATGATGCCAATCATCATATAATTTTTTTTTTAAAAGTAATTTTAAACAAGAGCCTATAAAAACAAAATCCTGCTAAATTAAATCTGACTTACTTTGATTGAAACCATCCTGATAATTGGACATTTCGTTTTTAAAATGCCAGTCCATCTTCAGGTTTGACCGTCTGGATACGGGAGCTCGTTGGTTCGAACCCCGGCCGAGTCATATCAAAGACTTATATATATATATATATATATATATATATATATATATATATATATATATATATATATATATATATATATATTATATAACAAACGATACTAGCACCGACCTCGCTAGGCGCTCAGCATTAAGAGGTTAGTGTTACAAATTTTGAATGCCAAAGTCGAGCCGACTCTGCGCTATGCCATTTGAACTCTTGAGTAATCACCCATAAATCGGTTATGATTTTTAATCCTGTCCAAATCTATAAAATCCTCCAGGCACTGTGGTGGGGAAGAGAAGACAAGCCCTAATGGACATACAGACCAACAATTGTGGACAACAACAAGATTGCTGCAATTTTAATTCTTGTTTTAATTATTTTTCTTTGTTTTCTTTATTGTTGTTGTTTTCAGGAGGGTATGAATTATTTGATTACATATTTTATTTCTCGTTGATATTTGAATGATTTACAACTGTTATGCCATTGTTTTCTGCAGAACACGGGTGGTGTATCTTTCTTTGTGGACTTTCAGCGGAGTCAAGGGAACTACATTGTTGATGCAGATGGGAATGTTATGCTCGACCTCTACTCACAAATATCTTCAATTCCTATCGGTAGGTTAATTTTGTCTTGTGGTTCCAGTAGTAGCCTGATCCTGCGATTTTTGTTACAGCCGCCGTTTTCATCTGGTCATTTCATTTCACTTTCAAGACCACTCTAGGCTCAATGCCATCTGTAACGTTTCTGTTGACCTTTCGGATCTGAATAGAACGCTTTGCCCATTTGCTAGCATAACTGTTTATTTTGTGAATATCATTTTTCATCCTGAAAAAGAAAAGAAAATCATATCCACTGAAAGAATGCATTTAAGTGAATCGTTAAATTTTAATGAAAATTGGACAATAAAGTTTGATATACAAATATTGGATATTTGTCAAGTTATTTAGCTAAACTTGGTCTGGTTACTTTTTTGGTTGCGTTCATAATTGATTTAAGAATTCGATTGACATGGAATAAGGTTACTTAGAGACTTTTAGACCAATACAAATTCTTGCACCTTTTTAGAGTTCTTTCCCCTGATTCAGAAGTTATTACATACCCTCTATGAGTACAGACAAACCAAATAGTTCTGATCTTTAGTTCGTCCTTGATATTGTATAAAAAAAGACATTTTCTCCAACAACCCTCCCTTCATAAATCCCTTTTGAGCATCACTAATTATTGATGCAGGAACTTTGTAATTCACAGCTGCATTAGTCAGTTCCAGAAGCAATCTTAAAGCCAATTTTTAAAAGAAATACATGTATAGGTAATAATTTTCAATGTGTCTTCTTTCATTTCTTTCCTTAGTAAAAATGTGATGATTCCTTGATATCATCAGCAAAACTAAAATTGTTAAGAAATAACACATTTGGTGTCAAATGTATCCCATGTGACACTGCCCAAATTATGATAAATAACACCTGCAAAAGAACACCTCCCTGCCTCACCTAATTGGTTACATGAAAGGAGCTGGATACTGTACTCTCCAATGTACATAGTACAACTGTTTTCCATACCAGTTAACTAGATTGAACTATGCCAACATATTTAAATATCAAGCAAGAGTATCCAATGATTGATCCTATCAAATGCTTTACTAAGGTCTAAAAATTGTACAAACACAGAGCTACTATGTTCTAGTAAATACATGTACATTGACAGTTTTTTGAAAGGCATACAGACCTAGGTCTATTGAATGTTGTTACTTAGAGACTTGTTGTTGTAAAAAAAACATTCAAATGTTTTTTAAAATAATTTTCATAAGAGCAGTAGGTCTATAATTAGTTTTGTTCATAAAGTTACCAAGTTTACTTTTCATTAGCAGGATAATTGTAACTTTTGTTCTGCATATATAAATCTGATCATGAACATTTACTTACTTTTTGTCTAGCTATGACACATTGGATCTAAGATGATGTGATAAGTTCATTACAACTAAAAGGGGCCTTGGATGTTGAAAGAACATACACCTTATTAGAATTGTGTCTTTAGCACTACAATTTAAGGCTTCAAAATGATTTTGTTTACATGTCACTTTGTTTTGTTGGCCATGATTCCCATCAATGCAAATTAGTAGCCTATTAGAAAATGTTTCATAGTATTTTATTCCAAAATTCAAATGCTTAGTCTTATGTACTGGTAAAATACATTTATTACCTGTAAAATACATGTATTACCTGTAAAATACATGTATTACCTGTAAAATATATGTAGTACCTGTATTCATATTATTACCATTGCACATCTGACAAGAATCCAACTTTGCTCTAAGAAATATTTTTCTCTTGAAGTGCTGATTTGAATTTCTCCAATGCTCAATTTTGATTCATATTTCAGGCTCTTGGCATTGAAATCTATTCTGATCTCACTCAACACATTATCATTGATGAGTTCTCAAAAACTAAAATGCCTTCCTTTAGCTTTCAAAAATGTTTTGCATTATCATTATTATAACCATATAAATTCACAAGAGTTATTTTATTGTCAGCAATTAATTTGTAATTAATTAATTATTTATTTAATTAATAAACATCTCAAATAATAACTGTCTTTTGATTGTCAAATCTTCTTTGTGAATTACAAATGCAGCCATACTTCTAAGGAATGTCAAGACCCCGGCCCAATTACTAGAACAACGACTAAATAGAAATTTGTATCTCATTTGAGCAGATCATTATATTTCACCATTTTTTAGACTGATACTTTGATCTTTTGACATAGATTTTGTACTCTTGATCATTAAAAAGGAAAGAAAAGGAAAGCATTTGTCTCTAGATATCTTGAGAATGCATCATCTTAGAACTTACATCTCCGTCTGTCTTTTATCAACTTCATTTCCGCAAAGTAACTCGAGTTGCCCACCATCTGCAGTTTCCTAGCTTTGTGAATGGCTTACAGTTGGGGTAAGGATGACACCTATTGATTTTAAAATTAAAGGGTCAAAAGTCAAGGTTACTCAAAGAAGACAAAAGGTTTGCAAAAAAACTTGAGTGTTACAGAAACTACAGCTACAAAACTTTGTGGGTGCTTGCAGTCTTGTTAAATAAACTCCATATTGATTTTGGTGTCAATAGGTCAAAAGAAAAAAAAAAGTCTTTACATTTCTGGTTCTTCACAATCATCTGTTACAAAATTGTATGGATGGCTTAAGGAAGAACCTGGACTATTTTAAGGTCAAAGATCAAGGTCACTGACCACAATAATAAAACTGTTTTTGCAAAATATGATCAGTTCTGCATACATACCTGGACAAAATGTTTTGGAAAATATTATTACCACTATTTGTCATAGATGTCTGGTTATAACAGCATTGTGCTTGCACCAGAAGACTTCTTTTGATTTCTGGTTGGCCTGAATGGAAACTGTGATCATATGATATCCAGTATGGCAGCCATATTGAAAATCTTAGTATTGTTACTACTTCAAACTTGAGTCATATGAACATGGATTTTTCACCATAATTCTTGTTATATCTTGTTGTCCTAAATTAAAATGGTGCTAATTTCATGTCCAGTTGAATCATTTTTAAAATGGTGCTAATTTCATGTCCAGTTGAATAATTTTTTTACTTCTTATTGTAAATGGAAGTCATTTTGATGTGGGGTTTTCATCAAATGGAGGAGGCAGCGTTGTTCTTGAAATAAGTTTATATTATCTAGGGGACAGCTTGATATCACTTGGTTTGTTCATCGATTGATCTTTGAAGAAAACATGTTTTATTGTTTTATCTATTCTTTAACAGGCTACAACCATCCAAGACTAATCAAAGCTGTACAAAACCCAGCGAATCTTGTAAGTATATTTGAATAATTGTGGATCTATGGCTTCAACCATTTCATTTTATGAGATAATAGGATATTTGTTTGAGGTTGGAGTATTTTATTTCTTCTGTTCTTCATTTAAAACAAAACATTGGTTTAATATATAATATTAGACATACTGTATACTGCAGGCCATATTAATCAAACATTTCCTTAAAAACTGGAACCAAATTTTATAATAAACTGCAGTGAAAAACAAAAGAGAAATAAAAAGAAAAATTAAGTCCATGCATAAGATTAAATGGTTGATGCCTAAATAGATTTTTCTGTGTAAGATGGGAAATATTCCTAACGCAACAATGATCGATTCATATTTATAATGCTATAAAACAGTACCTATACCATCCAGACATGAAGGAGATGAAATGATACAGTCATAACAAGCAGTGAGACAGGGAGACATATTTAAGGCACCGGAGACAATTCCTCTGCAATCAATTACAGGGATTAACATGAAAGGGTGGGTGTTGGGGACTTAAAACACACATCTTTTTATAACTTGGGTTCCATTTGTTTCCATTTTTATATGCCAGCTTTGATGTCTGTCTGTCTGTTTGACATTTCCATTTTTTATTTTGAACATTAACTTGAGATATCAACATGATACAGTTACCAAATGTTGTGGAAGACTTGCATTTAGTGTAAGCAAAACGGTGATTGATTTTGGGGTCAAAAAATCAAAGATTAAGGTTACCGTTACTCAGAATTTTTCCCATACAGTAAGGCTACATCTACATCTCAGAACTGGACCTAACTTTATGAGTCACTGGAACTTGGAAGAAAATAGTAGCCTATTGGTTTTGCGACTGAAAAAGGAAATGGTTCATGCGCAATACCACTGGCTCTACACCACAGACATACAACAAGCATGGTGGAAAGCTTGCATTATGTTAAGAATTATCTTTCTATTTGTGGGTTAAAAAACAATCAAAGGAAAACGGAAAAATGGTTTCCACACAATGACATTACTTTTCTACATCAGCTACCTAGACTAGATTGTAAATGGGGTAAGCAAAATGTTTATTGATTTTTTTGGTCAAAAGATCAAAGGTCAGAATCACTGCAACTGAAGAAGGAACATGATTTAAGAATAAAAATAAACTATTTACCTCACTTTAGTTTGTGGATTGTTACTATGTTCTTATAAAAAGTAATAGAAAAGAGTGATAACAACAAGCTTTTTAAAATTTAACAAATAATTTATTTCCCTCGACTACAAAGTGAAAAATGAGAAAAAGAACTTGCGGTTTTATGAATTAAATCTAAAAATAAACACAAGTCCTATCAATGAAAAGTTCTCAGTGAATCATAGTTCAAATCCCGATGAAACTCCAAAATGGAAGGCAATGATGTATGTAATAGTCAGCATTGTACTGATGTATCAACAGTATCTTGTTGAATCACAACAAATATTATTCCAGTTTTTTAATTCCATATAAATTCCAGTAAATGTCTTTGTCCAAGAATAATCAGAGCACTTTTGTATTTCCAGAGAAAAAAAATCAATTGAATTCAATTATTTGAAGAAAATAAAATCTCATCCCAAATTGGACACAACATAAAACTTGACATCTCAAAGGTTAAGGCATGACTGATAGAATTCTTATCATAACATAAGTTATAAGACTAGCTAAAATGCAAAACAGATTCCCGGATGGAGGTGGGGGGAAGAGTTTATACTTCTGAAAAAATTATAAATTTGTTTATCAATTGACACATGATTGATTTCACATTATCCAGGTATGACCTTGACTTAGAGAAGGATAATTTAATAAAATTAAAAAGGTTGTTTACTGAAACTGTCACTGATTTTGAAACAAGATCAGCAACTAGATACAGTGTTTCTAATATTTGTTGTTCACATCAAAATACAAAAATATTTTAAAAAGTCAGTCCGGTCAAACAGAACTGCATGTAAAGGAATTTTAAAAAAAACTTTTTAAGCTAACAAACAATTAATAACAAACACATAACAGGATGTCTTTCACATTATGCAAGAAAGAAGTCTATCGACTTTCATTTCTAAAGATCAAATTTCAAGGTCTCATACTAAAACAGAAAATGCTATTTGCATAATAACTTTTGTTCTAAACTTTGTACCTTGATCAAAGTTTGTGGATGGATTGCACTTAAGGCATAAAAGAGGCTTATTGATTTTGTGATCCATTTTGCAATTTTGACATGGGAGTTACAAGACAACCATGTTTATCACATGGGAGTTACATGACAACCATGTTTATCACATGGGAGTTACATGACAATCCAAAGATGTGAATGTCTCCTGACAACAAAACTATTCTGAATAACCTTTATTACTCAACATTGATTGAACAGCCTTGAATATCTTCCATTGTAGCCCAGTTATTTAAAAGAGTGGTACAGTTATCTGATTATGTGTGAATGTACAAGTTGGTATGCATCAGATTTGATGTGGGAATATGCTGTACTGGAAGGCCTCTCAATGGGTCATAGCCATGAGAAATGTATTGTGTCAAAACACAATCAATATGAGCTGTGTTGTGTTGTAGGCAGATCTGTCTGCATTAATCACACTAATTTACAAATAGGTAAGGTCAAACCAAAACCATCAACATACCAGTCTAGGTTCAGAGGCTGATTAATTGGAGTTATGGCTGGTGTACCAATAGTCTGTAGTATATACACAGTAGCCATGTAAAAAGACTTTGCCTTTATTTTAAACTTTTAGCTTACCTGGTTGTGAGGTCAAGCTTTTGGTGATGGTTCAGAATGAAACATAAGTGTCTGTGAAATTTAAACATCTTTTCAATCCCCTTCTGGGACAATTTCAGTCAAACATGATAGGAAAGTTTCACAGCTGAGATATGCTTTACTAAACGTTTGTTTTGGTTGGTTCCACTAACAATTGTCTAGTTTCAGTACCAATTGTAAATTCAACTTTTCTCCTTGAAAAACTGTTAAAGCTTTGTTAAAAATCCAAATCACACAGACACTCACATCCTATTCAACAGTTGTTATACTTTATTTTTCAAATTGCAATCGTATTAATATGAATTTCCTTCATCTACATGGACTTAGTCCCTGTGTTCTCTGACCACATTGTTCTCATGGCTATATTGTAATAGAGAAAGGTGGAAAGGTGTTTGTTGTTTGGTTATTACATGCTAGATGTCTATTACTTTGTTAACATTGTTAACTATTTGAACTATTATTTTTTCTTCTTTATTCCATTGTTGTTTTAGAAAAAAACAATGAAGATTAAGTGTTTGAAGTGCAATATTTACCCCCCCCCCAAAAAAAAAAATCAGCAAGTTTACATCATCACATGCAGCATGTGTATAGATTTGTCAGATACTGAATGGTCAACAGGACTAAGGATTGTACCAAGTGTACATGATCAGATACATGCAGAATGTGTATAGATTGGTCAGATACTGAATGGTCAACAGGACTAAGGATTGTACCAAGTGTACATGGTCAGATACATGCAGCATGTGTACTGATTGGTCAGATACTGAATGGTCAACAGGACTAAGGATTGTACCAAGTGTACATGGTCAGATACATGCAGCATGTGTACTGATTGGTCAGATACTGATAGAGATTGAATGCAGAACCGCTTGCTTATTGCTTACCCAAAAAAGAGCTGTGATCTCAATCCTATACATGGAGAAAATCTGCTGATCAATCTCAGTCTCTTGAGGATAGGAAACCCAAGTTTCTCTTCCCCCAAGCCTCCATGCTCTCGCTACTGACTCCTGTGTCCGACCACTTGCAGACAACTCTCCAGTAGGCATCAGACTAATGTTTTTTCAAACAACATTGGATTGATTATTTCCCAAAAGACAAGTGTGTGATCCAAAGTGTTAAGTCTCATTTTTCCATCCCCCTTCCCTTTTTGTCCTCTCCATTCCTGATAGGAATATCATCAGACTTGGTAAAGGATTTTGCTTCTACAATCAAAGATTGTGGTGCTTATTGGGAAGTGGGTGGTGGAGATTGTACAGAATTTTACAAGCTACATGGTGTTGCTCCAGGCTTTACTGGTCATGATGGCCAATGTCAAACTCAGACCAGTCATTGATCTTTGTCATTTAAATCCCAACATCAAAATTCAAGATGGAGACAGCCAGATCAGGCGGCTTCTCCAACCATTTGTGCAAATTTGTGATCAGTCTTGATCTGACCAACGCATATTTCCACATTATCATCCATCTATCCTCACAAAAATTCATACGGTTCACCTGCTGAGGAGCTTGCATTCTCCCATTCATCTTAAACACAAGTCCTTGAATCTTTATGGAACTATTCAGCTCCATCATCTCCCTGTTCGGTACTTCTGCGATGGCATATTTGTATGACATTCTCAAGAAATATATGGTAAGTTCTATTCTAGCTGACCACTCCAGTGGCCTAGTGGTTAGTGCATCTCCCTTGGAAGCAGGAGGTTGTGGGTTTGAACCCCAGTCGTGTCATACCATAGACTTGCAAAAATGGTACTAACAGCTGCCTCGCTAGGTGCTCAGCATTAAGACGTTAGTGTTAGGACTGGTCGGCCTGGTGTCAGGATAACGTGATTGGGTGGAACATCATGCTACATGTCTGGGGCATGATGCACCAGTGCTAGACATAATTATAAACTCCCACACTGCAGACATTGTAGTGATATGACTGAAACATGGTTAAAGATAGGCTAAAAATCCAAATCACACATACACACACACTTCCATTCAGGGGTCATATACAGATAAAATCATTTGTATTTTAGATTAGCATTAACTGAGAACGTTTTGCATTGTGAATTTTTCACAAATGGCTGATTTTTAAACATTTTTGTTTACTTTTAAACCATGCCACAATTTTTCATTGTTTTTGTACCATTATGTGAGGAGAAACATGAGCCATTAAGTTTTGGTTAAAAAAATATTGAAAACATTTAATTGTAGAAATGTTTCAGTTGATGGTACTTTTGCTGATGTCAAGATATTGACACAATTTATTCATCATCTTATTCCACATGAATTTGAAAGTGCATCATTAATTTTTTTCTTATTCTGTTAAAAACACAATCCATCTTGTCATAGTTTTCATTTTCACAGCTGATTATCTGTATGGTTAAGCACCTAATAAAGTCATCATATATTTTTGATTTCATTATTATTATTATTATTATTATTATTATTATTATTATTATTATTATTATCATTATTATTATTATTATTATTATTGTTGTTATTATTATTATTATTGTTGTTGTTGTTGTTATTATTATTATTATTGTTGTTGTTGTTGTTATTGTTATTGTTATTATTATTATTATTATTATTTACAGGCCTCCTTTGTGAATAGGCCAGCTCTTGGGACCTATCCACCTTCTGACTGGGTGACCAGGCTACAGTCAGCTCTTCTTTCTGTAAGCGGTTCACTTGTATATACATGTACATGTACTTCAAACTATGCTTAACAATTATAAATGAGTTTATTTCTCAAAATTAAAATTTATAGAATTTATTTTATTTACAGCACGTAAGATTTATAACATGCCAACACATTCTTACTGTATTCTGACAACTTGAATTTGTGAATATTGAAAATACTTCTTGTACATATTTTTTGCTAAACTATGTATGAAATTAAATAAAACAATTTTCAAGCAAGAGCCGTTTTTGAGTTCAAATGAGTAATGATATGTTCTTTCATCTGTCATCCATTCACAACATCTTGGAATAAATGTCTTCCAAATTTATACAGATTAACAACAATCTGCCATCAAATATGGCCTTGATTAATTAAATATAGAATGTCCATTTAATGACTTACCTTTAAACAATGATTCAGCCAATTTTAAGACTTTGATAGATATCATCTTGATATGAAGTGTATTCAGGTATGTGCAAATGTATCTGCTATTATATATGGCTGCTGCTACTAAACTTTTCATAATGTTTATTAATAACTCATTGTCAAATATGACCACAGTTACTAAAAATGGAACAAAAATGTTTAAACTTCATAAAAAGTCCATTTAATGGAATTTGAAAAACTTTTACAGAAAATGTCTTGGCATAGAGGTCTATTAATGTTGGACAAGGGCTTGATAAACCTTGAAACAGTTGTTTTATTAACATATGCAATCAAAAGCATCAAAGAAATATAGAAATCAACTTTCGAACCCAGATTTCTTGGCCAACTGCATTTGCGATTGGCTATTAGGCAGATATCAACCAGGTGAGTGATGTCAGGTCCATATGGGCCTTTTGTTTTCTAGAATTCTTAATTACAGAGGCTTTTACAGTGTTTGACATTTAAACTTTTAATATAAATAAATTTGGGGAAATGGTATAGCTGTTGATGTAATACAGTTTCCAACCAAATGTGTAATAAACTGATATAGATGTAATACAGTCACCCATAATCATAATGGAATGTAACCAGAGATAGGTAATCATGACAACAGTGAGTTATATTTTCTTTATTTTACTAATTTATCTTAATTTTTTGAAAAGGATGTTTTTTGAAAAGATGTAGGAATTTGTTACATTCTTACATTCAGGGCAGGTTATTACAATTACAAATACAACATTATTAATGTTTTCATCATGGATGTTGTAGGTTGCCCCTCCTGGTCTGAAGCAGGTGCAGACCATGATGTGTGGAGCCTGTTCCGTGGAACACAGCATGAAGGCTGCTTTTATCCGATATATGGTATGAACACACACACACACACACACACACACACACACACAGAGGATACATATGTGGGAGATTTATGAGTTACTGTAGGTTCAACCTCAATTGTTTTAATGTAGGCTGTAGGTCAACAGCACTTTTTGTACATTATTAAATAATAACACACGTGAGTTCAACTGACCTCAATGAGTGGAATGTAGTTTGATTAAGAAAGGAAAATAAAGATATTCATAATAAACTGTTAATATTGTTTGAACAATGGCAATGGACAGAAACTGAATTTCCTTTTCTTGTCTTCTTGATTATTTAATGTAACTCAGTAACACTGTAATAATTTGAGTAGTACATTATTTTTTCACAAACTGTTCATTTACAGTACATGTAGTTGTATTTTGTCCTTCTTGTCACTTCGACATCTTACAAATGTTGCTAAATGCAAACCTAAATGTACTGGTTGATGTTTGATGAATAAATCCAAATCATTAATGAAGAGAAAATACTATGCAAGTATTTTCCTTTACAAATAATGTTAGAGTAATTCCAATGGACCTGAAGAAAAAATCTTATTATAGTATTGTTTATGAGAAGATTAAAGTTTCGAAAATCAGTTTCATTCACAGAAAAGAACAGTTTAATTTCAAAGGAATTTACACGAAGGATTTTTGTAAACGCAAAAATAACTTTATTTAATGAGAATATTCTGTCCTATTGACAGATTTCTAGTTCATTGTCATTAACGTTTTTGAACTGTAGGCAAGACAAAGGGGTGGGAAACCCCCATCCAAGGAAGAACAAGACAGTGCCCTGATAAATGCAGCACCAGGATGTCCCCCAGTGACTATCTTATCATTCAAAAATGCATTTCATGGACGAACTATGGGTGAGTTCAAATTAGAAACAAAATTAATTTAAATACTTTCTTACACCTGGCTTTCATGGATATTGCAGATATTTTTGAATTATCAATCCATATAGAAAAAAAACAATAATTTATGTGATAAAATAAGTGATTTATATTACTTACTTATATGGGTTTTAAGTGACTTACAGCATTACTTATAGTTCATTTATAATTGACTTTCACATGAAAGTTAAGGATTTTATAAGCAATTTAGGCATTACACTTTTACATAAATATGTAAATTATGGATTTCACTTATAAATGAAGTATTGTTCACTCGTATACTTTACGTTTAAACAAAGCATACTTCATATAGTGAAGTAAAAGTGAAATATGAGTCATTCACTTGCAACACTTACAAGAGAAGTTTAAATAAAATGCAAACCTCACTTTTTCCACCCCCAAAATGGTTGACTAGCATTAAGAGTATCATGCATGTTTTGTCTAGCTCCTTCTCTCTTCTTTTGAAATATGTCTTTTGAGTATGCATACACAAATTTGCTAGAATCTACTATGATTTGTAAAAAATGTCCAGAGAATTAGGAAAATTAAAAGAAGCTTGCACATAATTTGCTTAACACTTGGCCATATTGTTGATAACTGTCAACACAATTGCTTCGATAAATAAATAAATAATACTGATCTGAAAAACAATGCAGTCAATTATTTTATAAGGTGTAAGATCATAAGCTAATCTCATCTGACATTAAAAAATCCTGTAGTCCAAACTGACCTACAGCAATATAAAGTATCTGTCCATTTGCAGCTGATGGACCATCAAAATACAAAAACAGTCTTCTGCTCATCAATATGATAATCCCAAACCTATCATTTGTTTCAGTTATCTTCAGGTTGTGTTATCAGTTATCACGAAAAGGTATTGCTTGCCATAAAAATATTCCCAAATTGACGCGAAATTAGTAACCAATCGAATGCAGTGATTTAGCCACTTTGAAACTAGACTGCTGTAGTAGGTCTCTGGGTGTGTGTTACCCAAAACCTGTTATGTTCATTTGTTTTTAGTAAACCAGTCTCCAGACTATTCACAAGGGAAATGGCGGCAATTACCAAATAATAGTAATAATAATTATCACAATAATAATAAGAGTACCAATATTTACAATAACGAAAACAGGGGGAGGTCTGATGATAAGAACAATTAAAAAATATCAGATTAAGAAGAATGGATTTATAAAAATAATTATTGATATTTTTCAACACAGGTCTTCTTTGTGAAAAATCCTGTATCTGGGTATTTATGAAACTTGTGATAATGTATTTAATTTGGTGTACTGGTACATTGTTTAGAATAAAATATATTTAGCACAACAAGGGCTAAGTCTGTACAACCATTCATATTTTCATGACTGTGTTGCATCACATATGTACAAGTCCTGATAAACACTTATATAGACGTTACTTTAATCTGATTTTGTTACCTACCGGTAAGTTTCATCTATATTAAAATACTTCTTTCAAACTTTTTAAAATCTTAAGGTATGCAGAAACTGTCTTTATTTGAGATAACTCTGGTTAAAATCAATAAATCTGTTGGGGAGTTATAAAATTTAATTTTAAAAAAATCTATTGTGGCAACTTTGTTTTGACTTTGTTTATATTTTTCAGTAAACTGTTTAGAGAACTTAGTTCACTTCACTGATAAAGCAAATCAATTTTTTATGAATCAGCTCAGCTTTATTTCAACAAATAGGTTCTTAACACTTATGACTGATGTGTCACTTATTAGTGAATCGTAGGTGATGCAAGAATCAATACTTTTTCACTTACACTGAACTTATACTTACTTACTTATTACTTAATTATCATTATAATCATCTTTCTGTGTATTTAATAAGTATGCTTGTGATTGAGAAGAATTGTAATACAAAATGCTATTTTTTGGAACAGGAGCTCTAGCTTGTTCACATACAAAATGGTTGCATAAACTGGATTTTCCTGCCCCAGACTGGCCAATGGCTCCCTTTCCTATGCTGAAATATCCACTGGAGGATTTCAAGGCAGAGAACAAGAAGGAAGAGGAATCGTGCCTGGCACAGGTTTAAAATTTGAGAAGATGTTGTTGTGGTTTTTATCAAATTAATTTCCAAGTCAAATGACATTTAAAAGCATAGTTAGATCCTGTATTCAACTTTATTCATTGAAATCAATTCACAGCATCTGTATTCTTTCATGACTTCAGACACTTGCTTTGAGCTTTGGTTCCATTTTCAAGGAAACAATACATATGTTGATGATTTCTTCCTAATTGAAAATAATATTTTAAAATACCGTTTCATCTTTTGTAAAATAATTCATTTCAGACTGCTGTATGCTATACAGTTAATTTAACATTTCACAATTTATATGCCATTCTCTATACCAACTAAACAGAAACTCTCTTAGATGATAAGGGTCATAGGCAAGACTCCTATTCTGATTTACAGACTGGTCCTAATTTGATTTACAGACTGGATCTAATCTGGTCTTAATCTGATTTATAGAATGGTCCTTGTCTGATTTACAGACTGGTCATGATCTGATTTACAGAATGGTCCAAGTCTGAATTATAGACTTGTACTAATTTGATTTACAGAATGGTCCTATTTTTGATTTACAGACTGGTCCTGATTTGATTTACAGACTGGATCTAATCTGATTTACATAATGGTCTTAATCTGATTTATAGAATGGTCCTAATCTGATTTACAGACTAGTCCTAGTCTGATTTACAGACTATTCCTAATTTGATTTACAGAATGGTCCTAGTCTGATTTACAGAATGGCCCTAGTCTGATTTACAGACTAGTCTTAATTTGATTTACAGATGGAATTGACTTATAAGTGTGTATATATGGAAGTTGTTATAAAAACATTTGCAATCAACATCATTGAAAGCATTGACCCAGATTTATAGGTCCACTTGCTTGTATTTGGCTATATGTGCAAATGTTAGCCATGTGGGCCATCTTTTGGTTACTCTGTGTAAGTAAGAACAAACTGGAGACAGTGTCAATTATCTTTACTCAAGACACTCAATAATTGATATTACTAATCAAATCATTCTGACTGACAAACATGACTGATGTTTGATATCTAAGATATTTTTGCATCATTTTTATATTGATTAAGCATGGCTGATATTGAGGGTGATGAACGAGATGGGTTAATTTATGAGGTGTTCAGTGGGACATGTACAGTCAAATTTATTTATGGTAACTGAGGGTGGCAATAGACGTGGAATAAAAAGTCAGGAAAGCGCTGTATTAGTAAATAAGATTGCTTACTCCAAAAATAAATGTTGCTGTTCCTTTATGATCATGCTATCTCAGTTTGCTTTTAAAAAAAACAATTAAAAAATATGATTTATTCCACAGTTGTTATTATTTTATGAGTAATTTTATGGGTATAAATAACTGTACAAAGGCATCATATTCACTATATTTTAACTTCTATAATTCCTAATGTATTTATAATTTAGGTGCGAGAGGTCATAGAAAAGTATAACAAAGCTGGAAAACCAGTCGCTGGAATTATAGTTGAACCAGCCCAAGCTGAAGGGGGAGACAACTTTGCCACAGCTCACTTTTTCATGGGTCTGCAGAAAATTGCCAAAGAGGTACTTCTTTTTATTTACAAAAACACTTAACTTTTCATAATGTTTTAACACAAAACCATGATGACTCATTCTAATAATGGGCACTAGATAAATCCTACTTCATGACTGATTGTTGTTAATAGGGTCAAAATTTGGATATATCTGCATGACCATTTATTCAACTTTGACCAAAACTCGGCCCTGATCGTTGTCACTGCCATCATTTATTTGCAAACATTTGTATATAGAGTTTGATGGCAAAATTATTTGTTTTTAGTTTTAAAAAATATGTCAGGGGAAAGACTTAAAATGTTATATCAGATCAAGAAAATAAAGACATTATATTGCTATGCAATGAATGGTCACTGGCAGATTTTATGCACTGAAATTTGCTTTCATAAAAAATCTTTACATGGGACCTTTCAGTTATGCATTAGTGAGATTTAGAATGCAGCTGAAACATTTAATTGTCAAAATTAAAACAGAGGCTGAGTTTGTCTTATCAAGTCTTAAAATTCTAGGATTGTTATTTGACCTTTTATCACATTTCTTTTGCTACCTTTGAGATGTTAATTTCCCATCATGCATCACATTTTTCTTGTCATTAGCATTTGTAGGTAGATTAAGAAGATTGGTACTGTTCAATTATTGATTTGTTTTCCTTAGTACAGAATCTGAACTCGCTGGCAAAATTTTACATATTACATATGTTTTTCAAGGATTTATTCAGGCATATCAGTCCATAACTGCTCAATTTACTTGATTGCTTACATAAATTTGTCATTTTTGACAATATTTATCATAGTATATGAGTGTATGTCTTCTATGATGATATGGGATTAGAATTAAAATTTATTGTGTGATAATTTTTTTTAATTCTTTGCATGTTTTTGATTGGTTAGTTTATAATTTTTTAATTCTTGGCATGTTTTTGATTGGCTAGTTTATAAATTTTTTAATTTTTTGCATGTTTTTCATTGGCTAGTTCAACAGTGCTTTGATGATTGATGAAGTTCAGACAGGATGTGGTGCAACAGGAAAGTTCTGGGCCCATGAACACTTTAACCTCCCAGAAGCCCCTGATATTGTGATCTTCAGCAAGAAAATGATGTCTGGAGGTTTCTTCTACAAAGATGCTTTCAGACCTGCAGAGGTATTACAACAACAGCAACAACAAACATAATATTATCAATGGTCAATACTACTACCACAACATCTGATGATAATAATAATAATAATAATAATAATAATAATAATAATAATAATAATAATAATAACGAATATAAATAAATAATAATTACAATAATAATAAATACAATAATAATAATAATAATAATAATAATAATAATAATAATAATAATAATAATAATAATTACAGAAACAATAAGTAAAATCAAAGGTGATGATTACTGATGTTATTGTATAGGGGGATTGGAAACAAGATATCCCCAGTTCATGTTAGTATTGCAAATGAAATCCACACTACACTGTAAGCATGATGAGTTTACAGAAAGTGCCAGAGATGTGTATTTTTAGTACATGTTTTGTAAATCATTCTGCTCCTGTATTTCATCTTAAATGTAATAATAAATGTACATTTTCATTGGCAAAAGATTTGAGAATATATTGGGTGTAATTTGTTTAGACATTTCTCCAAAATATTTGGAAAATATGTAAGGTTAAAGATGGCTTTTGAATGTGCATGGAAAATTTGCACAATTGATTTTTGTAAACCACTTAACAAAATTATTATGCTAAATGCATGAATAGAATTGACATTTTATACTCTCAGTGCATTGAAAAATGTATTGCTACATCATTAAAGTTAATAATTTGTTTCATTAATCCATTTTTAATTTTTAATAATGCAAAATTGAACATTGAGGTTAACTTAAAAGAAGCAGAAGGAGATAGTTAAAATTATTTTATCACTGTCAGAAATTACAAAAAATCATCACATGGAAGTGGGAAAATTGATGTCTCTCTTGGTACACAAAATACTTGTATTAGAAATTATTAAAACTTTTTTTGTTAAAATAAGAAAGGTAAACAATATAAATTGCTTTTCAACAGAACATTGTTACAGTTCACCTCCTGTGAATAGGTGTGTGTGTGATTTGGATTTTTAACATAGCTTTGATAATTTCTCAGTCATATCGCTATGGTGTCCACAGTGTGGCTGTTTATAGTGATGTCTAGCCCTGGGGCATCATACCACAAACATAGAGCGTGATGTCCCACTTAGTCACATTATCCTGATATCAGGCCAACCAATCCTAACACTAACCTCTTAATGTTGAGTGCCAAGCGAGGCATTGTTTGGTATGACTTGGCCAGGGTTCAAACCTGCTACCCTCACATCAGAGTCAGACTCTCCAACCACTAGGCTACTGGAGTGGTTTCTGTGAATATGTAATAAAGTAGATAGTACAATATATAATTCATATAGAATAGACTGTTGCATATATGAATGAATAAATGAATGGGTAATGGTGATAAGAACATGTGTACACATAAATCCTCAGAACTTGGGAAAGCAAGAGAGAGATAACTAGAAGGCAAGAGATAGATAATCCACGGAGAGTGGATAAGAGGGACAAACGTATAACTAGACAGTGAGAGAACATAATCTAAGTTGGAATTCATTATACACATATTTACCTAAGAATTTTACGATTGTTGAATTTTAAAAAAAGTAATTCTAGTAGTTTGTACATGCTTGGTTTCAGCCAACATGAGGGATCAGTATTAGATTTTCTATGAGAGAGATATAGAGGATAGATGAAGACGAAATGTTATTCATCTTTGACCACAAGACAGATTAAGAAAAATGGTATTCATCTTTCACTATAAGACAGATTAAGACAAAATGGTATTTATCTTTGACCATAAGACAGATTAAGAAAAATGGTATTCATCTTTCACTATAAGACAGATTAAGACAAAATGGTATTCATCTTTGAGCACAAGACTGATTAAGACAAAATGGTATTCATCTTTTACTACAAGACTGATTAAGACAAAATGGTATTCATCTTTTACCACAAGACTGATTAAGACAAAATGGTATTCATCTTTGACCACAGGACAGATTTATACAGTATTTATCTTTGACCACAGGACAGATTAAGACAGTATTCATTTGACCATAAGACAGATTAGGACATTATTCATCTTTGACCACAGGACAGATTAAGACAAAATGGTATTATCTTGACCATAAAATATATCTTGAGCTGAGATGTATCAGCTCCATTTTAAAATATCTTTCACTTTTCAAGACTGGACTATTGTAACTCAATTCTATCTGGTTCATCTCAATATCTACCCCAGAAACTTAAAAGAACTTCAAATCACAGCTGCTCGGATCATCTTTAGAGTAACACGATTAGAGCACACCTCCTCACTGCTCTATACCTTAAACTGACTATCCATTCGATCCAGAATCAAACCCAAAATTTGTGATGTCGATCACTGGGGCATCATGCAACAGAGATGTAGCATGGTGTCCCACCCAGTCACATTATCACGACACCAGGCCAACCAGTCCTAACACTAACCTCTTAATGCTGAGTGCCAACGAGGCAGCTGTTAGTACCATTTCTTATAAGTCTTTGGTATGACTCAGCTGGGGATCAAACCCATGACCACCCACGTCTGAGGTGGATACTCTAATCACCAGGCGACTGGAGCAGCGATGGGCATGATGAAACCTTCAATTTATGTAAGGTCGTTTTGTGATTGGCATTTTTATTTATTGTACAATGGGAAGCAGTTTGATACCATTATACATATATAATAAAGCAACAGTTGAATTACAGTCAGAATGAAATGTGTCTTTTATACAAGCACAGTTAGATTTAAAGACAAAGTGAAAATTGAGCCTTGCTGTACTTTTGATCTTACCAGATCTTAAATCAACTGAATTCTGGAGCCTCATTTGCATATCAAAAGGAAGGGGGTGGTATCATGCATTTGTATGAAGTTTTGATCTCCGTATTATATATTTTCCTTGATGATGATGATGATGATGATGATGATGATGATGTCAGGAATACTGTACACAGACTAGTTTAGTCAAACTGCAAACAACAAAGTTCCTGATAACGTGCTTGCAGATCAGGGTCTATGTTGTTTGTTCTATTAATTATTCCCAACAAATTAGGTTGACCCAGATTTGCTTGTGCATTAAGTGATGGTAGATCTGGGTCTTTATAATTGCACATGGATTCATAGGTGAGTATATACGATAGTATAATGGTAATGCTGATGACAATTTTGTTTTGTTTAGATGTACATGTATTTTTTTTTTTGAATACTGAAAATAAACTACCGTACAAAAATAAATGTATAAATTTCAACTTAAAAAATACTGTTCATCTGGAAGCTTTGTCATCAGTGTACAGTTCATTTATTTCTTTGCTCATTCATAAAACACTGTCTTCATAAACATTATTAAGGTTGAAAGTTATTTATTTTTATTCTTAGGCCTTTAGGATTTTCAACACATGGGTAGGTGACCCAACTAAAATAATTCTCCTAGGTGAAGTGGTGAAGGTCATAAAAGAGGAAAACTTGCTGGACAATGTGCAAAAGACAGGAGATTACATGATGAAAGGGTTGAAACAGTTGGAGGTGATCTTTTTTATATTTGTGTCTCTGTTTAATTATTCTTCACAAATCATTACTCAGTGTAAAAATGATACATGGGATGCAAATAAGTGCTATATCCAATGGGTTCTCCATATTCCTGATACAGTCAAGTAACAAAGCCATATTTAATTTTCTTTTTTTTGGAACCCTTTTGCAACTAAAGCAAAGTCTACTTGAAGTTAATTTTTATGCTTAATCATTGAAAACTATACAGTTAATACTTGCATGGCACTGAATGGTTGGAAATGGACTTTAATGGAGGGGGGGGTTAATCCTTTTTTACTGACTATGATAAAGATTTCTTAAATTGTCATGTCTTTAATGAGATAGACGAATGGTGAAACAGTATTTGAAATAAATATTTTTTCATGAAAATATTTATTTTCTAGATGCTTCATTTTTGAGACTATTTCAATACCTTTTAAAACACTAATATATAGCTTATGACTAATTAGCAGTAAACAAAGAATGTTCCTCGTTTGGGGAAATATGTAGGTCAATGGATTAATACATTTTCTGATTTGAAGATTCCATACCGGATATTAATTCAGTATGCTTCTTAGAAATGTACGATAATTGGTTTTGATTCGTAAATATCTTTGTGAAAGTTCTTTATTTTCAGGGGTTTTATTCAAAATTTATCTCTGGTTTCTTCTTTTAGAAAACCAGTAATGGATTTGTAAGTCGAGTACGTGGGATTGGAACATATGGTTCTATTGACTTTCCTGACGCAGACAAACGAGACAAGGTCATTCATCAGTTGAAACAGCAAGGTTTGTTTCTTGTTCTTTGTTCTTAGTTGGCCTTAAGGCCAAATAAACTTTGGTTATGGCCCTGTGTCTGTCATCCATCCATCCATCAAATAATTGCTTGTTACCACTTTGGAGGCCATTTTGCTGATCCATTTGACTCATACTTGGAATATGGGCATACATCATCCATTTGACTCATACTTGGAATATGGGCATACATCATCCATTTGACTCATACTTGGAATATGGGCATACATCATCCATTTGACTCATACTTGGAATATGGGCATACATCATCCATTTGACTCATACTTGGAATATGGGCATACATCATCCATTTGACTCATACTTGGAATATGGGCATACATCATCCATTTGACTCATACTTGGAATATGGGCATACATCATCCATTTGACTCATACTTGGAATGGAGCATATATTGTCAGTTTGACTCATATGTGGAATAGGGGCATATATTGTCAGTTTGATTCATACTTGGAATAGGGGCATATATTGTCATTTTGATCCATACTTGGAATAGGGGCATATATTGTCAATTTGACTCATACTTGGAATAGATTCATATATTGTCAATTTGACTCATACTTGTAATAGGGGCATACAGTGGGACCCCGCTATAACCCGCCCTGCTATAACCCGAATTCGGATATAACCCGGTCATGGCATGGCTCCCGAAATTTCGGGTAATTTATTACAGGCATTTTTCTCAAAAACCCAACAAAAAAAAAATAAATTTATAAAAAAAAAAAAAAATTAAGAGTTTAATTATCATTCTCATATTCGTCTAAACAGTGCGAAAAAGAACGTGTAGAAAATGTATTATCAAATTTCTTCTAGTTTTGTGCCAAAATAAACGTTGGAAATACGAACCAATTGCTGGGCCTACTGAGAACTTTGATCTTTGTTTATTGTTGAAAAATTACAGCTCATAAGTGTCAATATTATAATTACTGATTCCTGAGTAATGAAGCCATCGTGTCTACTTTGTGTTTGTCTTGAATGCATTCCGAATAGAATCGTTGCTCAAATAATCTCCGATATATGTTCTCTTAATTTCATACACAACTAAGCAACAGCCAATGCGGCGGTTGATAAAAGATTCTCACCAGAATGTATAAATCAATTAATTTAAGTACATTGTTTATCATCAAAGTGAACTGCCGAGCTAAACAGTGACATAATTCAGTGGTTAAAATACAGCCAGTTCTGCCTGCTGTATTTATTAGAGTACATCAAAAGAACGTGACGCAATAACTGGGCGGCAAGTTCAAAGGACTTTGACTAGCAGCTTGGGTGGGAAAATGTGCTGAAATTTACAATGACTGAATTCAGAGACAGAAAGATCCTGAGATGTACATGTAGTTATTATAAGAATACACTTTAGCTTCCATTATTTAATCTATGGACATGTACTATTTCATCATTCATTACGTACACCCGTTACGTAATTTTTGTTTTTTTCTTTTCATTGAATTCAGTCACATAATGATCTGTGACAAAATTATTGAATATTTTACATCCGTGTGTGGATATTTTCGATGGAAATATTTGTATTATGGATTCAATGTATGTTACAAGATTCGCTGGTGAGTACACGGTGTTGATACTCTTTTCATGCAATAGATTATACATGTATACATAAATTAGACACGTGTATGTATCAATGCATGGTTCTCTGAATAAAGTAATATATTATATCTGCAATTTCTGTTACCACAGCAAATGTTTTTCTCATTTAATATATATTGATCAAAAATGGTAATTGTGCCATGCATTTTCGCACCCGTCTTTATGTACCCCCCCCCCAATTAAATCCAAAAATGTGTTGGTATTGTACATGGTTGATTATAACACGGTTTGGTTCATAGCCCGGTCGGATTCTATGGCTCCCAACTACCATGTTATAGCGGGGTCCCACTGTATGTTGTCAGTTTGACTCGTACTTGGAATAGAAGCATATATTGTCAATTTGACTCATACATATAATTGGGGCATATATTGTCAATTTGACTCATACTTGGAATAGGGGCATATATTTTGTTTCATACTTGGAATATGGGCATATTTCGTCAGGATCTTGGACAAGTTTGATAGTGATAATATCTAAATGAATTGGGTTACTAGTCCTTTGAGTAGGGATGAGGGAAAGCCCATTATGCTAATTTGCATAGATTAAGTATATAAATTGGAAATTCGTTTGAAAAAACACAAGCCATGCTAATACTTTCTTGCCATCCATAAAAATGTTGAAATCATCATTACTGAATATTTGTGTTAGTTTTTGATTATCAGTAAACATTTCTCCAAAAAAAAATTGTTTTTCTTCATATATCTTCTATTATTATTATTATTATTATTATTATTATTATTATTATTAAAAGCAAGTGCAGACAGTGATGGCTTAAGCAAAGCAACAATGCCATCTGTGGAACATTTTAAAATCACTTATGCCTACCATATCTGTTTTCATTGAAATGACATTGAATTTGAGTAAAGTAAATAAAACTTATATTTTTTCTCATCTTTCTCTTATCCAGGTGTGAACTGCGGTGCATGCGGATATAAAGGTCTTAGATTTCGACCAATGTTGACTCTGCAAAACCATCACGTGGATATACTTCTTGATAGATTAAATTCAGTTGTGAAAAGCATGATGAAATAGTTAAGGCTAGAATAATCACATCTGTCTTGTATATCAGATTTCTAGACTTCAAGTTTTTTATTTTTAATTCTAGTCAAACCTCCTAGTCGGAGTATGTAACAGTTTGGCAGTGTTATCCAGTTATGACTCGTGAAAAAATTAAGGAAATTATAGACTTTTTAAACCCAGTTGTAGAAAGAAAACAAAACAAAATAATAGACAATTTAAACCCAGTTGTAGAAAGAAAACAAAACAAAATAATAGACAATTTAAACCCAGTTGTATAAAGAAAACAAAACGAAATTATAGACACTTTAAACCCAGTTGTAGAAAGAAAACAAAACAAAATTATAGACAATTTAAACCCAGTTGTAGAAAGAAAACAAAACGAAATTATATACATTTTAAACCCAGTTGTAGAAAGAAAACAAAACGAAATTATATACATTGCAAACCCAGTTGTAGAAAGAAAACAAAACGAAATTATATACATTTTAAACCCAGTTGTAGAAAGAAAACAAAACGAAATTATATACATTTTAAACCCAGTTGTAGAAAGAAAACAAAACGAAATTATAGACATTTTAAACCCAGTTGTATAAAGAAAACAAAACAAAATTATAGACACTTTAAACCCAGTTGTAGAAAGAAAACAAAACAAAATTATAGACAATTTAAACCCAGTTGTAGAAAGAAAACAAAACGAAATTATATACATTTTAAACCCAGTTGTAGAAAGAAAACAAAACGAAATTATATACATTGCAAACCCAGTTGTAGAAAGAAAACAAAACGAAATTATATACATTTTAAACCCAGTTGTAGAAAGAAAACAAAACGAAATTATATACATTTTAAACCCAGTTGTAGAAAGAAAACAAAACGAAATTATAGACATTTTAAACCCAGTTGTAGAAAGAAAACAAAACGAAATTATAGACAATTTAAACCCAGTTGTAGAAAGAAAACAAAACGAAATTATATACATTTTAAACCCAGTTGTAGAAAGAAAACAAAACGAAATTATAGACATTTTAAAACCTGTTGGAGAAAGAAAACAAATCAATTATTTGCATATACTATGAATGCAGGTCATTATTTATTGGATAAAGACTATCAGCAGCATAACATGAAAGTTGACCCAAAATATCTGGATGATAAAACAAGTACTTTTAATTCCTGTCCAAATAACATGAGTACTTTTTATTCCTGTCCAAATAACATGAGTACTTTTTATTCCTGTCCAAATAACATGAGTACTAATGAAAATTATAAATGTTTGAAACAATTAATATCTTATCACAATTAGGAATCAAAAGTGATGTTAATCAGAACTGGTAAAAATAGGTAGATTAGGTTGCATTATGTCATTACTTGCCAGTGAAGAATGCTTGTTATAATTTATCAGTATTTTATTGTATAAATAAAATGTATTTTGTTTCATTTCTGGTGTTTGTGTTTCTGTTCATTGTGTACACCTACTGCTATTGGCATTATACAGGTCTCTGCAAAAATATCTGATAATATGTCCCAGTATTGATATGTTTCATAAAGTCAAGATTGTATCTTACCTTTGAAAAGTCGAAAGAAAATCCATATTTTCCTCAAAAATGCTAAAAACAATCTAGATACCTCAAATTCAAATATGGGGATAATTGCATCAAATAGGCAAATCATTTAGAATGGTATAAGAATTTAATTGTATATTACCATCATCTGTAATCTGCAATTAAATTCCTGTACCAATCTAAATGATTTGCCCATTTATATATATATAATCACTTTATATAAGAGAAATTAATACTTTAATGAGAATAAGAAATAATGTGCATGACTGCTTTTCCTATGTATGCTATCCAGCGGTAAATATAAGAGAATTCTGCAACTGCATGCTGGCACAATGTTACATGGCTGACTATTGATTTTACAGTGGTCAAAGTCAGTGCGATTCATTTATTAATTCTGCCAACTGTCTCCAGATGAAAGGCTGTTTTATATTATTAATTTTAGCAAGCTCACTGCTTGTTTTGTTTATGGATCTGCAGGAGCAGAAGTCATGGAGCATGTCAGCTGTTTTTATTGCTGTTTATTGACAATTAATCCACATGCTAATTAGGGTGATCAAAGTAGTTTTACAGATCCTAGAGTTGACTATTCAATCACCAGTTTCTGACGTTTATGTTCCAGTTTGATATCTTTTAATTACTTTTAAAGAAAACATTCTTTATGTTTAAATAATTTTTGTTCTTTTATAATTATTAAACAATTTGAAAATGCAATGTCCATAAAAATGGAGGGATCAACTATTGATGTCAAAATGGTGCTATTCGGACATTTAATATAGCCTCCTCATCAGCCATCTTGAAAACCTTGCTATCATTACTCCTCCAGGGTAGATGGTCATAGCCACCACATCCACCATCTTGGAAACCTTGTTATCCCCAATCCTCCAGATGGTCACATCAACACTACAGGGTTGTTATTATAAGATGTTTTACAATATCTAGTTGGTTCCAATACAAATGTTCCTGATTTGATGTCCAATAAAGCTGCCACCCTAGGCCTTCTTACAAACCTTGTTATTGCTACTCCTCAATAAAAATGGTGATCTAATAACCAATACAGCCACCACATCTTGGAAATATTTGTATCACTACTACTCCTGAATAAATGGTCAACATAAGGTTTTTCACTGAAATAATTTCTCAGTGAGGTCCAGTTGGTTCTTAATGAAAATATGGATACCTTATGTCCAACATGTCTGCCACAATGGCCATCTTGCAATAATCTTTATTACTACTTCTTCTGAACTGAAAATAATATTGCCTTGGTTTTTTTTGCCAGAAGACATTTTATGAAGTCTAATTGGTCCTAAATGAAAATATGGCAAATCTGATGGCCACCAGAGTAGCCATCTTGAAAGTCTTGCTTTTGCCAGTCCTCCAGCATGAAAAGTAATACTGTCATGGCTTGTTTCCAGAAGATCTGTGTTACATATATCTGATTTAATTTATATTTGATATAATGTAATTGTTTTGTTTGTTTAAATTTTTTAATCTATTACATGCTATTATAATTTAAACTTGTTAACTTGATTTGACTTTTTTCCTGAAATTTCAATTTGACCCGACTTTTTATAAACACCTGATAATAGAAACACTATTTCAATTCTGACTTAGTTCCCAACCTTGATTCAGAAATCACTGAGACAAGTAAACAACTTTCTATTTTTATTTTAATCTGGGAGTAAAATGATTGGTTTTATTTTAATCTGGGAGTAAAATGATTGGTTTTATTTTAATCTGGGAGTAAAATGATTGGTTTTATTTTAATCTGGGAGTAAAATGATTGGTTTTATTTTAATCTGGGAGTAAAATGATTGGTTTTTATCTTGGTTATAATGGGAGTACGTGACTTTAGATACGTAAACAACTGCTATTTCACAATTCTGGGTTCTCTGAAATTTCACAGTAGTTAGATTTAATAGTGATGTTTAGAAGAGAGATATATTTTAGATGGGCTCAAACACTTTGACATCAAATGTTTTCTTCTGTTGTAACCAGTATTTGAGTTTTATTTTAAACTTTCTGCAAATAATTTGGATTCTAAAAGATTATTTTACACTGGAAATACTTGTGTTCAGAATTCTTAGACAAACACATTTATTGAAATTTTATTTGGAATTCAAACCGGATTATTTTCTGTGGTTCAACAAAGAACAGTTGACACTTAAATGCTATACAGGCTATGTCATAGCCTTCCATTTTGTATTTTCATCAGGACTTGAACTTAAATTCATTAGAACATTGTATTACTAGGACTATTAATTTTAAATATTAAATTGGATTATTTTTGGAACAGATTCTTAAAAGCATAAGTTCAATTTTTCATTTTTACCTTTTTTTTCTAGGGCAATACATTATTTGTTAAATTTTACAAAGCTTGTTGTTTTCATTTTTTCTTATTACTGTTTAATTCATGTAACAATCTCTTACATGTACAATATGGCCACCACAGAGGAAATCTTGTAAATATTGTTATGCCTAATTAATTTGTATTATTTCTTAATGATTAAATGTTGTATGCATTTGTATTTTAGATCTGACTGTTCAAAATCAAGTACATGTTGTACCTTATGAGTAACATTTGTTTTGTGGTCAACAAAATACATAGATCACATTTCTCAAATGATTTGTATTAAGTATAATGTAAACATGTATATCTTCATCTGAGTCAAATACAATGGAAGTCCCCCATTAAAAAATTGGTCTACCTGATGTTTACCACATTCTTTACTAAAATTTTAGTAACAGATTTTATCTTGTTGATAACTTAGAATTCTCTAGAAATGAGCTTTTAACCCTTATCCAGGTTTTAATTCTGTGTCTTAGTTTTTCATATAGTCTTATTTATTTGAGAAATTAACCATTCTTGCATTTAACTTCTTAGGCAGAATATTATTGTTGTGCTCAGTACTTCATTGGAATGGAATTATTTGTTCAAATTATTATTCATGGGAATCATAAAGTAATCTTCATTACCATTCTTGGACATAGAGTAACATGGAATTATAGTGAATTCAAGCAAGGACATCTTTGATTATATTGAGCTTTACTCAAAAGACTCTTAGCACATCCCCACAATCCAGGCTACTAGCACATTAATCTATTGAAAACTGCAGTCACATCATCTTCAGTATTTAAATTTAATTATAATACCAATGGAATTTAATTAGAACTTTATTCATTAGGACTGGTGATTGAATCTTTTTGAACTATTTTGGATTTAATTCACAATGTTATAAGTTCTTTAAGTTTGTACTTTGCATTCTATGGAAATTATTTTGTTTAATTGTACAACACTTGTTGGTTTTAACTTTTTTGTTACTTAGTTTAAGGCCATATAATTGTATAAGAAAATTGGTGGCTTATCCTAGGCTGTGAACTTTTCTAAAATATTTTAGAAAACAATGTTTTTGAAATTTAAATTCTCTTTAATTTTGGAATTTTCAAAGTCCCAAATATTATTTGACCTGTTTGAGAAATTTGTAGTGAAACTAAAAAGATTTCAAAATGTCATCTATAGATAACCTTATTTTAAATCCTATTCAGGAAGGATTAGAGTCCTTCATTAAAGATTAATACTCTGGTTTGCCAGCCAACATTATCAGAGATCAATGATTCTTTAATGAAGTGACAAAAACATTTTGGTCCAATATTTGATGTTAAAGAATTTATTTAATTATAAAAGTGGATTGGGTTTGACTAATAAGTCTCTATCTGGCACTGAAAGACCAGATGAAAATATAGTTAAGAAAGCTTCAGCTTCAGAAAGAGGAAGAGACAAGTGCAATCAGAAAAAGAGCAACAAATGCAGTTGCAGTTATAGGAAAGAGAGACAAATGCAATTGCACAAAGAAAAAAAGTAAGAGATGGGCTAATGCAAATGCAACATGAAAAAGAAGCGAGGGAGACACATAATGCAGGTAGAAAGAGAAAATGAAGAAAAGAAAGGGAATTTGAATTTTTATTCAAAGAATTGGAACATGCAGGTGGAAAACACTCTCTCACAAGTTCTGTTTTTGATTTTACCTGAAATATTAGGTTTGTACACCCTTTTAAAGAAAAAGTAGATAAATACTTTCCTTGTTTTGAAGCAAATTGCTGAATAATTTTGATGTTTTGATGAGCATGATGTTGAAACTAGCAATTGTGTGTACAGCTGACAATTATTCCTTGTTTTTCAAATTTATATTCCGAGTAAGTATTCCACTTAACACTTTCTTTTATATTAAAAAGCCATTTCAGTCTCATGCAAGCACTTCTAAATCTCAGTCTCAAGTCAGAACTATGCATTATTTACCCATCGAGGGTATCCATATGTTACTATGGAATGACCCAGCTGAAGATAAGATTGTGGTTAATGCACTTGTAACTGAAAAGCCTCTCTTGGATTAGGTAATCAGTATTATTGATAATGAAATTTGTGTTTAATACCCAGCTCCTGCAGTTACTTGAGCTATGGCAAAGAGAATTTTTGAGAATGATGTTCATCAGGATATACTTCTTTAGCTGACACATTTATTGGTTACGCTTTTGATGAGGTCACATGCTCCAGGTATGGATAAATCAAAATATATTTATCACAATGGTTCTCTTTTTACTACTCATTCTGATCATTCATGCCAGGGTGACCAACAGAAATTACTCATTGTCGCACATGAAAGATATCCAGAGTTCTATTTGTTGCCTAAGGCTATTAGTGAAACTAGAGCCTCAGAAATACCTGCTTTTATTTTGGTACAAACATGGGCCCCTTATCAGAAAATGTAGATCCCCTGAGGTACCGGATGGTCTTGAGTGGTCGGTCAGCTATCAAGTTGTATAACCAAGAAATTCATACTCTAGCCCATGCAACTTCTTTGGCTGATCATTGAGGGGTTAATAAGATTTATCACAGGACCTTGAATAAATTGTATTGGTCGAACATTAAAAGTAATGTTTGTCAATACTGTAGATCCTGTCAGACTTGTCAAATGGTTGGAAAATCCAGTCATAAGATATCTAAAGTTCATCTGCAACCAATGGTAATAATAGTAGACTTTATTAGTCCCTGACCTACGACCAAGTCAGGCAACCAATATGTTTTGACCATTATGTGTGCATCCACAAGATTACCAGATGCATTTCCTTTGAAAAATAATAAGCTAAAACCATGGTCAAATTTTTTAAAATGCTGTTCATGCACAAATCGGCCTTTCCAAATCAGTCCAATCTGATTAGGGCTAAAATTTGAAGTCTGGAACATTCCACAAAGTTATGCAGGAATTATGCATCCATCTATTTAAGAGTAATGCCTATAAACTGAAGGCCAAGAGACTTTTAGAAATATTTCACAAAACATTGAAACTTACGATTTGGTCATATTATTTTGATACAAGAAAAGATTGAGACAAAGGTGTTCACCAACTGCTGTTTGCTGTTAAGGAATCAATTCAAGGATAATTAGGAATTAGATTGTTTTTAGACATACTGTCCATGGACCATTGTGTTTTTAAACATACTGTCCATGAACCATTGTGTTTTTAGACATACTGTCCATGAACCATTGTGTTTTTAGACATACTGTCCATGGACCATTGTGTTTTTAGACATACTGTCCATGGACCATTGTGTTTTTAGACATACTGTCCATGGACCATTGTGTTTTTAGACATACTGTCCATGAACCATTGTGTTTTTAGACATACTGTCCATGGACCATTGTGTTTTTAGACATACTGTCCATGGACCATTGTGTTTTTAGACATACTGTCCATGGACCATTGTGTTTTTAGACATACTGTCCATGGACCATTGTGTTTTTAGACATACTGTCCATGGACCATTGTGTTTTTAGACATACTGTCCATGGACCATTGTGTTTTTAGACATACTGTCCATGGACCATTGAGTTTTTAGACATACTGTCCATGAACCATTGAGTTTTTAGACATACTGTCCATGAACCATTGTGTTTTTAGACATACTGTCCATGGACCATTGTGTTTTTAGACATACTGTCCATGGACCATTGTGTTTTTAGACATACTGTCCATGGACCATTGTGTTTTAGACATACTGTCCATGGACCATTGTGTTTTTAGACATACTGTCCATGAACCATTGTGTTTTTAGACATACTGTCCATGGACCATTGTGTTTTTAGACATACTGTCCATGGACCATTGTGTTTTTAGACATACTGTCCATGGACCATTGTGTTTTTAGACATACTGTCCATGGACCATTGTGTTTTAGACATACTGTCCATGGACCATTGTGTTTTTAGACATACTGTCCATGGACCATTGTGTTTTTAGACATACTGTCCATGGACCATTGTGTTTTTAGACATACTGTCCATGGACCATTGTGTTTTTAGACATACTGTCCATGGACCATTGTGTTTTTAGACATACTGTCCATGGACCATTGTGTTTTTAGACATACTGTCCATGGACCATTGTGTTTTTAGACATACTGTCCATGGACCATTGTGTTTTTAGACATACTGTCCATGGACCATTGTGTTTTTAGACATACTGTCCATGGACCATTGTGTTTTTAGACATACTGTCCATGGACCATTGTGTTTTTAGACATACTGTCCATGAACCATTGTGTTTTTAGACATACTGTCCATGGACCATTGTGTTTTTAGACATACTGTCCATGGACCATTGAGGTTATTCAAAGAAAAATTTCATTTAAAAAAAATCTTCTTGACTCCGTGTCTGATTTCAAATATAAGTTGTTAAAGGTTTGTGAAGTTACAAGAACTAATCTTCACTCTGCTGAATACAAATTATATTAATAAGGTATAAAAAAAATTACCAACGTGAAGAAATTTGATAAGAGTTCTGGCGTTTTTGCCCATACCTCAAAATCTTCTTCAGACTAAGTAATCTGGTCCTTATTTAGTTGAAAAGAAATTTACTTAATTTATATCATTATCCTCATAAGAGATGAAAGCAAAAACAACTTTGCCATATAAATATGTTAATGGAGTATGTTGATAGAGATTAACCAATGGCATGTAAAACATGCAGACAGCTGTTTAGTTGTACACAGTGAGGATATAAGCGATGGGATGAAATCAGACTGTAGTGACTTTGGTGTAACCAATCTTCAGAATTCAGAAATATTGAATAATCTGGACCAGAAACAGTCACATTTGCAACCACAATTAAAACGTGAACTAAAACAGCTATTATTTGAATATGATCACTTGTGTTTAGATCTTTCAGAATGAAAAAATAAAATCTTCATTGATGCTGAAATTGTGCATTACACACCTGTGAAACAGCGTCCATACATAATGAATCCGCTCAAAATGGAAAGTTTTTTTTTTTTAGAAGAAAGGAAATTCAGTATTTGCTGGAGAATGATTTCACTAAACCTAGTAAAAGTGACTGCATTATTCATCACGTGTTGTTGTGCTGAAACCAAACAATACTTCCCACATGTGCAACAACTATAGAAAAGTGAACAGTGTAATGAAAATCAATTCATTTTCATTGTCAAGAATAGATGTCTGGATTGAGAGTTTTGGGAAATGCAAAATATGTTACCAAATTTGACCTTTAGTAAGGATTCTAGCAAATTTCGCTGATGGAAATGGTAAAAGAAGTTTTGGTATTAATAATTCCAGACTTTAGCAATATAAAGTAATGAAGTTTGGGAGGATCAATTCACCTTGTACTTTCTAAAGTTTAATGAGTATGATTCCATCTGATAATTCTGACGCTTACATTGATGACATAATTATCTACAACACTTGGAAAGCTATTTGATTGATATCTTCGGAAATTTCGCTCTTATTTTCCATAATTTCTGAACTTCTGACCAATTCGTTAAGAAAAGTTTCATTGATCTTAAAAATTTCAGAAGGCTTTTGATAATTTAAAGGTCATACATAAGAGTGCACATGTTCTTTCAGCTGCAAATTTGAATCATTTTAAAATGTTGATGCAAGTGATGTAAGGGTTGGTGGAGTAATGATTCAAGAAGATAAGAATGATGTAAATCATCTTGTGTGATCTTTTATTAAAAAATTAAATTAGTACCTGATAAATTATTCCATAATTGAGAACGAATGTTTAGCTTTGATATTGACTTTGCAACATTTTGAAGTGTACCTTCTGTAATTATTATATTTATTGATCACATGCCCTCAATCTTCAATAACAAGATGAGTTCCACAGGTCGGTGGTGTCTCCTGGGATTTGTCTGGTTTCTTCCTCCACCATATATACTGGCCATCATGTATAACCTATAATGTGCTAAAAACAAAATGACATTAAACTGACAACAATAGCAGCAACAACATTTTACAGCCTGGACTGCGATAGTCCTAGATGTTGGCATCCATTTGATGTCTCCTTTCATTGATTTGTGAAATGCATTACCATCGAGTTTTACATAATATAATTGTCTTCGTTTCGTATTCTACAATTACTCCTTTTTGATTACATTCCAAGGCCTTTATTTATGTCATCCTTAAATAAGTAGATAATTTGGTGTACCGGCTACCTTCGCTTACAGCAGTATTTTCCTAATTCATTAGCACAATCTACAATATCAACTTGTATTTGTTCTTGTGCATCGAATACATTATCTTGACATGAAATAGTTTCCTATGTATAGTCTTAGCTATTGCCATGCTCAAATATTTTGGAGTCATTTAAACAGCAACAAAATGGCAAAAGATGTGTCATGTTGGAGATCTGTGTATGGAAGCAAATCACATGACAATGTGTGCCAAGGGTACATTCAGGTGAAGAATTAATTGGGATTTATCCAAGATCACACTAGTATTAGATCCATATCTTTTTCTGCAGAAAATTAATCGTTTATACAGAAAGAAAAAAAAAACTGTTGTAAATAGAAATAAAATAGAGAGAATAAGCTTAAATGTAATTGAAAAGGATTTGAAAAACATAGATGAGGAAGAAATTAATTGTAAAAACAATAAAAAAGAAAATAATCTGAAAATATTGAAAATAAAATGTGTACAGACTGCTTTATTGTTGACACATTCGTGTCATAAACCTTAATATTACACTTACTAAAACAGTTTTAATCACACGAATATCAGCGTATCGTGAGGTTAATGTTTATTATTAGAAACGTATATTGAACAAGATGGAATGCAGTGTAATTCTTGTTATTAGAAATCTCCCCAATAATGAAGTTTGTGATATTAAAAGCCCTTTTCATGTGCCATGTTATTTTTTATTCAGAGGGCATTTTATCGTTTTGAGATAATGTAACTAGCTACCAAATTCCTACTCTTGGACCAGTTGAAAGAAGTCGTTTTTGTTCATGATGATATGGGTCGAAAGGTGCACGTGGAATAACGTATCATTATGCTATTATTTTTTTTTTGTTTTTTTATGGTTTAACGCCATTTTTTCAGCACAATATATAGGCTATACATGGCGGCCAGTATTAGTGGTGGAGGAAGAAACCGGAAAAACCCCAGAAAGAACCACCGACCCACGAGAAGCTACTGGCAAGCTTTCTCACTTAATTACATTAGCCGAATCTTAGACTCGAACCCACGCAGACAGAGGTGAGATGAAGACCACTCGGCCACTCGGGGCCCCCATTATGCTATTTATTGTGGTAATTAAATAAATTTGTTTCTCTTTTTAGCATTTTTGTTTAATGTACTCCTTGTTGTATATTTTCTTTTCTGTGTGGTTTCGCTATGAGACTTATTAGATAACCTTTCTTGTATTCTATATTTGTATTATACAATTATTTTGTAATTTCTTTTCGATAAGGCATGCGATATGAAAAAGACCACGCAGACATCGCATGACTTCGTCTCTGTGTGCATTAGGCACAAATTCAGGGATGCATGCTTTATCTCTTAACACATGTCATAAATTAAGACGTCTTTAAGGGGTCTTAGAAATTTAGATTTTTTTTATAATTGAGAGAAAACAAGGGTAATTACTAAATTATTTTAATATATCTAATTGTGCTTTTTCATTTATATTTGTCTTTGAAACTATCAAGCTTTTGGTCTCTCTGTTAAACCGTTCTTTTCCAGATGCTCCGACAGATCATTTGTGGGTCAGTTATCTCACAGCTTAAGTCATTAAGTTTTTGTGCTAAAATCATATTTATTATTTATCGATTACAGATTAATTGATAGGATTAAAACAAGAAATGCTGCTATATTAACTGTAATAGGTTGCAAGAAGAGGTTAAATGTTTTGAACAAACGTGAAATAACGTTTGTAAAAAGATTTATATAATTTAGAACAGAAACATATGCTTTGAAATAATGTAGTAGATTAAAGCATTATCGCAGTAGTTCCTAGAATTGGTACGCTGGAAACCTATATTCAATAGTATAAAGATAAGGTCCATAATTAAATTAAGCAATTAAGACATGATACAAACCATTTAGTGGCTTTTCACAGGAGCAAATAATTTACTAATTACATTGTCGCAAAAGTAGTTCGATCAACTCCGAAAATATATGTTTGCTTATTTGTATACTTTAATTGATAACATAGAAAACCCAAAATGTTTTAATTACAAAACAGCTTTATTAGAAAACTTAGCTAAAAGACTTGACGAAAGAATAAAAATAGCCTATGGTCTGAAGATATTTAACTCTCAAGTTGTAATAGTTGATCGTTCGATGCTATTAATATCATCAGAGAAAGTCAGAAATATCAGAACAGAAATTGACAATGAAATCAATAAGATTTTAGACAATCGTAGATCAAACGGTTATCTAATATGTGATGAATATTATAATTTCCATAGTGATTTGAGTTGTTAACATTCAGTTTTATGTCAGATAAAATAGAAATGTTATCATCTACATTACTGCTTGATTCATCATAGACTACACCGGATAGTTCAAACTTCTCTGTTATTTATATTCCACCAATCGAGCTAGATTCGGACTCCAGCGTCTCCGAAGCAATGCAATATGAAATATGTTTAGTTTCAACTACTGCTTGGCACGCCATGGCAAAAAAAACTAACGTGAACGAGGATTTCACATTTAGATCGATCCAGCCATCTGGCCTGGCTTAGATTTCTGTTTAGATACCGCAAGGAGCTGACAACGTTGCTGATATAAATAAACCAATAAAGTTATTGATTATTACTGGGGTCGACTCCGCATCGGACAATTTTGAACTCATTCCAAAATAACTGCGTGTCAGAATCACTTTGAAAAACAATTTACTTGTTGATTTCAGTACTGCCAACATCATCAGATCATTGTTAGGTTTTGCTCGAAAACTCTACGGTTCTGGCACGCAATGTGCTTCAATTTCATATGATGGCCATTCACCAGTGGATATTACAAAAAAAATACATTTGATTTGAGTAAGATGCTCAATTGCCAGCTTGTCGTAAAATGGACGTGGGAGTCAACTTAAAACTATTTGTTTTAGTCTTAATGTCCACCAGGTTCGTTGATGCAAGTGACATAACGATAAATAATCTACTATCCTCTTAGTGCTGAAAATCAAATATCTTCTTTCACGATGACACACTGCCTGATCAATCTGGCCGGCAGCTGATTCACTATAACAAAACGTTAACACATTATCTACTCTTTAGGTTTGTTAACTAATCACAGTCAATTTTATCAGACCGTTTTGTAAAAACAAAATGAAACAACGAAAATGTTTTCCAGAAAAATTGTAGTAGGCGTCTTTGGAAATATAGTTTCTAAAATAATTGAAAATGTACATAATAATAATAATAATAATAATAATAATAATAATAATAATAATAATAATAATAATAATAATAATAAAAATAATAATAATAATAATGAGGAGTTTATATAGCGCCTAATCTTTCGAAGCTCTAAGCGCTTTACACCATCAATAATGATATGAATACACTACAGAACAACAAATGACAAAAACAATGAAATTGGAAAACATAAAAACATGCTGAAAACATGCAAGATACCAAACATGATTAGGTCGCTAAGTTTGTCCCTGCAGTCGAAACAGGTGAGTCTTAAGAGCACTCTTAAAAGGGACCACTGTGTCTTTGTGTCTAATTTCGATGGGCAATTCGTTCCACGTCGCCGGGCCCTGGTGTGCAAACGAACGTTGTCCATATGACTTTGTTTTCACCTTGGGAACAATGAGTATACGATTATCAGAAGAAGAGCGTAAGGATCTAGCTGGTGTATACACATGGGTGAGGCTGGATCGAATTGATAGCCAATGTAGGATACAGAGCAGTGGTGATGTGTGCTCTGATCGAGGTACTCTATAGATGATCTGTGCAGCTGTGTTTTGAACTTTTTTGAAGTTTCTGGAGTAAATATTGTGACGAACCAGACAGAATTGAGTTACAATAGTCCAGTCTTGAAAGTACTAATGAACACATAAGTGTTTTAGTGGCATCAACTGAAAGATATTTACGAATGGAACTGATGCGTCTCAATTAAAGATATGCAGCCTTGCATATGTTCATGACATGTTGGTGCAATGTGAGAGTACTGTCTAGAGTAACACCTTGATTCCGTACTGACTGTGAGAATTTAATGTTGGTGTTGCTGATATTTATTGTCTGAGGTAAAGGATGTGAATGAGAAAGTCTTTGTGTTTTGATCAGAATAGCCTCAGTTTTATCATCATTCATTTGCAGCTTGTTACATGTCATCCATGATTTCACATTAGAAATGCACTTCTCTACTCCATGGATGTTAGCATCAACTTCAGTTGGGTGGCTAGACTTGTATATTTGGGTGTCATCAGCGTACAGTTGGTGCGACACTGGGTGATGATCTATGACACTTGAGAGCGGCTGAGTATACAGAATGAAGAGAACAAGTCCAAGAACAGATCCATGGGCAACACCGCAACATACGTCAACTGGGCTGGAGTGTATTATATTTGCAGATATAATTTGTGTCCTGTTGACTAAGTAGGACTTAAACCACTGTAAGGCCATATTCTGAATGCCAAATACATGCTGGAGACGGTGAAGTAATATATCATGGTCTATTGTGTCAAATGCTGCAGATAAATCCAGGAGATTGAGGACTGTAATCTTTCCACTATCCAAAGCAGAGAGAATGTCACTAAATACTTTCAGAAGAGTAGTTTCCATACTGTGGCAAGGGCGATATGCAGACTGTACATTGCTAAAAAGACTGTTTGAATTCAAATAAGATACAAGTTGAGTTAGAACAACCTTTTCTAAGATTTTTTTATATGAATGGGAGTTTAGAAACTGGGCGGTAGTTCTTATATCGTTAAGGTCCAGTGTTGGTTTCTTCAGCAGTGGCTTTACGAAGGCAGTTTTGAAAAATGATGGGAATTCCCCTGATGAGAGAGAGATATTAATAACATCAGTTAGTGAAGGCAATATTGGGTCTAAGCACTCAAGCAGCAGTGATGTCGGAACTGGATCAAGTTTACAAGACTTTGGTGCACTTTTCATCACGATTGTCCGTACTAAATCAATAGAAACAGGTTCAAACGCTCCTAACGGTTGTGGCTGAAATTCTGCATCATAACTGTATGGTGACGAATTAGTTGAAATTGTGCTGTCAAGCGAATCTATAATGGTTTGTACTTTGTCATCGAAGAAATTTGCAAATTGGTCTGGTAGGTCTAGTGTAGAAAAGGTAGTTCGAAGTGGTGTACATTTGTTCCTTGACATTAATTTGTTAGTTATCTCGAAGAGCTCTTTGCAGCTGGAACTCTCCGTGATCATAGTACTGTCGTGGGCTGATTTGGCTAAATGGACTATGTTTGTGACGTTATTCTTTTTTGCTTCATAGATTTGTTTATGAATAGTGAGTCTGGTGGAAAGCCAAAGCCTCGCTGCTTTTCGGCGATGTCTTTTAGCAGTGCGAAGCTGGTCCCTAACACTGCTATACCATGGAGAACACTTTTTTTTTTATTGATACTCTGCATTTGGTGGCTGGGGCATGTTTTTCAAGCAATGAACGCAGGCAGTTATCAAGTTGTTCCGCTGTTGGATGTATGAAAGTTGTTAGGTTTTCTTGGATGTCATGCATGAATTTGGTTCTATTTATCATACGGAGGTTTCTCTTAGTAGAAAATAGAGGTGGAGGGTTATGGACTGATACGTCGAGATGGCATACAATGCAGAAGTGATCCGATGCAAGTCCATGGAATACAAGAGTTGATTGCAGAATATTATCATTAGGTCTATAAAGAAACCAGTCTACAATGTGACCAAGTTTATGGGTAGGTTGGTTAACTGACTGTTTAAGATTGAAAACATGAATGGAATCTAGAACTTTTTGCATGTATGGTTTACCAGGACAGTCAAAGTGAAAGTTGAAATCTCCAAGAATAATTAGGTTGCCACCTATCGAATTTCCATACTCTAGAAGATTTGGAAACTGCTTCAAAAAGAGAGATTCAATCAGCTTGTTTTTTTTCTACTAGGAGAAGGAAGGTAGAGACAGAAAAAATGGACTGACCTTGTTCCAGTGTGAGCGTTGTTTGGACTAGTTCAAACGATGTGTGGCAGAAATTGAAGGTTGTGTTGTACTTACGGCATTTGATCATGGAATTCTTTGTAATTACAGCAATTACACCTCCGCGAGAGTTGCGGGGGAAAGTCTTGATGGAGTAATCGCTGGGTGTTAAATCCGTACAATTAGATTCATCAACTACGGAATGTAACCAAGTTTTTGTCAGGAAGAAGACGTCAATATTCTGGTCGTTGATAAAATTAACAATTTCTGTGCGCTTTTCCGGTGACCCAACTGATTGAGCGTTGAATAATGCAATACGTAGTGTTATCCCTGGGACAGTTGACACAACGGTTGACGATTTAAGAGGAATTTGAACCAGGTTATTAAAATTAACGGCAGAATTTTTTAAGTTGTTTATCCGTTACGGGCGAAAGGGAGATAACTGGAATTCTTCTTCCTGTTCTACGCCGGCCAGCTTTGAAAGAACGTTTCTTTTTTCGCTTCCGTTTACATTTAAGAAATGATGAATGTATTCCCAGTTCGTTTAGTCTTGAGCACAATGTAGTATCTAGAATCAAGGTGTGGTCATTTAATCCAATTAATGAGGGTCCGTCGTATTGTAAGCGGTCACGTGACGGCGGTTTATTCAAAAACAAATGACGTCTTAACATTGCGACAAAACAGCTGAGAAAAATTCTAATTGTTCTCGTTTCCAAAACAAGGAGATGAATTAACACATACGAATGGAACAGCCAATGCATGATGAAACACAATAATGTAAACGATGATAGAGAACAAGCACAAATATCATAAATATAGCACAAAATAAGGAAGAGCCTATCTCGAGCAGTTTAGCGATGGCGGCCATCTTTCCGGATCCCTGAAATAGGAAATAAAATAAAACCTGTTGCGTTAGACGCATCAAAGCTTTTTCATAGAAACCTCATCTGCTGATGAAATGAAGGGTGGAACGCTAAGCGGTCTCACATCTATCGCTAGAGACAGGGTTATAAAACTGAAATATCACCAACATAAAAAAACAGCTAAGGCGTTCACAGAGACTTTTTAAAATAACAATTACTAATTAAAAAAAATGTCTATCAAACATTACCTTGACCAGATCGAGCAAATACCAACATATACTTGAACAACATAGTTTGAGTATGTTGGGTATTTTGATGTAAACTCAATTGAGCATAACGAAATGGTATACGAACCTGGACATTAAAAGTTCCAGCCATTCCAGTTGTTAATTATTACACGTATGGGCTAATTGTATCGCACAGTCTAATTACAATTGATGCTACCAAGGGCATAATGACTGTCCATGTGTAAATATCTGGTGTGAGCGGTATAATTTTGACAGACAAGCGGTGAAATGTAGTGGTTTTCTGGCAAGAATGACTACCAGGTAGTTTGCATTTGAAGTGCATTACACTTTGTATCAGGTGGCGAAATGTATTGATTTTTATCGCAAGCGGCAGAATGACTGAGGTAGAAGTTTTATCAAACTGAAGGAAAATAAAATACGTTCAAATACATTATGCACAATTTATCGCCAGGAAAAGTTAACTTTTTTACACAAAATATTATTAAACGATAGACAGTTTCGTTGAAGATAGATTTCGGAACGATGAATGCTAAGTCCACCGGCAAAACTGATGCTAACACAGTGACAGCTCAAGAAAATGCGATCGCGGAAGCCATTTATCTTAAGTTGATCAGCAGTGCATGTAACTCAGATGGCTCGAAGTAAAAAAATAAGTAGATGATTTTTTTAAAAATTATTACCAGTCCTAGGTACATTGAGAATACCTGCTGTTTGGTATCAAAGAGTTAATAATCAATCATTGAAATAAAAAATCTTTTTATCGCTAGCATGCAATCCAGTCACAGCAATTATTTTCGTATTTTTAAACCTCAGACTTACATTTCCATGGTCTGTAAATCGATATCAAGTGTTGTCTTCGCGTAGAGTGTACAGCAGAGTGATCACACTCTCCCATCAAGATAAAAATCTTAACAAACAGAAAATCAAATTTTATATTCTTTCGACTGCCATAAACGTCTAGCTGTCCACTATTCACGAAAGGCTTAAAATTAAACTTTTTAATCTTTATGCGACGTGATAACTAAAATTATATCGCCAGTTTGCTGCGACATAAACTTGTTACACTTGAGGTACTCCTTATACCTGGTTCTCATAGCAAATTTATACTCCACGACAAGAAACAGATACGTGTATAGATCAAATTCGGATGTGATTTATGTCTGTATTTTGCAGTATCGCGATGGATATCAGAGTAATAAACCGACAATCGTTTCGTGAACAACAGTGTTGTTTGGAAGATCTTATACATAAATATAAGTATATATTTATCTAGTTACTGTAATAAAATGTTAAATGAAATAAGTATCGCCAGAGCTATAATCTTTAATTTGAACCTGGTATTCGACGCTGTCAAGCTATTTATGAACAATGAAAAAACTGGGAAAAAACACGAGAACGTACTAGTTGAATATGAACAGATTCTGAGGTATCAGAACTTGAGAAATATACAAACATATTTGTTAGATATGACAGGAATACTGTTATGCTGTGGACTCACTGTTGTTTGACATGAAAAGATATCAGAAACATTCTGAAAATTGATAGTTAAACAACAATTTTGTGTTAGTTATAAAATATGGGTACATTTATTACTCGAGCTCATGCGATAAATACTTATCAGCTAGAAGAAACTACAAGGAATATGTTTGGTGGCGACGTTATCGCTGTGGCTCACTTCGAAGTAGAACGAGAAAAAAATAACTTGATTTTGTTAAGCAAAAAGAACTTGATCAAATCTTAAAATACAATAAGAGCTATGTAGAATATGACAAAGAAACTCTAAACAAGTATGTAAATTGTTGTTTTAAAAACAGCGACGTCACATATATTTTAAGCAGCAGTTGATTAGAATTGAAATAATATTTTATCCAAAGTTATTTATGAAAAGGCGGATGTCTGTGTTCCATCAGAAACAAATTGTACTGATTTTGGCTTAATGTTTTGCTGCTGCAGAGATTGATGAAAATGCGAGGTCTTCACCTGTGGCAGCGTTATTTGCTATAATATGACGGACACATTCAAATTTACCCTTGTTGTGACACAAAGTCAAGGTTCTGAAATTGGTTAGCGTTTTCATATTCCGTTTTGATGATCCACAACTAAGTTAACTGAAATCAACTCATGGAAAAGTTCGTGAACAAATATGTACGATCTGTAACAAACTTGCTTAGCAGTAGTTCTTTGAATCGTCACATTCAAATAACCATGATAATTAATATAACCACTGCATTCATAGTTTCAATATATCTGATAACGCCTCTATCATTCGTTTTAGTTTAAAGATTGAAGATTAATCACCACTCCCAGCATACTTCCTGCATAGCCGTTGTACTTCTGATTAACGTAAAATATATTCTGCTCAATAACCGTTTGTACGATTCCAATAAACAATTTTTCTCGTCTTATAATAAAAGCAATAATGTTTCTCTAATTGACAATTTCGTATCTTACTATTAGATACGTGTACAACCGTCTATATAGCGAAGTTAAAATTTGCCGATATAGCAAAATGATGTTTGATACGAATAGCAATCTATCACCCTAAAACATTGCAACCACATGCTGGGTTCGATAACAGCTGAAGCTTTTATTACTTTCTTGTGTTAATAAAATTTCTCTGCCAAATATTTATACCACCTGCATCTTCCAACAATTAAATATGTGTTTGCCACGCACAAAGGTCAGAAAATAATAGTGAAGTTTTATGTTAAGGTTTCTAACATATTATATCTATGGGATCGCAGCAGCCTTTCGCAGAGACGTCATATTCAGAGCAGTTTGCGACGCGAGGAATTTGCTGTTCTTTATAATAAATTAAAATCTCGTCAAATGTTAACTGGGACAGATATGATGTCGCTGATAGATGAAATATAGCAGGAAATATGGAAACAATTTATGAGCATACGGCATCAGTATGAGGCTGGAGATTTAATGAAAAAACAAAAATATTATTGCACACGATGAAATATAATCCACTGTGATTCTAACACTAAGGACACCATATGTTGTATTAATGTCAGAAATAGTGACGATAAGAATGTTTTCAACATGCCATATTATAAGCGTTATTTATCGAGTAATAAATTATATTAGTCATGCTAATAAACTCTAGTTTTACTGGGATTAAGTTTCCAGTGGCTGACAATCAAATTCAAAAATTCGAAAAGCAAAATAAAGATGTTACCATATGACAATCTAACACTATACCCAATATACAATAGCAAATGTACAAGTTATCAGACAACAAGCTTGATCTTTCTGCGTTGATAAAACTTTTCACGGGCTAGTCGGACGGCAATATAACTCATTAGGAAAGAAATATTCCTATTTCAGATGCTTGCACAGCTGTTTATGGCAGCTGGTTCTCTGTCGAATTCTCGAATACTGCTCTAATGTATAGAAAATGTATATGCTTGGCGAAGACGAAAATACATTAGTTGAGAAATTACAGACACAAGATAAAAGCGTCTTTTATAATGTACGCAGATCTTGAGCCTATTTTACTTCCAGTGCTAGAAGAAAATAACCGTGATAAATCTTCGACAAGAAAAATTCAAGATCATACAAATTTATCGTGACTCAAATTCTGCTGTCTGTCTTCTGAAAACCTTAATCAACTAAATATATTTTATCCTGATGCTACTCGCAAAGACAGAAACAATGAGACTGCTCACAATAAAACATGAAGCTGAATTTGCTGCAGCAGAAATATATCATATTTGTAAACGTAATCTTGGATCTGACCGTGTAAAAGATCACTGTCATATTATTAGAAAGTATCGCAGTCCAGCACATGACAAATGTAACTTAAAATATACTGTACCCTATTTTATTTCGTTCATGTTGTCTTTGACAATTTCAGATGATATGATTGCCATATTAGAGTTGAGAAGTTCGCCAATAAAGATATAATAAACCGTCTGAAAATTAATAACGATAAAAATGTATTCCTAATAACACAGAAAGTATGTCTGTGACACTCTGCAAGATAAAATTTATTGACGTTCTGCAGTTTATGGCAACATCGCTGGACGAGCTAGTAAAAGGCTCTGGTTATTTTGATAACTTGACTGAGCAGTTCGGTGAAACTGCAGACATTTTATTAACACGAAAATGAATTGTCTCTTACGAGTATCTTGATGATTGGAATAGATTTGATGAAACGAGTTTACCTGACTAGATATGTTTTATACTCGGTTAAATCTTGAGACCTGTTCAGCAGCAAAAACTTCAGTGAATATCATGACTAGCATCTTATCACAGATGTGTTGTTACTCGGAGATATGTGTGAAAATTTCAGAAAATGTCAGCGCTAATAAGGGTTCGACCTAACTATGTATTATTCGGCACCCGGAATAAGTTGGGATGCATTACTAAAACCAAAAACACAGCAAAATAAAGTTGGAGTTGTTAACATACCCATATATATTCTGTTTCATTGAGTGGGGAAGTCGCGATAGAATACGCGTCATAAAAAAAAAATATGCCAGGGCTTATAATAAATACGTTCACTACAACAATAGGACAGCTAGATCATACTGTAAAGCCTATCTCGACAACAACAACCTGTTTGGTTATGGAATGTCTGAGTCTATGCCGGTTAGTGGTCCAGATGGATCGATGAAATTTATTTTGATGAGACTGATAGCGGGATGCGAGAATCCTGATGTTAGTTATTTTGTTGCTGTTGATCTTGACTATCCTGTTGAGCTTCATGATGCACATAATGATTAACAAATTACTAAATTTGTCCACAATCAATGCTGATCGACTACAGTTTATTATCTGATGAACAGAGAAATTATTCGCAAGGCAAATTTATTGAAAACAAGCAGGTTCGTAATCTGCTTGACAAACGGATATATGTTTTGCATTACAAAATTCTGAAACAAGCATTTGATCATGGTCCTGTATTAAGAAATGTTCATCGGGTTTTAAAATGTAATCAGCCGTTTTGGATGAACGATTATATATCTACTCAAACACAGCACAAGGAGCAGTTGCTAAATCAGAATTAGAAGGAAAAAAAAACTTTTTCCAGCTTATGAACAACAACATCATTGGCTTGACCATGGAAAAGAACAGAAAGCAAGTCAATATTGAGATCATCAATAATGTGGAACACTTTTATAAACTTGCTTGATCGGATGATTTTGTTAGTATGAATTTTTAAATGCAAATCTAGTACCGTACCATTCAATGACAAAAGACAAATTTGAAGTTAAACAAGCCAGTTGATGTTGGTATGGCAGTACCTGATATATCAAAATGGTTAATGTAGCAATTGCATTGCAATTTTATCAATGATAAGTGACCTGATACTGAGCTGAATCGCTTATGTACCAGATTATATTTAGAAAGGATTTAATGATAATCAAGCTGTTTGATCTTACAGATTATCAAGAAAAATCTTCAGCAGATTTCATTGCAACAATAATAAAAACTTGATAGGAAAATTTAAGGATGTTACCAACGTTCCCTCTAAGCTGTGCACATGTGCATGCAGCTTCTCAGACATCCCCACGCCGCTGAATTGTCAATCTAACATTAAAGTTTGCTCTTCTCTGTAATGCTTGCACAATGCAGCGAGCATTGTGTGCACATGTACCAATTGCTTAGAGGGAACGTTGGATGATACATGTGTTGTTCCTTTTGATGAGTTCATACGATTGCGTAGTAACATTTATTTTATAAAAATAGCTGTTTATAAAGTTAAGAAATGCACCAAGGGAATAGAAAAGTGTAGTTTGTAAGGTGATTATATTCCATAATTATAAAGCTGTGTTAGATAGATTTTATGTAGAGCTTATAACAATAAGATCAAATTGTCATAAAATTGAGACTGATGTTATTATAAAATTTATTCTTTATAATTTTGATGATGAGCAATACTGTTCTGATGACATTAACACATTCGCTTTAGGATATAAAATATCTTCTGATAGGATTGATTTTAGCAAAGTGGATTTTTAAGATTGGTTATTACAGTAAATTGTGAATAAAGGTAAGGTATTGTAAATTTTATGTGAATGTTAGATATAGTAAATTTGTGGGTGAAATATATATATATATATATATATATATATATATATATATATATATATATATATATATATATATATATATAATTGCTGTATCTTTATAAGTGGGGCATTTCTCAGCCAACCCTAACTTATCTGATGACAATGATGATTCAATGACAGGTCCTCAAGTCATATAAGCGATAATGAAATCGATGATGCTTCCTCAACAAAGTTGTTTTCGTATTTGTTTAGACAACATGGGTGAGGACGTGAAGGGTATTAATATCCTATATAATACAAAATCAGGATTTGGCTGAGAAACCCCCCTTATGAATACTATCCTAATTGATATTGACAAATGATAAAAAGACAATCTCATATCATCACTATTGTAATAAATACATACAACAACCTGCAACTCTAAGTTACTAGAATTTAGGATAGGTCTTTACAGACAACTATTGAATCTAATACATTAAATGTTTTCTTAAAATCTAAAAATGTACACATTTTTATTGACTAAATCAATAACACCAAAAACTACTTCAATTGTAGTTACTCTACTATGCTATGCTTTACCTGTTTAAACTCTATTTCGTCATAAGTATGATGAATGCTTTACCTGTTCAAACTGTTTTTCGTGATAATTATGTTGAATATAATGTTAATGGAAATAACAATCAACTTCAAAGAAATCAAACTAACATGTAAAACATCAGCATTAAGGATGAAAACTTGAATATAATAGATTGTCATGGATTGTCAGTATGGTATCATTACGAGGTCTTGGTGATTTTTTAGATATAAGTGAATTGGTCAAAGAAGAGAAGTCCACAAATTAATCAATAAATAATGAAATCAACTTAAACAACAACAATAATGCAAACTGAAGTGATCCTGTAAAAATAACCAATGCAGTTAATTGTATGTTTTCACAAAAAGCAGTTGATAAAGGGCTTAGAGGATAGTAATTTCAAAGAGATACAAACAAGAAGAAAGCAAAATGGTCTTAATTAACTGTCTATCACAATAAATAAAGAAAGAGTTACTAAAATGAAAGTTTAAAGCTCAATCTAAGAATTACACACAATAAAATATATTACTTGTAACATGCTACAAATGATCAAATATTCAACAAGGAGTACATGTGCAGAAAAATAGAAAAGAAAATGTAAATGCAACATGTATATTTTGTTTCTCATGTACTAATAACTATTCAGAACAACTATCAAAAAGCCATAACCTAGTGATCTGTAAACAATGTTAACAGGTGTTCTAGCAATGAAAGTGGGCACAATATTAAGTTCATTTTTTAAATTTTTTAAAATTTTGCTTTATCAAATTGATAAAATATTGAGTAATGAATGGGTTTCATGTGTTATATATGAAAATGTGTAATAAAAATTAAAAATGGATTAATTGATAATAAATGTACAATATGTGGATCTAAAAAAGAAATAAATTGTTCAACTAGCAAATCAACAAATTTTGAGGATAAAAACCATCATCAAGACTCCTGTAACTTTGCTGTAGATGTAATTAAACTGTTTGATCACTTTACAAAGTATGGTATATAAAAAACCTAAATATGGAAGACAGTAATTCTTCATAAACAAAATACTTTATCATTATGATCCAGGAGTTCATGTTTAAATAAAAAAGATTGGTTAATTTTAATACAAATTATTAGAATAAGAGAAGCATGTAATAATAATTGATCCTTGTGATGTTAGTTTCTACAGTTACAGATTTTACTAATTGTTTATTAAGGAACAAATATTGTGTTCTTATATTGATGCCCATGCTTGCTTAGGTGATATAAAACAGAAGACAACAAGCAGGACTAAACTAGCATTTATTTGTAGATGCTATGGAATATATACATGGTTAATAGTTAAATATTACAATCCTGTAATAAAAATTTAAGCGAATATGTTATGATTTTAATTACAAATATTCAAAGAAAAATGTCTTTCAGAAGTATATTTTTGATGTGTGCAATAAGACTGGAAGTAATTTCTTTTTCTCCATCATCCATGTTTTAGCCACAAAGTATAATGCCTGGTTTTCTTTAATATATACGTTTAAAATCATACAAGCGTTTTTTTCAATTAAAATATTTCATAAAATCTATAATGTGTTTGTAATTATCATTGTTGATAATGTAAGATTTCAATCAATTTGTTACATTTTAGTTAGTTTAGTTTCTTTAAACCTTGGAAAGAATTTTAATATTATTATCTTAAGCTGCGAGAATAGTAAGAAGTCAAAAAAGTGAAAGAAAAGATGCCTCAGATTAAAAGATTATATTTTACAGTCATGTTCTGATGCATTAATGTGTTAAATTACCCGTGGGTCAAAACCACTTATGGCTGTGATATATTCTGAAAGTATGCAAGGAGTGTGTAGTCAGTGATCAAAACTACCATTCAATTCAGCAACAACAAAAAACAAGATGGCGAAAAAATGGTGCAAATAATAAAAAATACCATCTCATCAGTCATGTACTCTGGAATATTTCATGGAATATTTTAATGAATTCCTCAAAAGAAATAAATTCTTTATTACATTTGTATCATTGTAATTTTGTATTTACTATTATTATTATTATTAATATTATTATTATTATTATTATTGTTGTTGTTGTTGTTGTTGTTATTAAATTGGATTTGAAAAAAATATATAAATGAATTTAACTTATGAGAAGAAACATTAATTTCACACAGAGTTATAAGCATATTCAAAATTTATTAAAAAAGAATATCTTTGTAAACAAATATACAATGTTAAATCATAAAACAAATTTCATTGAACCACTAACCTTTCCAGACATTTAAACACACAATTATCACTTGTAAAAATTATGTTTTTATAGAAAATTTATCCCTCAGAGTCTGATTGTAGTTCTTGTATTTCACTGTAATACTTTATAGAAATATTTACCCATCAGTTTCACTTTAATACTTTATAGAAATATTTACCCATCAGTTTCACTGTAATACTTTATAGAAATATTTACCCATCAGTTTCACTGTAATACTTTATAGAAATATTTATCCCTCAGAGTCTGATTGTAGCCCTTTGTAAAATATTTATCAATCAGTTTCATTTTAATACTTTATAGAAATATTTATCCCTCAGTCTCATTGTAATACTTTATAGAAATATTTATCCTCAGTCTCATTGTAATACTTGTTAGAAATATTTATCCATCAGTCTCATTGTAATACTTTATCAAAATGTTTATCCTTCAGAGTCTGATTGTAGTATTTAGTTGTTTTCTCTTCTCTTGTCCATTACTTTCCATTTCATTTTCATCATGTTGCTTGTTAGCAAATTCCAAGAATACCTACAAAAAATAAAATAAAAATATCTTACATTGATATTCATACAAAAAATAAAATAAAAATATCTTACATTGATATTCATAACATGTAAGAAGGAATATCTAGTGAGAGGCTAGAAGTATGTGTAACATTCAGCCTTGAATATAGTAAGACCATCATATTATTTCACTTTGAGTCCTAATTGATTCCAATTAGTAGGTCCAATATTGCTCTTAAAGAGCATGCATGTAGTGTTCAGTTTGAAACACGCAAGTAATTTATACAAGTGGTCTAAGTGGCCTCAAATGGCCGAGTGGTCTAAAGTGCTCAACGTTACAGATCACTGCCATCTCACCTCTGTCTGCGTGGGTTCGAGTATCAGGGTCGGCTAATGTGGGTATGTGAGAAAGCTAGCTTGCTGGCAGCTTCTTTTGGGTTGGTGGTTCTTTCAGGAGTTTTTCCTGGGTTCTTCCTCCACCAATAATATTGGCTGCCATGTATAGCCTATCTTGTGCTGAAAAATGGCGTTAAAACCCTACAACAAATAGTGGTCTAAGAGGACCTGATACAATACTGACTTTATCTGTTTTACTATAGCAACATATTTCCACTAAATAATAAAGGCACAACTATTATACACAGTCTCTTGCTCATTATATAGTCATCTAATATTTTTTAAAGTAACAATTACAGATGAAGGGTTTTTATTTGTGTTCTATAGTCATATGACTTTAACACAAACTGAAAATAAATTCAGAGTTTTAAAATGCTAAGGTCAAGGGTGTCTTCGCTCTTCATAATTCATTTTGGAAGTCCTTCAAGATAACAATCATATTGGTATATTTTGCTTTAATTCAAAGCTAAAAGTAAAAATGCAAATTTCAAAATAAATTTGAATATGTTAACTGAATATATGAAATGGCATACAATAATGCATAATACATTTAATAAAAACATGTAAAATGTTTCATGTACTTTAACATTTCTTTGCTAGCAACAGTCAAAGTCTATTTTACTAAAAATACCAAACCTGCTTCAAAAAATTTAAGCATTTCTTATTCATCAAAATAATTTGTTGCAAATAAATATATAAACATGGACATCACTTTTTAAAAAGAATGTTCTTTCCTAGTGGAGCAAAACTAACAAGAGAAAAACAACACATTTAATTGTAAACAAACATCAATAAAAATGTAAAATAAATTTAATCTTTAATTATAGTAATGCATATAGTTTGTCAGCCTGCAACTGTACATTATCTCTAATAATATTTTCATTGTATAATTTTTCTTTAGTTAGAAATTAAAATTATTAGTTGTATTGAATAAGGTATATTAATTTTTTTATTTTGTTATATTCATTTTTTCAAATATACACAAATCATGTTCAAGTATTTTAAAGATCTGATTTACATCATATTTAGCAAAGGAAAGAACTCTGTTACCCAAGCCTGTGAATTTCCATAGTCAATATTATACACAACTTCCTTTACATCCCTTTAGAAAGATGACAAGTTTTTAATGAAAATAATGATTAAATTGCATATCATTTGACACATATTTTAAACTGAGCTTAATTGATATGTACAGATCTTGCTCTTAAAAAGAGCTTCATGATAAAATGCATGGGACATCTTAATCTCATCCAAGAACTCCATAATAAAACTCACTGAACATTGTGATGGACTTATCCAAGAACTACATAATAAAACTCAGTGAACATCTTGATGAACTCATCCAAGAACTTCACAATAAAATTCATTGGTCTTTTTGATGAACTCAGCCAAGAACTCCATGATTAAACTCATTGGACATCTTGATGAACTCATCCAAGATCTTTGTCATGTAAACCCATGTTTTTAGTTTAATTAAAGGTTGAATCAGAAATACAGCTTCCGGAATTGTGACAAGCTCATCCAATCAGATGCAATATCACCTAATGAGTATCCATTTAGTTTGATCATCACTGAAATTATCAGAGATCTTGATATAAACCATATTCTAAGTCTGATGAAAATCAGGTAAAAAATACGTCCTCACAAGTGGTAAAAAACTGAGCCAATCTGATACAAAATCACCTCAGAGTGGTAAAAACTTGGGTCAATCTGATGCAAGATCACCTCAATTATCATATGCTGATATTTTTCATTATCAAATTTCTCTGAGAAGTTTAGGATAAAAGTATAATAAAAATCTGATCTGAAATATGACTTTCGGAGTAGTAAAAAGTTCAGCCAATCAGATGCAAGATCACCTCACTAATATGAATGGGTTTTGTTAATTATCAAATACACCAATTTTTTGATGATATAAGTATGTATTCCAAGCTTCATAATAGTAAAAAGCAACTGTTAACCAAGAGACAGATAAAGTGCCATGGCCAAAACAAAATTGCAAGCTTGTTTTAAAGCTTGTCGCAAGCTTGTATTTGGAACATTGCCGCAAGCTTATTTTTGCAAGCTTACTTTTACAAGCTTTTTTCTGCAAGCTTGTCACAAGCTTGTATTTGGAACATTGCCGCAAGCTTATTTTTGCAAGCTTACTTTTACAAGCTTATTTCTGCAAGCTTATTTTTGCAAGCTTGCAGATTTCTTGCTACAAGCATGTGGGCTTTCAAACATCAGACATGATCAGACATGATTGTTGTCCCCCGCCCCCTAAAAAGCTGAAAATATTAAGGGGTGGGGATGACCTGTACTGCATTGCAGGTTTCATTGTTTTATGCTCCCAACTTTTTTCTTATGAACTGACCAACTGCATTTACATCAACTTTCCATGCACTCAGGCCATTCCTTAGATTTCCACACATTTTTAAAACCATTTTTAAGTTTATTCAAACTTTTTGTGTCCTGGTCTTTCAGTAACTCTAGAGTAGATGCCATGTTTTGCTAATATAAAGCTAATTAACTTCAACTTTGTGGAAAAATCACAATTAAAATAACAATGAGCATTATAAAAGTAACAATAAACAAGTGCAGTTGATGATATCAATCGGACTTAATGTCCTGCAAGCTGTAGCACATTTATTGTTGATAACTTCATTGAAACTAGTTTCAGTAAGACAGCTACTTGGGCTCTCCTCCTAATTCCTTTTTTAAATGTTTCAAAGCAAAAGCATATGAGTTATCCTTTGTGATTTTAATGGTTGAAAAACGTGTGCAAAATAACTCACAAGCAACACTATTAACTGAAGGAGGAAGGTTTATTTCTAAAAGAAATTTAATAAATCTAATTTCGATCAAATTTTATTAAGGTTCTCTCTGGTCGCAAGTTCAGGCTGAGTTGTGTGTGATGAAGCAAGAACCTGATGTTTATTAGCTTTTCCGTGTGCCTTCATGCCTGATAGCGAAATCACATTACACAATTTGGAAAACGTCAAGTTTTCTCCGTTACTATATGGCTTCACAAATCTACACAAGATGGCACAAATGTCCTTCCAGTTGTTTCCTCCTCATTTCCTGGAGAAAACTCTGAATATTCCTCTTTCCTATTTAACATGATTAGAAGCTGAACATTACGAAGATGAGATACTTCAACAATGGTAACAATTTGCGAAATCAAATATGGTGGATAAAGACATGCATGGTAGCCTCGATTTCAAATGAACCAATCGTATTCTAGAACTGTATTCCTATATACTAGCGATACATTCTATCAAAATAGAACCGAATGCATGTTCTAAACTGAAAATTCCAAAGAAATTGTTATTATTTATTTTAATTAAAAAAACGTATTTTTTCCCCTCCCCCCCCCCGAAACAAACGTACACCTGTATTCAGGTCCAAATGACAGGAGAAATATGGAAAAAAACAAGACAGTTGGCAGCTATGCAATTGTTAGTTTTTTGGGGGTTGGCTTGATATTGTGTGGATAACCTGGAACAGCAGCTGACCCTGTGTCAGGTTACTACCTCATATTCTGGTACAAGTTTGATTTTCTTATATGCCTTTATTTGTGAAATTGCAAAGTTAAATTATGACTTACTAAATGCTAAGAAGGTTAAATGTTCTTTGACCTACCTGCATATTTAATGATTAAATAACGTAATCTTATAGTTGCAATGTAGTGGAAAACAAATCTGTTCAACAAAAACATTATGATAAATTTCATTGTTCAAGTTTATTCATTCACTGCAAGCTTACCCATGGTTGCAGAATGTGCACCCTATGCTGCAAGCATGTGCATGCTAGTTTGATACATGCATGGTCTCAATCTTTTACAAGAATGGAAATATATGAAGAAACTTATTGCAAGCTACCGGTAGTTTAAATTTACTTTCTGAAACATAGAAGAAAGCTTGTGCAAGCTAGTTTTACTTTCTGAAGAAAAGAAGTAAGCTTGCGCAAGCTAGTTTTACTTTCTGAAGCAAATAAGAAACCTTGTACAAACTTGCGTTAAGCTAGTTTTACTTTCTGAAGCACATAAGAAACCTTGTACAAGCTTGCGGTTATATCCAGCTAGTTTGCCTTAAGCCTGCACTTGCTTGTACAAGCTTGCACAAGCATCTATGTTAGCTTATAAACATCAAATTAGCTTATCGCAAGCTTGCCCCAAGCTTGTTACAAGCGGCAAGGATGCATTTTGGTTTGGGTGCCATAAGCTTCACTTAGCTTCACTTAGCAGGATGCCCAGGTGAACTAATAAGGTGTTACATCATGAAGGACTAATCAGAAATGTACTTCATACCCTAGGACTTTTCTCATTGGCTGAAACCAATCATATGTTTAAATGTCTTATAATCTTCAGGCCTGTCTGGATAAAATTGATGTCTCATGTAAGTTTGAAGAATGAAACACCAAGTTAATGGCATTTAGACCAAACTACCAAGTTTACTCTTTGCATAATGCTTACAGCATCAATTAACTGGTGATTTAAATATAAGTGATTCACAAATAACTATTTTATGATAAACTTACCTGTTCAAGAGTTGATTGACTGAAACTATACTCTTCAATGTCATGGTCCCTTTTACCTGTGCAAATTTAAATGTAAATAATAAATATGTATCATTCAGACAATGTGAAGAATAGATAGACTTCAGAAGAATCTTTTTATAAATAAACAATGCTATGTTGTCAATATATAATTGAACCAGGGACCAATATAACTAATGCATTAAAGTACATGTACCTGACTAAAGTACATGTACCTGACTAAAGTACATGTACCTGATTAAAGTACATGTACCTGATTAAAGTACATGTACCTGATTAAAGTACATGTACCTGACTAAAGTACATGTACCTGATTAAAGTACATGTACCTGATTAAAGTACATGTACCTGACTAAAGTACATGTACCTGACTAAAGTACATGTACCTGATTAAAGTACATGTACCTGATTAAGGTACATGTAGATATGATGATGTAGATATTTATTAACTAAAATTAAATATGGATGTATTTACCAGGAGAGTTGGACTAGTAAGTAAGTAGTCTGTAATGTTTGACATGTTATGTTTGATCTGGAATTACTGTTATCTAGTTTCTGATCAGCAAGTTAGTTGTTTGTTATCTTTAGCATCCAGAAAGTACTGTAATCAGGAGTCTCTTACTAGTTCATATAAGCGATAAGTTTGTTATATTAAACATGTTATGTCCAAGATGGGAGTACCATTATCAGGAGTATCAGACTAGTATCTTTATCATAGAGTACCATTATCAGGAGTACCATTATCAGGAGTATTGGACTAGTAATTATCTTTAACACAGAGTACAATAATGAGGATTTTGTGACTAGTATCTTTATCATGGATTACCATTATCAGGAGTATCAGGCTAGTATCTTAATCATGGAGTACCATTATCAGGAGTACCATTATCAGAAGTATTGGACTAGTAATTATCTTTAACACAGAGTACTATAATGAGGATTTTGTGACTAGTATCTTTATCATAGAGTACCATTATCAGGAGTATCAGACTAGTATCTTTATCATAGAGTACCATTATCAGGAGTATCACACTAGTATCTTTATCATGGAGTACCATAATCAGGAGTATTGGACTAGTATTTTTATCATGGAGTACCATTATCAGGAGTATCAGACTAGTATCTTTATCATGGAGTACCATAATCAGGCATATTGGACTAGCATCTTTATCATGGAGTACTATGAGGATTTTCTGCCTAGTAAATAAGTAGTTTGTTATCCTTAACATGGATGCACTGTACTTAGAAATTTCAACTGTGAAGAACATGTAGCCATTGTAAACATAAACTGTGATGTCATCAGACAAGATCTAATGGCAGCCAGCAGTGACAGTGACACAAACTTTAAAGCAATTTGTTGCATAGAAATGCAATATATTTTTTTTCTGGTGTGGGATTATATAATACATGTCTTCTATATAAATTATATGTGAAAATACAATATGGACCTTTCCTTTCATCACATCTTTGAATGAAATAACAAGTTTTAATTGATTTATCATCAAAGAACTAAGGATCGTATCCTACAAAGAGATCATAAATTTATTTATGGTCAACAGTCTAGTTATTGAATTAATAAAGAAAGGTTCTTCAGCTATTACTATGAATATATTTCAATTAATTGTTTTGTTAGTTTTTAGGAAGATATTTGAAGTAGCAATTGTTTATGGTCGATTCACAAAGAATGACAGAGAATGTCCAAAGAATGTAGGTAGCAGATTGTGACGTGTTTTCTAAAAACATTAATGTAGGTAGCAGATTGTGATGTGTTTTCTAAGAACATTAATGTAGGTAGCAGATTGTAATGTGTTGTCTAAGAAAATTAATGTAGGTAGCAGATTGTGATGTGTTTTCTAAGAAAATTATTATGATGACGTATTCTGCTTCTGCAGACAAGACAGAAAACATATCAAAATACAAACATTAGGAATATATTAACTTACTGATTTACCTTTTGCCTGTTGATACAGCAACTGATGCAGAAAATAGAGGATTCTAATGAAAGTTAATGTTTTTGATGATGATGATGATGATGATGATAACACTGTCACTACCAGAAAAGTGACAACTTCCATATATAATCTTTTACAAGTCAAATCCAACTGCAAAACTTTATCATCCCAGATTATGTTCCATTATAGGCTAGCCGATATGGGTCTTTGTAGTTTGTTTGCACTAATCAGTTTTTAGTGTTCACCTGGAATTAACTAGGGTTCTCTTGGAATGAATATATATCAACATCAGATTCACAGGACTGGTTACCCAAGCAGTAAAGGAGTACAATAGTTCAACATAAATTCAGTAGATATAAGAAGGCACTTGTATGTAAAACTCTTGATATTCAATACCATCCTGTTTTCATTGTACATGTCAATAATAAATATTATCCTTTGTAAAGTATTTTTGTGGGTAAGTTTTGAAGAAAATAATCGAACAAGTCATGACAGTAGCCCATAAGATCTTAGCATATGGTTTGTTTGCCCCTGCTCACACTGTATAATTCATATTTGAGATTAACCCTTTACTCCCCATATGAAAATCAAACCATAATACCTGTGCCTCCCAAATGACGTTCACGACGTCATACCCTTGCTCCCCATAAAAAAACACGTAAACTGAAAAGCAACGTCATCTTCACAAAATTATATTCTCCCATTGCTCTAATAGCCTCAAAATAACCTATTCATTTCCACCGCAAGTTATTATATGTTATAAATGCCAGCTTACCGTAAATTATTATTTGTTATCAATTCTTGATTAAAAAAAACTACTACCGATGCACAAGTTGCTTTGTTTTAATCACATCAACCTGTGCTTCGAAACTTTAAACATCAGTATGTAAATGTTAATATGTACTTAATTAGCATATTTGGTAACATTATTTTGTAAAATATTTAACGGGAAATTTTCACAGCCATATTCATGTTATATTCTTTGTAATATCAGATAAAAATCACAAGTGAACCTGACAAGAGGCAGAAAAATAATAATGGCGGACATCGCGATATCTAGTCAGTGCTTGTTCATTAGACAGGCCATAATTTTAATTAATTTGCCACATAAATGAAGTAATATTTGAAATCCTTAAGAAATATGATATAAACATTATGTGAATAAATATTTAGCTATTTAACAAAAATAATAGTCCATAATATATTACACTATGCGACGTTGGATAATTAAATATGCCAGGTCATGGCTGTTTTCTTATATCACTTTTTTGTAATGATAATAACAATACATAGCCCCCCCCCAAAAAAAAATCAGAACGAATAAAAAAAATAAAAGTAAAGTGCCAGTACATAGTAATCAATATAACTTATAATTATCAATAATTTCTTTTCAACATCATTTAAACGTGTATGGTTATATTATGAAAATCCCTGTTTCTAAAAATAGATTCACCCACATGGCTTGCGTGGCGCCATTTTACTCTTGCCCGTAGTGTGATTCAGTTGGATATATGACTTTATTTCATGCAAGGATGGACTTGAATGATTCATTTCATCATCGATGAATAACTCAGGTACTGTCTTGTGAGCAACAATGAAATTAATTACCAAAGTTTTGATGTTATTAAAACTTAGTAGCTTGAAATTATTCGGACTGTGCATGACTAATCTAGATTTTTCAATCAGAATTATAAAAAAAATATTTAAAAAAATTGTACAAAGTCATTAATTAACTTGGCATGCTTTCCAAACATGGGCTTATTAAAGGTTATTAAAAATATTTCATAACGAGTTATTGTTATTTGTCATTAGCGATGTGGTTAAAAAAAACTTAAGGAATTTGTAAATCTAGTAGGCCTATGGCTATGCATATATTTTAGGAACAAAATAAACAAGTATGACAATATGAAAAAACGACATATGTATAGCACATTACAGCTACTCCTTTACTAGACCAGCAAGTTGGTATTTAAGCCTTTTTTTAAATTTTGACATAGCTGCTATGTAAAAATAAAAAAAATGGCTTAGAGATCAATTTGCTGGTCTACTCCTCTACAATCATGTTTTGATGAAACAGACTGTGACATTCTATGCAGCATAGATGGACATTGCAAATGACAGCCAATTTTGGTTTCTTTACGTCTCTTTTCTCCATTCTTGGTACAGTATTTGCAGGTGGATTTTTTCCTTTTAAGTGCCTGCAGTCTGTGTGTCTTAATATTAGCCTGTGTCACCGGGGCTACAGATGTTAGAAACTTAGATGCATGGCAACCTTCCTACTCTTGAAGCTTCCTATGAGCTGCTTTGCCAAATTAATTCGAAAATCTAACTGTCTGAATCGTTTTCTTCTTTCCTGACTCTCAGGATGACTTTCCACCATAGTTATAAAACCATTTATAATAAAATGAAACATATATCGACACCATTTCTTTGATGATCGTCCAACTGGATATTTGGCCCTGAGTTGGTCACATATGTCAACCCCTCTGTAGTATTGTTGGTAATTTGTGATTTGGTAATTTGTGAATCCAGAAAAGTCGTTTTCACTTCCAGACAAATCACTGTTATCAACAGACGAGGACGACATTGTCATGACGAAATCAAGGAATTCCCTTCGTAAATAAAAACAATTCACTTCCGGTATCGTCTGTTATACGATTTGATTAAGACTTTGTATATTAAAATGAATGGAAGAAATGAACAACACAGACATTCTTAATTGTGTTATTTTATTTTAAATTCCGGCACTTTCAGCAGATTTCATGTTTTAAACACCTAAATGCTACGTTAAACATTACAATGTATGGAAGAAGACTTGTCGTATTTGCCGCGCATTTTAAGAATGTGATTTTGTATCTAAAATCCGGATGACATAATGAATTTATACAACTAATGTATAATTCAGCATCATATTTGAATATATTACGATTATGAATAACTTACACGTGTTGGAAAGGTCATAATATTTACGTCGAATTGAGGTAATATAATCGGCAAACGTCTCCATTTTGGATGCGACCGTGGAAAACCCCACTACGTATAATTTGGTCGGTTAAATTTAGATTTATAGGTTATAATGTTACGAATTACGTAATTAAAATCAAATATTAGTAAAGATTATTTATTTTTTTGACGAGCGTTTGGTTACTGCGCGGCGAATCAACATTTAAATGGAAGATATATCATATTTATTGGTCGATACTGTGTAAGGCGTAGAAAAGCGTAGATGGGGGGCAAAGGTAAAGGCGTAGAAATGCGTAGACGGGGTGCAAAGGTAAAGGCGTAGAAAAGCGTAGCTGGGGAGTAAAGGGTTAAACTATGGTTTCAAATATTATACAATATGTCAACAGTTCATTATCATTACCTTGCTCTAAGACAGCAAACACCTTTCCCAAAGACTGTACATCACTCATTGGAATCTTGAACTGTGCTCTCTCTCCAAAGCATTCCAAACGTTTTGCTTGAGGAAACAAATTATGAATATAGTCTTCCAGTTTTTGCATACTCTGGCTAATGTTGCCAGGAAGCACTGTATCTGTTGAGGATGAACTTGGACCTGTTTGTGTCTGTTGCTTTAGCTTCACTTCCAATAGATAACCACTGCCATATTTCATCTTTAAATGCTGACTCGATCCAATGCATCTAATGTTAAATGGAAAAGCTTAAAAATGTTAATAAAAAAAGAAGAGAAAAATTCTGCATTGCTGAGATGAATGTCACATCTTCACTTCAATTCTTTGAGCTTTAATGCAAATAGAATGGCATGTGTCATGATCTCTAGTGCAAATATTGATGAGAACTTAAGGTAAATTTTGACACTGACAACAACAACAATAAAAATAAACTTGGCTTCAAATGGACAAAATGTCTGAAGAACAGAGTGGCCACATTATTTTGCCCATTGCAGCTTTCATCATAAAAAGTTCACATTTATTTTATTTAATAAAATAAAAAGAGTTCAGACAAACTTCATATGGTTGAGATGTTTCAGTGTAATTTGGATTTTTAGATGATTCATGTGTAACAGACGAACAAATTGACAAAAACATCAAAACTGAAATTGTTGACTGTTAACCTTTTGAATCTTCCCAAATATCAACGTGAATATCCACTGTTGTATCATGATATGATAGATATTCTGATACATTGTTATAATTAAAATATGTATCATGATACATAAATGCTGATACAATATTATCATGATATGATAGATATTCTGATACATTGTTATAATTACAATATGTATCATGATACATAAATTCTGATACAATATTATCATGTTATGATAGATATTGTGATACACTGTTATAATACAATATGTATCATGATACATAGATGATGATACAATATTATCATGATAGTGTGTGTTTGTGTTTTGTATTTTTAATGTAGCTTTAATAATCTTTCACTCATATTGATACAATATCTGAAGTGCGACAGTTTATATTGATGTATAGCACTGGGGCATCATGCCACAGATATGTATTATGATGTCCCATCCAGTCACATTATCCTGATACCAGGCAGACCAGTCCTAACACTAAGCTGTTACTGCTAAATGCCAAGCCAGGCAAATGCTTTTACAATTTTTTAAGTCTTTGGTGTGACTCGGCTGGGTTTCAAACCCTAGACCTCCCACATCTATCATGCCAGACAAGTTTTGATACAATATGTATCATGACTGAAAAGTCTTACATATCATGATAGACAAGTCCTGCTACAAAAAAGCATTAGAGTACAGACGTCCATATGCCTTATGTATCCCAATACTAATGCTTCATTATATGATGAGCTTCAGTTTGTCAGTGTAGTACCAGTTTACTTTTAAACATATGAATAATCCTAATTTGGTCTTTTATTACAAAACTCAAAATAAAATACATTATGAAAGGAGCTACAACAGTCAAATCTTAATATTTTTTTCAAATTTCATGAGTATCAGAGGGTAGTGAATTTTTAAAACGACATAATTACCTTTTTCATTATCAGCTTGTATCATGCATATTGTAATATGCAAGTGGAATTATGGTGTTTTCTATCATGCATATTGCAATAAGGAAGTGGAATTATGGTGTTTTCTATCATGCATATTACAATAAGGAAGTGGAATTATGATGTTTTCTATCATGCATATTGCAATAAGGAAGTGGAATTATGGTGTTTTCTATCATGCATATTACAATAAGAAAGTGGAATTATGGTGTTTTCTATCATGCATATTACAATAAGGAAGTGGAATTATGGTGTTTTCTATCATGCATATTACAATAAGGAAGTGGAATTATGGTGTTTTCTATCATGCATATTACAATAAGGAAGTGGAATAATGATGTTTTCTATCATGCATATTACAATAAGGAAGTGGAATTATGATGTTTTCTATCATGCATATTGCAATAAGGAAGTGGAATTATGATGTTTTCTATCATGCATATTGCAATAAGGAAGTGGAATTATGATGTTTTCTATCATGCATATTGCAAATAGGAAGTGGAATTGTGATGTTTTCTATCATGCATATTGCAATAAGGAAGTGGAATTGTGATGTTTTCTATCATGGATATTGCAATAAGGAAGTGGAATTGTGATGTTTTCTATCATGCATATTGCAAATAGGAAGTGGAATTGTGATGTTTTCTATCATGGATATTGCAATAAGGAAGTGGAATTGTGATGTTTTCTATCATGCATATTGCAAATAGGAAGTGGAATTGTGATGTTTTCTATCATGCATATTGCAAATAGGAAGTGGAATTGTGATGTTTTCTATCATGGATATTGCAATAAGGAAGTGGAATTGTGATGTTTTCTATCATGCATATTGCAAATAGGAAGTGGAATTGTGATGTTTTCTATCATGGATATTGCAATAAGGAAGTGGAATTGTGATGTTTTCTATCATGCATATTGCAAATAGGAAGTGGAATTGTGATGTTTTCTATCATGCATATTGCAAATAGGAAGTGGAATTGTGATGTTTTCTATCATGGATATTGCAATAAGGAAGTGGAATTGTGATGTTTTCTATCATGCATATTGCAAATAGGAAGTGGAATTGTGATGTTTTCTATCATGGATATTGCAATAAGGAAGTGGAATTATGATGTTTTCTATCATGCATATTGCAAATAGGAAGTGGAATTGTGATGTTTTCTATCATGGATATTGCAATAAGGAAGTGGAATTGTGATGTTTTCTATCATGCATATTACAATAAGGAAGTGGAATTGTGATGTTTTCTATCATGCATATTACAATAAGGAAGTGGAATTATGATGTTTCTATCATGCATATTACAATAAGGAAGTGGAATAATGATGTTTTCTATCATGCATATTACAATAAGGAAGTGGAATAATGATGTTTTCTATCATGCATATTACAATAAGGAGGTGGAATTATGATGTTTTCTATCATGGATATTGCAAATAGGAAGTGGAATTGTGATGTTTTCTATCATGGATATTGCAATAAGGAAGTGGAATTATGATGTTTTCTATCATGCATATTGCAAATAGGAAGTGGAATTGTGATGTTTTCTATCATGGATATTGCAATAAGGAAGTGGAATTATGATGTTTTCTATCATGCATATTGCAAATAGGAAGTGGAATTGTGATGTTTTCTATCATGCATATTACAATAAGGAAGTGGAATTATGATGTTTTCTATCATGCATATTGCAAATAGGAAGTGGAATTGTGATGTTTTCTATCATGGATATTGCAATAAGGAAGTGGAATTATGATGTTTTCTATCATGCATATTGCAAATAGGAAGTGGAATTGTGATGTTTTCTATCATGGATATTGCAATAAGGAAGTGGAATTGTGATGTTTTCTATCATGCATATTACAATAAGGAAGTGGAATTGTGATGTTTTCTATCATGCATATTACAATAAGGAAGTGGAATTATGATGTTTTCTATCATGCATATTACAATAAGGAAGTGGAATAATGATGTTTTCTATCATGCATATTACAATAAGGAAGTGGAATAATGATGTTTTCTATCATGCATATTACAATAAGGAAGTGGAATTATGATGTTTTCTATCATGGATATTACAATAAGGAAGTGGAATAATGATGTTTTCTATCATGCATATTACAATAAGGAAGTGGAACTATGATGTTTTGAATCATGATAAACATCTCAGTATTCCTAAAATTTATTGCAATATTGTTACATGTGTATGCCAGCTACAGCCAAGTACTGAACATGGCACTGTGAAGATGGGGCATATATGTGCTGAACAACTGTCACCACAAGCAAGATAAATATGCCAAAATTAACAAATGACCATCACTATCACCCTCGGAAAGAGTATATCCTGAGCTGACCATTTTAGCAACTTAATTTAGTGAACATGGATAACAGTAAATGATACTCCATACAATATGGCAGCAATATGAAAACATTGGTATGCATATATATAAATGATTGTGAAAGTATTTAACATAAATCTATCTGGATGACTTGGGGGTGGGGAAGAATATTCTTTATGGGTACTATCAACAGAAAGATTAAAATTTATAGAGAAGAAAGAAAGAAAAATTTGGTTTAGACCTTGCCTGCAACAAAATAAAATTAAATATGCATTCACCTTTCTCAGTTAGATTAAATGGAACAGTGCTAACAACCACTAGATAAATTTATTATCAATGTAGACATCACTCACTCCATTTTTCCATTGACCATAATGCAAATTCTTGAGCACAATGCATCTGCTTCTTCCATGTAATGTGTTGTCAGTATGGCTCCTCTATCTGAATTCTGGAAACTAGTACATATTGTATCCCTGGAAATAAGACAGAGGGTTATTGCAACCTTTAGTATTACTTTTGCAGATTGTAACCTAAAAACAGAATTTATTTTAATTACTTTCTAGATGTCTGATTGTTTGATGTTTCCTGGAACATCAACACACATCAAATTATAGTTTGCTGAGACAAGTCGAGTAAAGTAACATGTCCAGGAATACACCTGATTTTGTCGGGTCAGGATTATGGGACATGCCACAGGATACACCCGATTTGGTCTGACCAGAATCCAGGGAAATACCACATGACACAACTGATTTGGTCTGACCAGGATTCATGGACCAACCAAGGGACACACCTGACCTGATCTGACCAGGATCCAGAGAATTACCACATGATACACCTGATTTGGTCTGTCAGGATTTATGGACATACCACAGAACACACCTGATTTGGTCTGACCAGGATTCATGGACATACCACAGAACACACTGATTTGGTCTGACCAGGATTCATGGACATACCACAGAACACACCTGACCTGATTTTACCAGGATTTTGTCCCACACCTTTGAGCCACCATGGCTCTTTATCTGTCAAGATGTTTCTTGTGTTGCTTGATGTAAAAAAAAACAACTGGAGAAAGCTTGGTATCACTTACAACTATTTATCCACGGATGTAGTAGAAACACAAAGCTACAGAGGAACAAGTTGAGTCTATTAGTACTTTATTATTAAAGTCCCATTTCTTAACTAAACAAACCTAATTTGTTTTTATTTAATAATCATTGCTCACACACACACACACACACACACACAAACACACACATATATATATATATATATATATATATATATATATATATAAATGGTATACATGTCTAACTTGGTTTACAAAATAAAATGAGCATTACAAAAGTATTAAAGTATGGTTCTTCAAACTAGGTACAGCTGTACATGTAATATTTTAAGCAAAATTTAATTCTTGAATCAGCCCATTTATGCATATATACTTCTTTCACATCAATTACAAAATACCTTTGATCAGGTAATGCTTACAAATGCCATCGACAAGCAATGCTTACAAATGCCATTGACCAGGCAATGTTACAAATGCCATTGACCAGGATATATGCTTACAAATGCCCTTGACCAGGCAATGCTTACAAATGCTCTGGACAAGGCATTGTTTTTATCACCATTCTACCTCTTTTTGTTTAGATTATTTTGAGGAAAAGTTTTAAAAAAAGAGTTTGACTGAAAGGGTTACTACAAATTTAAAGGGATTAAAACTTAAATAGACTGGGTCTAGGCTAAAGTAGAAATAAACTAATATAACAAAATGGGCCTAAAGCTACATCCCACAGGATAAAAATGAAGTGGACACATATACTCATACCAAGATAGTGGTAATTAAAAAACTTTGTTGCAAGATGCAACATTAAACTTACAAGTTAAACTGTGCCACATATCTACCAAATATGAGAAAAAGATGAAATCAAGCTTGTCCAAGGTCTTTGAATTAAGTCTCAAGGCAAAATTGCTTTCAAATCTATGAAGTCCTACAAATGTGTTTAGTTTGTTTTCTTACAGCAATACAAAAACGTTATTTAGTGATGTGACAATTGAAGTAAAGTGGCACACACTGCAGTAGCCAACCTATCCAATAGTAGGATTCAAATTTGTTTTCTTTCAATCCCATGTCTGGCATGCCAACCACTGAGCCAATGTGGCTCCTGTCTCTGTTAGTCACCTGGTACAACATACAAAAGGGTGCGTGGGGTACTATGTAATAAAAAACAATTAAATGGGAAACACAATGTATAAGCAATAACAGACACATTCATTGTAAACAAGAAGTGTAACACAAAAATGTTGAATTGATAATCAAATATCCCTTACATCTTCTTAATATAAAATCACAACCAAAATCAGGTCACAATCCATGAAAACTTCTAGAATTTTTGCACAGAAATGGAATTTGAGATGTAGAGGCAAACTTCTAAGTCAAACAAATCATTTAAATATGACAAAATAGAAAAATGAAGGTTAAACAAACCCTAGATCTCCACTTTAACCACAAAGTGCTACTAATTGAAACATATGATTATGATGATGATGACAATGGTGATGATGAAGATGATGATGAATCCTGATATGGTTTTCATTTTTAGGAAAGTTCATATAAACTAAATCTAAGGCTGCATGTAATAGTTATCGGCAATGATTAAATAATGATGATGGTGATGATATTGGTAGTGGTGTAAGATTATCAGGTTTACTTAATTTTTTAAACTTCACTCTGGCAGTAATATTAAGACAAGAGTTAAACATCTGAATATTATCTCACCAAAAGAATCGTTTTGACTGAGGGTCCATTCCTGTGGATGGTTCATCAAGAAGTACTAATTTTGGACTTCCAAGCATACTGATTGCAAAACACAGCTGAAAATATGAAACATATGAGTATATTGAGCCAATTACTCTCTAGCTGATGATGCAGGCTTATATTTTTGCACATTTCTCTTTTAAAAAAATAAAGTGATGTTTATATTATCTGAACAGCATTTGAGAATTTTGATTGTAATATGCCTGTCATGGAATTTTTATGAAACCAACTCTACATCTGAGTATTAAAAGCATCAACCAAGGCACAACAGTAATCATTAAATTTTATATAATAGTAATCATTAAATCTCATACTGCAACAGTAATCATTAAATCCTATACAATAGTAATCATTAAATCCTATACAATAGTAACCATTAAATCTCATACTACAACAGTAATCATTAAATCTCATACTACAACAGTAATCATTAAATCTCATACTACAACAGTAACCATTAAATCTCATACTACAACAGTAACCATTAAATCTCATACTACAACAGTAATCATTAAATCTTATACAACAGTAATCATTAAATTTTATATAATAGTAATCATTAAATCTCATACTACAACAGTAATCATTAAATTCTATACAATAGTAATAATTAAATCCTATACAATAGTAATCATTAAATCTCATACTACAACAGTAATCATTAAATCTCATACTACAACAGTAATCATTAAATCTTATACAACAGTAATCATTAAATTTTATATAATAGTAATCATTAAATCTCATACTACAACAGTAATCATTAAATCTTATACAATAGTAATCATTAAATCATATACAATAGTAATCATTAAATCCTATACAATAGTAATCATTAAATCTCATACCACAACAGTAACCATTAAATATTATACAACAGTAATCATTAAATCTTAAACAACAGTAATCATTAAATTTTAAATAATAGTAATCATTAAATCTCATACTACAACAGTAATCATTAAATCCTATACAATAGTAATCATTAAATCCTATACAATAGTAATCATTAAATCTCATACTACAACAGTAATCATTAAATCTTATACAACAGTAATCATTAAATCTTATACAACAGTAATCATTAAATTTTATATAATAGTAATCATTAAATCTCATACTACAACAGTAATCATTAAATCTTATACAATAGTAATCATTAAATCATATACAGTAGTAATCATTAAATCCAATACAATAGTAATCATGAAATCATATACAATAGTAATCATTAAATCCAATACAATTTTAATCATTAAATCCTAAAAATTATAAACCATTAAATCCTATACAATAGTAATCATGAAATCATATACAATAGTAATCATTAATTCCAATACAAGAGTAATCATTAAATCCTATACAATAGTAATCATTAAATCCTTTACAATATTAACCATTAAATCCTAAACAATTGTGTGCCTTTAAATCTGATACAATAGTAATCATTAAATGACTCACAAAGTGATCTGGAATTCTGAACAATTTTATAATGTCATGTACCTTATTGTTAATGTTGTACATCCAATATCAAAGTTCAAGGTCAATGTTGAGCAGTAAGGCATCCTTACCTGGCTGTAGACTAGTCATTTTTAATAATAATAATAATAATAATAATAATAATAATAATAATAATAATAATAATAATAATAATAATAATAATGATGATGATGATGATGATGATGATGATGACTTTATTTAAAGTAGATAACACAATTAGCTCAACAACTAAGCTACTGTGAGGCCCTCTTACAAAGGATTTTATTTTTATTTTTAACCATATCTCTGAAGCCACTGGATATATTGGGTTTGGAAGATGGAAATATAGTGGGCATTTCTAATCTCAACTGGAATACTATTCCAGAGCAAAGTTCTAGAGTATTGGAAACATTTTAAAAATAAATCCTTATTTGTTTTGGGAATTTTATACTGTTTGGTAGACATGGATCACAGATGGGGAGTATTACCAGATAGCCTATACTGGAATAGTGATTGTAAATATTAAGAGAACTATCCTGTACATTAATTTGGCTTTTTTCTAAAATGGATTCAATCTTTAATATGTAATATTTTAACCTACCAGCTAAATTGTTCTTTCTTTCAGGATTGATATTAGCCCAAATGTTCTTTTTTTGAAGATATGCCAGCATTGCTATGATTTTGTCATCTGAATTAACCCATACTGCATTACAGTAATCTAAATAGGGTTATATGTAACTGTTATAAAATAGTTTTTTGTGCCTTTCAGGGAGAAGCCATAAATTTGAAATATCTTTTTTTCTAATACGTTTGTTGTCTTTGTGATTCCACATTTTATTTCTTCAATATAATTTTTGTATTTTGGATCATTATTTCTAGCTAGTTTTTTGTTGTAATACATTCAATATATGCATTTAATTTTTTTTATCATTATTTACATTAATGTACTCAGATTTTAATTAATGATTCCAATTTTTTTTAATAAAAACTATTTAATGCAAAATCAGACAAATCATTCTCTTTAATATTTTCTTAAAGATCTTTGATGACTCTATTTAATTTTTTTTCTTCAATTCAACATTTATTCTTATTAATTTGGGTTTAAGTGCAAGATTTTTTAAATTCGACTTATATCAGTACTAACTTTGTCAGTACCTTCAAGTATTTCTTCTTCTGCAGGAGAAGTTAGAAGATCTAGTAAAAATCGTTTTGCTTTTTTGTTCTTTCTGCTGTTTTTTACAGTTGCTATAGCGGTTTATTCTAACGTTAGATGAAGACCTTCAGTAACCTCTGCAACTCATTCAGTAACCTTTTTTACTACTTTGAATAATTGTTCTAATGTTCTGCAAAATTTACCTGAGATTCCTGACGTTTTTGTAATTTTCGCCTGACAAATTCTGAATCACATAGAGTAAGAATTTTTTGAATTGCTTCTACTGTCTGTCTGTCTCTCTCTCTCTCTTGAGCTAATATAGCGGTACCAGATTCAGTAGCTGGTGTCATATTATTGATATACAATAATGAGAGGGTGCAACCTCAATGAGATGTCATATGGGTAAACATAAAGGCATATACAAAATTTAGAAGAGAAACAAATGACAAAAATAAAGTAACAAAAACAACTAAACCAATTAGAGAAACTCTTGGTAAATTAGAGGCTTTGGTTTGGTGTTATTGACCTTGTAGGTTTCATTTTTGAAAGAAGCTTTATTTTGTAAGCAAATGACATTTCAGCAAAAGGTCAGTTCACCCTTTCTGCTGTTGAACCAGATTTCTGAATAGGCATTACTTTTGCAGTTTTCCACATTTTGGGGACAGTTGAGAATACTTAAATTGATTATGAATGTTATGCTTTGCTTTCTGAAAGCAGAAGTTTTAATAAGTCATGGACCAAACACTCAAGTTCTGTAGCTTTCTTGGTATCAAGTTCACTGAGACATTTTTTAACAAAGTTTTTGGATACTGGTGGGATAAAACATACTTCCTTAGAGATTTTGCTGCTGCATACGATAACTTTTTCAGTTCCTTAAAGTTGTTTTCTATCACTGGTTCCTTTAATTTTGTGATAATGTTGGTGAAACAATTATTGAAAATGTTTGCAATGTCAGTGTCATCAGTTATTATGGTTTAATTCATCAGAAGTAAATGAATTTTATTTGTGATCTTTTTGTGCTCCCCCAATGAGTTATTGAAAACTTTCCAAATAGTTTGTGTTGATTCTTTTGTTTTAAAGCAATGATTGATAATAAGTTTTGTTAGCTTTATAATCATGCTTGTTATTTTATTTCTCCATACTTTATGTTGTGCATGTATTGGTCTCATGTTTTCATGGCATCCAGGATTTCAGTAGTAAGCCAATTAGGCTGGATTTCTTTATTTGATGTACTTTCAGCAGTGCATGCTTTGAGATTACATCCATAAATAGGTATGTCCCACCATCAGAGCTTCATCTATGTCGTCAAAAGTTTGGATTATATTCCATGAAACATTTTAAAGGACACTGATAAATTATTCATCATTACAAATTTGAACATTCTGTTAGTGGTAGTTTTTGTGTGTATTTTTTTTCTATTTCTCTTGCAATTAACCTTTCTTGTAAAAAAAAAAAGGTAGAACAGTGGTCACATTGTCTGGTAGCCTAGATTAGTATACATGTATAAAAAAGAGTGCTTGATATTTATGTTACCTTTGTGGATTCAATTACAAGCTGGACTAGGTATAATGATTAAATAAATTTTATCCATTAGTTCCTTATTTGAGTATTGAGTATGTCCTTATTTACATAACATTTTCCATTTGTTTAAAAGTCTGTTGTAATTCAAATTTCTTTGGAGGAAGGTGGTCTATAAATAAAACCAACAAAGAATGATTTTGCATTTTTTTGGAGAATTTCTATCAGGTTGCCTTTCTGCATTTACATATTCCTTAATGTATACAACAAGACCCCCCCCCCCTGCTGTCTCTCTGTACCTGTGTAATGGTTTATTGTAGCTTTAACAGTGAAATAAATTATAATTGTGGTTAGCATCTAACTTGGTTTCACTGAGTCCTAAAACATGTATATTAGTATCTTTTCAAGATAACATTAACTTAATATGTTTTATTTTTTCCACTATACCTTGTACATTTAAGTGACCTATGTTAAAACCTTTTTTTTTTTAGTTTTATATCAATTATATGTATGTCATCATGCAATGGGTACTCATTGAGATTGTCTCCATAGTATTTTTATCATTCTGACATCCTATTTCCATATTTAAATGTTCATATATATTAGTGTCTTCAAAGTCACATACAGACCCTGAAACTCTGTTAACTTTTGCATTTACAATTATAAGTGTCCAATTAATAGTTAGAGACAAGAGTGTCACTAGGTACATTTAGATTTGTTGTAAATGAAGCATTGGCATTCTCCTCTTTGCCAGAGTCCTAGTATATATAATACATTGATGTACAGTGACTTTGTTTGTGTCCAAATGTATGGCATCTGAAGCACTTAATCTGTTTGCCATGATGTCATGCGTCATGTGCCCAGTTTCTCCACAGTAGAGGTAGTACTCTTATTTATGGGTTGCTGAAAATGGGGGCAAACATGTTAATATTTCTCAATACTTGAAAGGTTCCTTTCCTACTTAAATGAATTTTCTCTCTGTGGTATAGACTTTGGTTGACATCCTTGTTCTGAAGAAAGAAAGATGTTTATTGTGGAATGTACTGTAGGTTAAAGTCTTCACATAGGTCAATTATCAGATCATTTATTACTTTCACCCTCAGCCTGTGTCCAGATGAGGAGGTAGTCCTAATATCATTATTTTACATTTATCTGGGCTGCAATACCTAGCAGTATATAATAAACTTTCAAAGTCTGTTCTGAATTTATTTAGTGACGTTCAATCACTGGCATCATTTCCATAATAATCTGATAATTGTATTTTGCTGCACCGGGAAAGTGGCCTTATAAGGCGGGTGGCCGTTCCAGAGGGGGGCTAAATTTATTATGAGAAGTACATGTATATGTAATGTACGTAGTAAGAAATCTACATACAGTACTTCAAACCATTAAATATCATCGTCTAAATGAAACATTAATCAATAAAAGTTTTTTTTGCTATAATAACAAATTTATTTCAACTGAATATACGTTACTATTTTTGCTTTCTTGGCGTAAGTTTGATATGCGAACGAGTATTGTTCTCATGCACATTGCAAATGGATTCAAAAACGTCGTTTACATCTTGGTACATACATAATTATCTTTCCATTTGTTCCATTTTCCCACTGCTGCTGAATAACCTTCTTATCGGTTATTACTTTGTTTATTCAAATTATTTCAACATAAACTTGTTTTTACGAGTCTTTTGACGTTTTGTACATACAATTGTTCGGCATCCCCCCCCCCCGATGTCGTCGAGTAGAATAACTGACTTTCTTCGAAAATAATGTATCCGTTAACGTGATGACATTTTAATGTTTGGTAATGATTTATTCGGTTATTGCTGACTGTATGCGATTTAATTATGCAGACAAAACTTGTGTCGAGTCTGCCGAAATACATCCTTCGTAGGAAGCCATTTTGTGTGGTCACGTGATTTTCCCGGTCTTTGTCTGGTACCCTATTGTTTTTTTTTTAAGGTTGTCTGTGTGTGCCAATGTACAAAATCTATTTTTAGCCTATGCTGACCTTGTTATGATTATAACAATTACGTCTGGTTATAATCATCAACGAGAAGAACTCAACATAGGTGTTAAACCCCAAACTCTATCATAACATTATTGAGCCCATTTCCTGTAAACATCAACTTTCACAGATAACGATATACTATAAATTTTTGGTCGACACTTTTAACGGCGACTTGACACTCGGAGACATGTTATCTACGATAGAGATAATCAAAATTGCTTACCTTACGTCAAGATTTGAATTAATTATTGGTTCTGGATACATTTAAAAATAAAATGTGGCCGCTCGTGAGGGGTAAATTTTATATTATTGCACAAAAATGCTGGCCGCTGGTCACGTTAGCCGGGTGGCCTTTCATGAGGGGTACTTTTGAACAGAAACTCATCGGTGCCAACGAATTCTGGCCATTAGGAGCGGGTGGCTGCTGGTCAGGGGGGCCGTACAAGAGGGGGACTACTGTATTCATTATTCTGTCAGTGATGTTGTTGACTTTTGCACGTCTTAGAGTCAGAATTCATCTGTTTTAAGAAGTCTCCTTCGTATTACACTTGTTTTCAATATTGAGCCAATTATCTAAGAATTCTATCTTTTCTAGCTTGAGATTTTCCTGTGTAGGATTCTGGTTACACATACACATACACATAGATTCTCTTTGAGGAAAAGATGCTGAAACTGTTGTCTCTGTAATGTGTGAGCTAACAAAGCTGATGTTGTTACATTTGTCTGTGCAGTGAGAAATGCAGCTTCTGATGCAGGCAACAGATTTGTGTGAGCAGAGTGCCATGTGTGTACTCATTTTACTGAGTGCCATGTGTGTACTCATTTTACCGTTGCAGGTGTGACACATGACTTAGAGCGGGTTACTATTGTTTGTAATGCAGGATTACTTTGGGTATCAGTTGTTACTTGTATGGTCATTTTACATTTTTTGGCTGGTATTGGGATTGTTTATTAATTTAATAAACCCTGCTGAACCTGTTTCTTGCATTGCTGATGTCATTCTTTATGAGACAATAAAAGATTTGTTTTATCTAGAATCCCTTTATATCATCAACATCATTCTAATGCCAGGACAAAATATTTGCATTATAACAAGAGTAGATGAACATGCTAAAATTAAGTGTATCAGATCTACATACTTTCCTTTTCGTCCCTCCTGACAGTTCTTTTGATTGTTTATCTGCATGTTCTTGAAGTTTGAGATTCTCCAGGAAACTAAACAGAAAATGCAAAATGTTCACAGAAAATAGAATAAATATTATTAAGCAGAATGGAAACATTTCTTATTCATTCCCTTTTTGCAAAATGTTGAGATATTCAATGCTAATTGATGTCACTTCATATTAATACTGTATACAGTGTACAACCATGCTAAAATCAATTACATATGTGTGTGCATCAGAATACAGTAAAATGTCAATTATCCAGGTGCCAATTATCTGGATTAGTTGCTCATACAGATTATTGCTTATTACACTGTACATGCAAAATGATCTATACATTAAACTAATCTACTCATCATAACATATGCAATTATACCACAGAGTAACAGAAATTAGAAACACACACAGTATATTATAATCTACTAAAATTATTATTGTTGTGAATAACTAAATTATATTTTTAAATGAAAATAAATGTAATCAGGAGATGGGGAGATACAAAGAGAGAAAGCTTATTCTTGCACCTGACTGTTACTGAGTGCTGCAAAGAAAATATTGAATTTGTCATTAGTAATTCCAAGCTAATCCAACCTGATTTAATAAAATCATAACAGATTAATGAAAGTCACTCTTGTAGTATATGTTTACAGAAATAACTGTCAATCAACAATTGCTTGTGACACAATGGGTGATAAATATTAATAATTCAGGTGTCAACAGAATCAAAGTCAGCCATGTGTATATTAATCAGGCATAATTCAAGAAACAAATATTATGAATGAAAGACCTTTAGTATTAGCTTAAGTAATTAACTGTTGATCAATGATCAGTTGTGACATAATATGTGATAAACATTAATCACACATGTTTGATTAGAGTCAATGTCAAACCTGTTTACCTTGATAATAAAGCATCTTAATAGTATTTTTATATTTAAACTATTTCTATTCTTACAATAGTCAAATGTCAAGAACATATCGGTATTTACCAAATTACTGTAAAATGTACAAATACAAGACTCATTTAATCCAAACATTTCCATTCAGGGTTCTATTTTTTTTTTAAAAAATGTAATATCAAGATGATCAATTATTCAGATGAGATCTATTTTTGTCCCCCCAATTGGTCTGATATACTCGACATCGAAAAGTGTATGTACATTTTTAAATACAATCCTGTTGTGAAGACTGCTGAGACTATATTTTGTTTGTTGTTGTTTTGGGGTTTAACACCATTTATCAGCACAAGACAGGCTATATATGGCGGACAGTAAAAACGTTGGAGGAAGAACCTGGGAAAACCCCAGTTACAAGTATCGCTGACCCTCAGGATGTTACTGGCAGCTTTCTTAGATATTTATGTTAGTTGAGCCCAATTAAGTCTCAAACAGAAAGCAGACAGGTGAGATGAGAGTAATCGGTTAAGGTGAGTACTTTAAGACCACTTGGACACCCAATATGGAGTGGAATTACTGCCTTAGTTCTATGCATGTATTTTCTATTCTTCCTTGATGCCTTATTGTAAATGGATGTTTGCAAGCACTACTTTCATAATTCTATCCATGTATGTTGTATTTATCACTGATGCAAACTGTATATGGCAGTTTGCAAGTGCTACATTCCTTCTGCATTATTGTAAATGGCTGCTTGCAAGTAATAGATTTACTTTCCTTCTGCATCAATGTATCTTACAGTTTGTCAGCTACTGAACTGATTCTATGGTTTGTCATATGGTAAATCCTATGTCATTGATTGCAGGTTTTTCGTATTCTATTTATAATTTTGTTAAATCATTCCAACTCTTGATTTCAATCTGCATTACACAGATTTTACTTTGCGACACCACAACTTCAAATGTTCTCCTAGTCCATGCTTTATGACAGATTGCAACTTCTAAAATTATAATTATAAAGTAAAGTCAAGCATGTTGCAAGTTAGCATTATGGATGTTAGTTTAAAATAATGCCCTAGTATGAGAACAGATGACACTGTGCACATCAATTTCTTACACTACAACTACTCCCCCAAACCCTTGCAATACGGTTATACCACTTTACGGCATGTTTGGGCATCTTATAAAAAAATAGCATTCAAATTATATCACTACATTACAATCAGCTGGTTTCCCAGAGTACTGACAGTTGTAAGCGAGGTGGCCTGCAAGAACTATGAAGCAACTTAAGTGTATCAAATTCTATACAATTATATATATATACACAATATATACACAATGCCATATGTCAAGGAAGAACAGAAAATTCATGACTTGAATTAGGAATGTATTACTTACAGCAGCCATTTACAATAATGCAGAAGGAATGTAGCACTTGCAAACTGCCACATATAATGTGAATCAATCAAGAATACAATATACATGGATATAATTATGAAAGTACATGTAGCACTTGCAAGCAATAATTTACAATAATGGATCTAAGAAGAATAGAAAATACATGCATGGAATGAAGGCAGTAATTCCCCTCAGTTAGCCAGGACCCTTAGATTACCTTGCCTCACCTCTTGAAAACATTTTACAAATTGTATGACATAACAGGTAATTTTAAACTATCTTCTTGTCAATGCGTTTCAAAAGCTATATTTCTTATAATGTGTACATAACAGTCAAATATCATCCAATAATTGTACTGTGTAAGATGTAATTCACCAACCCACACAAGATGATTGCCAAGTCTAGTGGTGAACAAATTACTAAATTACTGAAGCTTACATTTATTTACCAGCTGAAAATAATTGAGTTCTCAGGTTGTCAAGGTTTGCTGAGTAACATTTCTAATTTTGTGAAGTATTGTTTCCAGAAAAATGGATGAGTATGCCATTTGATCATGCTGAAATGGAATACAGTATTTGTCTCTCATATTTATATTTAATTTCCTGATTTACTTATGTGAATACTAAATTCTCATGGATAGTTACCATTGTCATCCAATTAGGAGTCTAAATTCACTTCATAGCGAGCTAATCATTTTTGTACATTTTGGATTATTATTAAATTACATACTCACAAGTCAATTATTTTTGGAATGTTTTCTTTGGTTACTCCTTTTACTCCAGTATAACACTGTAGATGTTCTCTCAGAGTGATTGTCTCCCACAATGCATCATGCTGAGGACAGTATCCCATGGCTTGGAATGCATCAGATAGACATGACTTAACGTCATGACCTCCAACGATCACCTTTTTTTGGGGGGGAGAGAATGAATATATTCCTTTGAAGTTAGTGATATGAAACCAATAAATAAGTAAATAAACAAAGAATTCAAATAATTAAAATGAATATAAATATCAATAATTAAAAAGATTTTTTTATCCAAATATAGTATGATCCGAGTATGGGTCTAATTTTGTTGATCCAAAGAAAATCTGACAGTTGTCAGACAAAGTTTTAAATGACCTGGTCATGTCATGAAATTTATCATGAAAATCAACCTCCAAAGTAAATGATTTTTTGATCCATTCTTTTCATAATAGTGCCATTTAAATAAATAATTTATTCTGGGTATTACAATTGTATCACTTATAAAATTATATTTATTTTGAGTATTAAAGTTTTATCATTTTAGTCCATCAAATCAAACCCGCATTGGTACGGTAGTAGTTTATCAGTCAGACCAATATAGATTTGGTGTTTAAATATTAACCAGTCGCACCATTATAGATTTGCATACCTGCCATAACACAGTGTGTCACACAAAAAATACAATTTTGGAATCCCAAACCCTCCAAACATGGACATGTTAAGAAAAAAACGATTTTCTTGATCACCACAATGTAACATACACTGCCCCCCCTTTGGGACCTCAAAACACACTTTTTTGAGTGTCAACCCCACCCAACAATGGCTGTGAATATGGAATGTGTGTGTTTGGTGGTTAACCACTGTCATACCAATATAGATTATGGGGCTGATTTACTGGACAAATAAATTGCTCGAAAGAAATGATGAAGGTATGGGAATAGTATCATAATTTTAATTATAAAAAAAAAATACTCTATTATTTAAAAAAAAAAAAAAGGTTTTTATTATATTATCAATGTCAACTAAATTCAAAATAAAATGTAACTAAATAACACAACAGGGGAAAGTACATAATGAGGATGCTATGGGGCTATATCACATGGTGCTACGCGAAGTGAGCAGGCCTATGGCAGAGTTTGGAAAAACCACCCCATATCTTTTATCTATATAGACAATTATGCACTCTCTTTTTCTCTGGATGCTATATAGATCCATGCTTTTTCTTCCATGTCTATATCCCACAATAGACATGGCACCCATTTAAGGGGAAAATAAACTTTTTTGGCAAATTTTCTTAGATTAAGTAAAATAAATAAATAAAGGACAGCCCTAATTGAGACAGTAACTGTACAACCAAATAAACTCGTTCAGATCCTGACTCAAGGCAGACAGACCTAGAAAACTAAATATTATTAGATATAAATTGAAACACACTAAAAATCTTTAACTTGAAACATTTTAAATTCTACAAAATTCAAAATTAACTAAAATAATATTTAAATAAAAAAATAATTTGATAACCCATAATGGAATATCACAAAATAAGATAACTATTCATGAATTTGAATGAAAACGGCTATCCTTTACAAAAATACAAAGTATAGACTTATATATAGCAACATACACATAACACAAACACCAATAGCATACACAAGGATATCAGGTGACCACTAGCCACGGTCAAATAATAATGAACAAAAGTAGAAAACTAGAGATGGGTAGATCAAATCCCACATAGTAAGGATCTACTTAAGAAACACTAGGGATAAAAGAAATACCCCTTATAAAATATATAACCCCGATGGGGAAAAATTAAATGGGGCATTAAATGAAAAATAAAAAACAACAAACAACATACCTGGGGGTTCACACATACACATAAAAACTTTTACTTTTTTTTGATTGGGGGGGGGGGAACATGTCTGGTGCCCCCACCCTCTCCCAAAAAATAAAGAAATGTGAAAACTAAAGGTTCCATGAGAAAATGACAATACTCCATATATCTAACTGCTTTAATTCATGGAGGTACACTAGATGAAATTTATATCATTTTAGTTGCTGTTTCTTGCAAATAAAATATAAATAATAATTTTATGTTTTTTTGTAAAACTCATTAAAATAGTCATTAAAAATAATTTTAATTCTCAGCATTTTGATACTATTTAAATGTGAATTGTAATATAATTGAGGAATCACCTTTCCGCTAGTTGGCCCTACTTCTGCAGTTATCATATTGAGTGTTGTTGTTTTCCCAGCCCCGTTGGGACCAAGAAGACCAAATACTTCCCCTCCATCAACTGCGAAGGACACATTTTGTACAACACTTTTCATCTCAACCTTTCCTTTTCTGCATGTTTGGCAAGGCATATTGTCCTCCTTCTCAAATTCCTTGTGTAAATTTGTTACTATGGTTACAGCCGACTGTAAAATATGCAGGTTAGAACTTATGAAAATGTTACACAAGGGACATTTTTCTTCAATTTTTCTTTTACGTCTTAAAATAAAGTGTATCCAATGCAGCTTAATAACTTTTTGATCCTATTCTGAAATTATATTGCAAACCAATATTACTAGATGAAAGTTGATGACTAATGTTAGGGATGAAATTCATTTATTCAAACATCAAAGTCCCACTAATTTCATAGGTATTATAATAAAATATGTAAAATATTAAATCTTTCAGTATCTCTTACTCATCTTGCCTATATTTTGTATACAAGGGTATTAAATTAAATTATAATAAATGTAAGATATTGTTGCATTAGCTAATACAAGGGTATTACATTAAATTATAATAAATGTAAGATATTGTTGCATTAGCAAATACAAGGGTATTGCATTAAATTATAATAAATGTAAGATATTAATTGTTGCATTAGCTAATACAAGGGTATTACATTAAATTATAATAAATGTAAGATATTGTTGCATTAGCTAATACAAGGGTATTACATTAAATTATAATAAATGTAAGATATTGTTGCATTAGCTAATACAAATTTTTTTCAGGCAACTGCAGATGGAAAGTGAGATATATCACCTCTTCATTTTAAGCAGTTGCTAAAAAGAGATTAATTAGGCAAGTATTTGCAATAGGCCAGTTTCACAATAATGAAAAAAATGCTCTTGGGTTATGCTGCAAAAAGCATAGATCCAGATTGCCAGTGCATAATGCAATGACAGTTCTGGGTCTGTACAGTTAGCAGCTACAGCTGACTTACAAACACAGGTATATATGGTAACTTGTTAAAGGAAGTGATTCGTGGTTTACCATGTAAAAACATTTGCCTGAGACCATGGGAAGAGTTTAAGTCTATTAATAATAATAATAATAATAATAATAATAATAATAATGAGGACTTTGTATAGCGCCTAATCTTTCGAAGCTCTAAAAACGCTTTACACCATCAATAATGATATGACTACACTACAGAACAACAAATGACCAAAAACAATGAAATTGGAAAACATAAAAACATGCTGAGAACATATAAGATACAAAACATGATTAGGTCGCTAAGTTTGTCCCTGCAGTCGAAACAGGTGAGTCTTGAGAGCACTCTTAAAAGGGACCACTGTGTCTTTGTGTCTAATTTCAATGGACAATTCGTTCCATGTCGCCAGGCCCTGGTGTGCAAACGAACGTTGTCCATATGACTTTGTTTTCACCTTGGGAACAATGAGTATAAGATTATCAGAAGAAGAGCATATTAAGGATCTAGCAGGTATATACATATGGGTGAGGCTAGATAGGTATGTTGGACTGGAGTCTGTCATTGAAATATAGCACAGAGAACAAATTTTGTGTTTGATTCTGTATCAAATTGATAGCCAGTGTAGGGTACAGAGCAGTGGTGAGGTGTGCTCTGATCGAGGTACTCTAAAGATGACCCTTCATTAGTGTATGAAAACATTTGCCTTAAACCATGGGAAGAGTTTAGGCCCATTACTGTGTGAAAACATTTACCTGAAATGATGGGAAGAGTTTAAGCCCATTACTGTGTGAAAACATTTGCCTGAAACGATGGGAAGAGTTTAGGCCCATTACTGTGTGAAAACATTTACCTGAAATGATGGGAAGAGTTTAAGCCCATTACTGTGTGAAAATATTTGCCTGAAACGATGGGAAGAGTTTAAGCCCATTACTGTGTGAAAACATTTGCCTGAAACGATGGGAAGAGTTTAGGCCGCTTACTGTGTGAAAACATTTACCTGAAATGATTTGAAGAGTTTAGGCCCATTACTGTGTGAAAACATTTGCCTGAAACGATGGGAAGAGTTTAGGCCCATTACTGTGTGAAAACATTTGCCTGAAACCATGGGAAGAGTTTAAGCCCAATATTCTGTGAAAACATTTGCCTGATGGGAAGAGTTTCTGATGGGAAGAGTTTAAGCCCATTACTGTGTGAAAACATTTGCCTGAAACGATGGGAAGAGTTTAGGCCGCTTACTGTGTGAAAACATTTACCTGAAATGATTTGAAGAGTTTAGGCCCATTACTGTGTGAAAACATTTGCCTGAAACGATGGGAAGAGTTTAGGCCCATTACTGTGTGAAAACATTTGCCTGAAACCATGGGAAGAGTTTAAGCCCAATATTCTGTGAAAACATTTGCCTGATGGGAAGAGTTTCTGATGGGAAGAGTTTAAGCCCATTACTGTGTGAAAACATTTACCTGAAACGATGCGAAGAGTTTAAGCCCATTATTCTATGAAAACATTTGCCTGAAACCATGGGAAGAGTTTAAGTCCATTACTGTGTGAAAACATTTACCTGAAACGATGGGAAGAGTTTAGGCCCATTACTGTGTGAAAACATGTACCTGAAATGATGGGAAGAGTTTAAGCCCATTACTGTGTGAAAACGTTTACCTGAAACGATGGGAAGAGTTTAAGCCCATTACTGTGTGACAACGTTTACCTGAAACGATGGGAAGAGTTTAGGCCCATTACTGTGTGAAAACATTTACCTGAAACGATGGGAAGAGTTTAGGCCCATTACTGTGTGAAAACATTTACCTGATATGATGGGAAGAGTTTAGGCCCATTACTGTGTGAAAACATTTACCTGAAATGATGGGAAGAGTTTAAGATCATTACTGTGTGAAAACATTTACCTGAAACGATGGGAAGAGTTTAGGCCCATTACTGTGTGAAAACATTTACCTGAAATGATGGGAAGAATTTAAGCCCATTACTGTGTGAAAACATTTGCCTGAAACCATGGGAAGAGTAAATTGAATGCCATTATTGTGTGAAAACATTTGCCTGAAATGTTTAACCCCATCATTCTTTCCTGGGAGCTTTGACAAACAGCATATATGATAAGTTCTGACATTTTAAAATGCATGATCTTTCCTAAGAGAACATGTATTTATGTAAACAGGCAAAACAATGCAAAACAGCATGAATGGATACAGACCCTTCAATCAGACTCCCAGGTAATTGATTAGTAATTCAGTCTTTACTTTTCTATATTCTAGCATTCTATTTCAATACTGCTAAATCATGACAATGGGTATACAAAGCAAAGACGAATTTCAGAGAGAAAAAAATGGGTGTTGTTCACAGGAAACATGATAAGTATATTTTTATGATCAGTTACGATATGTCATCTTCACTATCTAAGATTTTGATAACCATATTTACACCTTGACAGATTGAACAGCTATGATAGTGCTTTGTCCTAGCAACATCAATTGGATTTCTTGTGTTGCCTCCCTTATTATGTAATACCAATTAACAAACAGCATGGTGCATTGTACAAATCAGCCAGAAATGGCAATGGCAATTCACCCAAAATGGATACTTAATTTGTAAGTTTAACATTGAACGTAAAACTATGTATCAGAGGGAAGCCATTACAGGTGTATTTGAGTGAAAGGTATTTGTGCAAACATGGACCGACTAAGAAAGATTGCTTATTTATCAGTCCATTCAAGTTGTGTACTCCATTGTGTCGATGATGTAGGAACAAGTCAAATTTGAACAACTTAATTTTGATTGATGCGGTTTTGTGACGTTGCATCAAATGAAATTCAGAGATATAGAAGCACAGAAATATCTGCTTGATATGCCAGTGTGTAGTTAGGGTTATAAGAACCTTGGCTATCGAAGATAACAATATGTATGTTAAGTACTTGTAAAGTAAATATCAACAGATAGGACTTTTAAAAAACAGAAAAACTTTCTCAAGCAGCACATGCTGATGTCATAAAATCACTTGCATCAGAACAACTAAAACTGGCCTGATTAATCAGAATACGAAGGTGACCTTTAGCACAAGTTTGACATTTTGCATGATATAATTACTTACTGCAGCACCATTTGTATGTTGTAAGTCAAGAACTCTCTTTCTTTCTGCTGTAACATCTTCATCTTCATTGCATTCATCAACACTCAAATTTACATTATCAAAGTCGTCTGGGTCATGGATTTTCCTTTTCTGGCAAAGACCCGTGAAGGCATCTGATACTTTACCTCCAGTGGTTTTAATATCGAGCATTCGGAGGGCAAAGAACCATATAATAATATGAAGAATAGGCTGCAAAATATGGAGAAAACAGTTACTTGTCTCAGTTGCATCTTAAAGAGCTCTGGAAAAAATGAAATATTGGTAAACCCTTACCTCCCAACCATCCCTGAAAACAGACTATGCCTTATGGTGACTGATTTTGATCTGACTGACAAATATGTCCATTTGAGTAGATCTTCCCATGTGCAACCAACCAACCAATTACCCCCCCCCCCATTCTTTTTTGCATTTATGATTTCCAGACTAGACTACCACTTTTGGATCCCATCTTGTAAAAAATTAGCAATTCTATGTACACACACTGTACTTTGTAAAACTTGTGTTGATCCTTTATTACAGTAAAACATGGTCATTCCGACTCATCATCATTGATTCAGTCTGGACATTGGTTTTTCATAAAACTGATGAATTTATGCAAGATAAATGGTGCATTTATGCTTTTTGGTCCATGTAATATATATCCTAAAAGTTATACAATAACATTATGTTCATATATTCTATCCTGCATTTCAGAGTTGATTTTATTGATATATAAAAACCCAACACCAAATAAGACTATTTTCCAAAGTCCAAACAGTGAACTTGATTAGCAGGTTTGTAAAGGTATTCTAATTTTTACCCTTTCTAAAGAGATTTTCCTTCTGGGCCAAACAGGGGTCGATTCAGGATTAGTGATATGGGACAATGATCCTTTATCATTTTAAAGGTGCCAGATTTTAGTGGCACAATTTTTCAAGATTTTTTTCAGGTATTTTAAATATAAAAATGATGCCTATCATTTTTGGGTAAGATGTTTATGATGGATTACCTGTCAAGGATGGTTGGAATTTAAGGATCATTGGAAAAGAAACCTGATTAACAAGCATCTATGATTGGATACTTTTTAAATCACCTCTACTTCACTGCACTAACTATTATCCAATAAAAACCAAAGACACAAATTTTGACTTTCCTTTCCTTCCATTGGTTATAGTAAGCCATGCTGCCTATTATAAGTGCTAACTTCATTACCACTCTAAGTTCATTCCAAGACTGCTTTTCTTTAAAAGGTTTCTGATGGTGAAATGAATCTAGACAATTTCAGTTGGATGGTATCATTCAATTTTATTAATATGGACAATTTTCTGTAAGAATAGGTCATCAAAATATTCAAAGATCAGTCCTGCTCATTGATATATTTGTATAAAATATGGTAGGACTGGAAATTGTTTATTGCTATCCTAAATATGCATTTCTATTAAGGCCATATAACCAGTCTAATTAGAGCATCAGTTTATCATAAATATGCATTTCTATTAAGGCAATATAACCAGTCTAACTAGAGCATCAGTTTATCCTAAATATGCATTTTTATTAAGGCCATATAACCAGTTTGACTAGAGCATCAATTTATCATAAATAAGCATTTCTATTAAGGCCATATAACCAGTCTAACTAGAGCATCAGTTTATCATAAATAAGCATTTTTATTAAGGCCATATAACCAGTCTAACTAGAGCATCAGTTTATCCTAAATATGCATTTTTATTAAGGCCTTATAACCAGTCTAACTAGAGCATCAGTTTATACTAAATATGCATTTTTATTAAGGTCATATAACCAGTCTAACTAGAGCATCAGTTTATCCTAAATATGCATTTCTATTAAGGCAAAATAACCCAGAGGCGTAGCGAGGGGGGGGGGGGCGGGGGGGGGTACATATGTCCCCGGGCGCCAAGGTACAGGGGCGCCAAAATGAGGCTTGCAATGGTACATTATAATAAGAAAACATGGGTAATAAATCTGTCACAAGATCGCTGGGGCGCCAATTTTATAGTTTGTCCCCGGGTGCAAAATATCATCGCTACGCCTCTGATATAAGCAGTCTAACTAGAGCATCAGTTTATCATAAATATGCATTTCTATTAAGGCCATATAACCAGTCTAACTAGAGCATCAGTTTATCCTAAATATGCATTTTTATTAAGGCCATATAACCAGTCTAACTAGAGCATCAGTTTATCCTAAATATGCATTTTTATTAAGGCCATATAACCAGTCTAACTAGAGCATTACTTTATCCTAAATATGCATTTTTATTAAGGCCATATAACCAGACTAACTAGAGCATCAGTTTATACTAAATATGCATTTTTATTAAGGCCATATAACCAGTCTAACTAGAGCATCAGTTTATCCTAAATATGCATTTTTATTAAGGCCATATAACCAGTCTAACTAGACCATTAGTCTCCATCAGTTGTTCCCTTATATATTAACAACATAATGCATATGAAAGGCAACATAATTAATGCACAACCAAGATTATGAATGATACAGGGATGGGGATTAATTTGATACTGCTCCACATGGACAGATCTTTCATATCTAAGTGGGTCATAATATTTTGTGTGCCAGTGACACAAAAATGCAGTCTAAATTGAGCCCTGGCAACATCTTTTATGGCCCTGATATATGCTTGTTAGCCTCTACACCTAACTAAATGACCATTTTTATTAAATCTTTCTCCATCAAAATTGAACCCAAGAAGTCAAACTGAAAAACACTTCACCAGTTTTATATATACAGGAGGAAATAATTAACTTCACTAAATGTTTTTTAGTGATGAAAAATGTCTGTCATTAATATTTCTGTCTGGAAATCTATCTATTCTGTCAAGTCTTAAAAAAGAAACCAATGTGGGTCTGACATTGCTCACTTGATCTTCATAAAAATGCCTCATTACTTGGGTAATATATGCAGATGACACTCATTATACCATATTTCTCCAATTATAAGACCATGGTCCAGGATATTTTTCAATAAGTAGGGAGAGACTTATTATTGAATATAAATATGCCATATTATACTTCAATTCTTGAATATAAGGTGTACCATGCTTTGAATCACTAATTAGGCTACAAGAAATGATAGTAAAATGTGAATTATTGAATTAAAGCATGCTATTTTCTTATAGATGAAATAGCTTCACCTTAAAATCATTCAGAGAGCACATCACATTTATTTCAAATAAAAAATTTCTTTGATTTCCCAAGACATGATTGGAAAAGCAGTATCTTATCCTCAAGTGTGGTCATACTGTACTGAATTCTGCACTCAAACATCTAGTGGTCATAGATCTTATGAATCTATTTTACCAGAGAATATTTAATTAAAAATAATAACCACGCATTTAAATCACTCTCATTTGATGTGCATTTTATGTCATTTTGAATGTACAGGGTTTTGAAATAAATTATTTTTGTGACAGCACAAATTTGGATTTGTTCATTTCTTTGGTTAAAAGATTTTGACCAATACTGGACAGCATGTTAGCTGTGAAAGCAAGGGGTTCTCAAAATCATTAGACCATGTTGCAAAATTTGGCAAAAAATTGGACAAATCAGATACATCACACCCCATTTTAGAGCACCTGGACAACTCATGAACTTGCTTATAAATGCAGAGTTAAGTGTGGATCTCATTTTTCTTGGAGAAAAGAGCTAAAATAGGATATTTTGCTTAATTTAACTTTTTAAATTCTGATCAAAAATGGGTAAAAAAATGTGATATCTCATTTTGTCATAAAAAATAGAATCATTATCATCACATTCACAGATATTAATGAGAAGTAATACATTTTGTAAGAATTTTGTGTGACAAAAACATTTTTCTCACTCAATAACATGATATATGACAAATTATTCATTAATATAATGTTGGTAAATGCATACTGGTGCCAAAACTGTTAAAAATAAATACCGATAAAAAGTCTTATTAAGGGAAATGTGTGATTTAATTTTATATTTGAATTGTTTTAATATATATTATCACAAATGTTTAAAATCGTCATCTATTCAAACAAGACAAGAATTAACTGGCTGTCTTGTTCATGCCTGCAATAGTTTCCATTAAAACTAATATAGCACTTACACATTAACAAAAATTGTTTTATTCTGACAATTGTTGAGAATTTAATGGTCTTGTAACATGACCCTTCAAGCTAATATATATATATATTGGCATTGGTGATTTTTTTTTTTACCCAACTGCACCCCACCCCACCTAACCCCACCCCTGCCATATGTAACATGTGGAGATGGCTTTGGTTTTAAGCATGAACACATCACTACATTATGGCAATGAAATTGCTCTAAGATATTGATGATGATATAATCTTAATTGGGTACAAAATGTGATCCAAATCTAAAATGAAATGCAAGGTCAGGTCATCTAATTAGACTGCCCTATATAAAGACCCAGATCTGCTGCCACATAAGGCGATGACAGACCAGGGTTTCTGTTGTTTCTTTTAGTTGGATTTGAAAGTACTGATGGTAATTGGTTTTACCTATATAGATGATTTTTTTTTATTCCCACAAAAATATGTAAAGTTCAAATTGAAGACTAAACTTACCATAAGGAAGGATATTACAATGTTGTTGCCAAACTTGAAATAATCTCCAATTGTAATGGAATCAGTTCTCTGTTCTACAAGAGCTTCTCTGTATACCTGTTTTAATATGCAAGACATGTCAGCAAAAACATGTGAGTGATGATTTGGTGGTTATTAAAAAAAATAGCAGATTTCACATGAGTGCTCATTTTGAAATAAAATCTATAAAACAAGTTTATAAAAATTATCCAATAAAATTCATTTATCACAGTTAAGCTCAGATGGTAGAGTATCAGACACATAATACAAAGGTTCCATGTTTGATACCCACTAGTTAGCTGTCTCAGGAAAGACACTTAGCTACCACTTCCTTGGCATGATATAGCAAAAAATGTCACAAGTGCCACTACAAGCAACAAACCAAACCCATTATTTGAACTGAGTACCAATATATGATATTTATTCTCACCAATATAAAATACTGCTTTAAATTCAAGAAAACCATAAGCAGAAAGTCTGGCTCTGCCTTCTAATGTCATGACATATTTTGAGATATCACAAGATGTGATAAAATGTGTAAATATCAGACCTATCATGTGATCAGTAAAGGCTTCTTGGCTTTTCACTTATTTAGACCAAGGAACACTTTCAACATAGCATTTCTGTTTATAATAGCTGACCTTAAGTGAAACCAAAACATCATGGCAGAGCTGAGCTAATGCATGTTGCCTGACAATGCATGAATCTCACTGACTGTATCTGCTATAACTAAATGACTGGAAAGAAGATTTTGTAAGAAATACTATTCTGAAAAGATCTAGACTGTTGTTACAAACTCATGAAAAGTTCCTTTAAGGACAAAGGGCAAAGTCTTTTTTGGTCAAGAAAAAAAAATGAAACTGACAAGAAGGTCAGAGAGTATTTTGTTCTGACCAAAGCCATCCTTTCCCTAGTGTTTGACCATGTCTGATATCATGAAACAGTAGCTACTGATTGTGATTCAGGATCTAGATTATTCTCTTTTCAAAACCCATAAGAAATTTGTTATTTGTGCTACTGAGGCTTTTAAGATTAAGACAAATGTTGTTTCGGATGATACCACTGAAAGAAAATTAAAAATTTCCCTGGATAGGATATCATAGTGATGGGATACCTTACCCAAGCAATGATGTCCAACATTTGTTCAGATAACTTTATCTAAGGCTTTGTTGAATATATACATGTATACAAATTCAGTATGTCTTGGTTTGGAATGAAACCTTAATGAACATTTGTTTTGTCAGGCATGATAAAGGAGGTAGATGAACCATAAGTTTTTCCACTTTATGGGTGAAATCACAACAAGATGGCACTCTGTCTTTGCTTGTTTTCTGTAAACATTTGTAAATCAGATGGTTGGAGCAAAAATATGGAGATTTTAATTATGCCTGATGGCAAATGGATTATTTCTGTGTGGATCAGATGAGTCTGTCAAGACAGTAAAATCGTCTAAATGAAGCCTTCCTATATGCTGAGATAAGACTTCATGAAGTCTGGAACTTTGATCATTTGGTCTAGAAGGTTAGTTTTGACCATCTTTGGGATAGGATAATCATCTGCAAGGGTCTCATGAACAGGCATGCCAAAATAAGAAGATTGTGACTGTACTTGGTATACCCAAAATATAAAGACATTCCTTGGTGCTGAAATTCAGTTCTCTAGATGGATGGTTTACAAGATATGTAAATGAGGAAGATCAAGTCAGTTCAAGGATGTTTTGAACACCTAGGTTAATGAAATATGAAATGCTGATGTGCATTGCTGTCAGATTTGACCTTGTTGTCAAGAAACCCAAGGCAAAGCAGCATAGAAACAAAGAAGTGCATGACTTGTCAGAACGGCAGCTTGCCAGATGCTTTTGTAGTGTATCATTTAGGGAGTTCTATGTCATTAATTTGGAGCTGGTTTTATGGATGTGTAAATCTGTCTGATTCTCAGCGATAGAGCTTCAGACCAAAAGAAAGTGCACTGAACTGGTATGCTTTGTCCCTAAAATCAAGAATCTTCCAAAAATCTGTCACTATGACTATGAAGTCATATATCTTGGCAGTGTGGACTACATGCAAAATGTCTTTGTGATTGTCATTAAGAAGTGATCTCAGCATCTCCATTATAACCATCTGTGTGTGGTAATTGAGACAGCTTAGAGCTGTGATTGATCAAAGCTTCAGAACTAGGACAATTCTCAAAAAAAATCCCAATGAGTTTGCATTTTGAACAATCTCTAATGCTTGTATGGGTCTCTTGGGATGATTACAATCTAGGCGAATCCATAATCAGTAGGATTTTTGAAGATGATCTGTAGTCACTTTATGATGATTTGCAAGACAAATGGTTTACTTGGGCAGAGCCTTTTCTATTCCATGGTAAAGTGTTGGAGTCTTTCTATCACCAGGATGTCAGAAAAGGGGAGATGATATGAGCCTGACTAATATTTTGCAGAAAGACTGTTTTTGGCAGAAGATAGGTTGAAACTGATCCTTATCTCCGATGTTTCATCATCTTTGTAAAAGTGGATGCTTGCAGAGGAAATGGTCTAGGATCAGTAATTACCTGTCTGTTGTGTCTTGCGGGAGTATCTCTCTTAGGAAATGTGCGCTTGGCTCTAGGATGTTAAGCCTTCATGAGGTTTGCCAGTCTGGTTCTAGGATACTAAGCCTTCATGAGGTTTAGCAGCCTGGTTCAAGGATGCTATGCCTTCATGAGGTTTGTCAGTCTGATTCTAGGATGCTAAGCCTTCATGAGGTTTTGGCAGTCTATGTCATAACCTCCTATATGTAACCATGGAATTGGAGATTGGAAGATATTAGTTGTGATCTGACAATGCACTTATGATGGCCTTTGAACATCATGAATATTGATAGGAATGCAGTAATGAGCTGCTCTTTTGAGTGTGGCCAATATTATAAAACTGCCTCTCAGATGTGTCTGTCATCTGAGATTTTAAAGGAGGACACCATCCTGGCAATGATCAGATTGCAGAAAAAAAGTTATCAAGATCAAGTCAATTATGGTACCTACTGCTACAGCATTACAAACCAATTTTGTGTTCAGAAACGATTTCACACCATGTGTACAGAGACAGAGGAAGGTTTTCACATTCTCTGGCACACAGAATCACTCTCCATAGCTGAGACTTCGATGTAGACTATTATCAAGTGTATCATATAGAATGCTGGATTGACGGTTGATGGAGTCATCACTGAAAAACAGAGCCATCTGATTCCTTAATATTAAAGTTGCATTTTAAGGCAGTGAAAAATTGGAATGATTCCACCAGACTGTGGCAGCTGTTTGAAAGGAGGTTGTCTTTCTTTGTTATGAGATCAAGGCAATGGATACAGCAAGCAAGAGGCTGACAGAACTCTTGAGGTAGTAGCTAGATGACTTCTTTAGTAGACTTGAAGAATGCAGAGTCTTGTCTGGACATCATTGGATTGGTGAAGGAATGTGGCAGTTGTGAGCATGTCTCTTTAAATTAGAAGCATAGGGTGACAAAGAAGCTGATGGAAAGATAATGATGACTGAGATGGGCAGTGGACAATGGATACAGCTGTCAGCTGATTGTAATAAAACTCTGAAACGGGTATAGGATGTCCAAGAAAGGGATGCCACCATACCTTGTACTTTGGAGCTAGTACTGGTGCTGGATGTATTTGGTACTGGTCCACAAAAATTCCATGGGTCCTATATTGCATCTTTAGTTCTCTACAGGGTATCAGTGCCAATTAGATATGGTCTCCAAAACAGATCTGGAGCTGGAGATTGTATTACCTGGTGCTGGATGCTGTCTGAATCCCAAATTCTGTATACTGGTATATCAAGTAGACTAATCACCTTTCCCAGTCCAAGTGATGGAGGAAACATCTGGAAAAGATGGTGCCAGAACTGGAATGGACATGGTCACAGAGGTTGGCTAATGTCTGCTGCCAAAGTCCAGTAATGGCTATAAAAGGAATGATCACCATAACTAGTAATGGGGTCTGCAAGTGGTCATGGACTAGCCAGAGTTTATCCAAGTGGCAACCAAACCATGTCAGTACAGGACCAGTAATCTTTTTAGTGTTGGTGTACTTTTATTGTGGCACTGTTGACAATGACAGAACTGTAACTATGTGGGTGGCTCAAGATAGCATAGACTGGTGGATCTTTTACTGAACTGCAGTAATCATTCTTCCTCAAATGACTAGGTCAGGAGAAAGTTGATGACTGATAGGCATCATTAGTCATACCAATGGAATTCAAATCTATGAGTGTGTTTGACTTTACTCTCTCATAGCCCTTATTCACATAATTAAAACTAGATAAATGCCAGTGATAATTACAGAAAATAGTCTTATTATTAGGAATAAATGATAATGTATTAAATGTAACTAACAAAAATGGTCGACTACTAACTGAGATGAATTATAAGTTCTATAGTCTAAGGGCAGATAATTAATATGGTATCAGTTAGCTTATTGCATGACAAAGTAAGACTACTGAATCGAGCAATATTAATCTATGATAAGGAAATCCAGTATATTTCTGAGATGACAAAACTCAGAATGATTGGCAATGCTCAGATGGGTGACAAGGCTGAAAGTGGAGTGCAGTTGTAAATTCTTTGGCAGGAAATACTGACCAAGCATAAATGGGAGTAATATACTAGCAACTAACGGAATTTGGCACCATTCAATCTATTCAATGTAAAACCAATTTCATTTGACTTCTGTTTTAGCAAAATATTAGCACTTCTGCTCCTAAAAGCCAGAAGAGTTTGCAAATGTCTTCCTAAGCTTGGGAGGGCTGGAATTTTCAAGGTAGTGGATGTTTTCCAACTGAATCATAACTGTATAATATACTAGTATTCAAAAGATACAGGTACTTACCCTGTCAATGTAGTAGATACCTCCAAAAATGCCATAAGGTGGGTTGATGGCAACAAGGACATAGTGAAGTACTGAAGCTGTGCTGGATTTAGCCAAGAGATCTATCAGAGACACTGTGACATAACCGATCATTCCTGCCTATAATGAAAGATCACAGACAATTTTCTCACATAAGCAATGTTATCAGAATGATCTAAGGTCAAAGTTTGCAACAGTAAAATTGAAAACATACTCTGAGTGATGCAAACTTCCTTCTGATGTCATGGCATTCATTGTGACCTAATGCTGTAACTATTTTCGTAATTTCCACTAAAATATTTCATAATATATTAGAGTGTAACATAGCTTTGCATTTAAGGATTTCAGAATGGTAATAGTGGTTTTACCATTGAAAATATCCATTTTATTAACTCCACTGAACTCACATCGGTGTATAACTCACTTTGAGAAGTAAACCCACATTAAGGTCCTTAAATTGTAAATTAATTGAATAATGTCATCCCCTAAGTTATAATAATAACTTGTACACTATCTTACTTACATGAAAATGACTTTTGCAGACTATCTCAGGAATGAAAACAAGTTATTGGAAGTATTTCAAAAATAAAACAGTTCAATTTTGCAAAGATGCAAAATTTGAATAGATGCTCATAGAATGAAATTTTACAGAACTAGTTATTAATAAAGGTGGACTGGAGAGAATTATTCTAGCGTTGTTTGATGGGCATAACACATTTTTGGCAGTTGGAAAAAGCTAATCCTGATTGGTGAAGATTAATGTCGGAGGGGTGCACTTCCAAGATGAAATTCAAGGTTTTTTGTATTCTTTCCCGAAAGTTTCAGCAGTCCATGTTTATCCATTGAAGGGTAAGCCTGACTCCAAGATCAGTAAAAAGTACTTTTCTTTTTAAATTATCCAAGAGAGAAGTGACTGGAAAGTTGAGGACACAGAAGAGAGAGATGATATCGGACATATCAAAGAGTGAGAATATTGTTTAATGCCAGAAAAGGAAAACCTGTCAAATATTTACATTGCATTTTAATTATTTGAAGGAAAGAAATAGCTCAATATGGGTACCACACATTGAGAAAAGATAGCAAACAACCAGGTTATGGTTGATGACTAGAAGAGGCTGCATAGATAGAGAAGAGGAAAAGGAATATGGCAACTCTGACCGGTCACCAAAATTGAATCTGAAAAGACCAAAAGCAACCAGGTTGTTACAGCATGCTGAGAAATGAGCTTGAGCATTCAACTCAATTCTATGATAGAATTTGTTTTTTTAGTATAACAGAATTGCTTAAACCACATTTCTTATAAAAAATGTTTTTATTCCATTTTAAGAGAAAGTGTATCCATTAAATGTCATGTTCAGTTTGATTCTGTTTATGCAATTGATTAAATTGTTATACTTAATATATGGGGCTTGTGTTGTTTTAATCTATATCTCTGCTCAGATTTCTGATATTCCATCCACTAATTTCATATTTTATGTTATTAATTACTCAAATCTATGATGGATTTTTTTATCAGTATAACAGAATGGTTAAGTACTTTTCTTAACAATTTTGTAATTCTATTTTTAAGAGAAAGTCTATAGATCAAATGTCATTTTCAATTTCAATTTGTTTAGGAAATTTATTAAATTGTTCTTTTTTACATACAGGGACTCATATTGTTCTATTCAATATATTTGCTCAGATCTCTGTTATTACAGCCATTATTTTCATATTTTATATTATTAATTACTTGATCCAGGCAATAACACCATGGTCAATCATCACTTTGATAATGATAGCCAATTCAAAGGCACCATAACAATTGGATGACCCTAAGTAATATATAATTTTGACATTTCTTTCCGGGTGATTCCTCCACCATTAATACTGGCCGCCATGTATAGCCTATCTTGTGCTGAAAATGGCATTAAACCCTACAAGACCATCAGAATAATCACCATGTTTTTGACCAAAATGACAAAATAATTATATAAATTCTGCCTGTCAAGCTCAGCTTGTGTTACAGGTAATGTCATACAACTACTACTCCTGCATTGTTGAAGATGCAAAACTCATTTGGATGTGACTGGTGGTTGTCTGCAGATATACACAATGATTTTTGATTCAAATTTCTTCCCTGGAGACAGATGGGAGGAAGAGATAAATGAACAAAATATGATTATAAAATGCTGTTTTGTAGCAAATTTTAAGCTGAAAATAAGAACTATAACAGGCAAGCTTGCATGAAAAATGAATAATGTATTGCCAGTAATTTTGCTATATTTTTACAGCTTTTTTTCAACTGTACAAAATATTATTTGGAAAAACACGAACTATTACTTTCTTTTGTACAAAATATTTACAATTGTTTACTACTACAAAACAGTCTGTATGAAACATTAGAGGGTATGAGATATTCAAATCAAAACATCACATGGAATTTTGCATATTCTCAATTTTTTATGCCATTAATGCATACATATTATTGTTATATTCTGTACAATATATGTTTCTTGAGAAAAAAAAATCTTTGATGAAAATGCTGCAAAATTTCATAATCAAGCATACAAGATAAGCCCTATGCCGTGCAATCTTAAAAGTCAACTAACATAGCCAAAGTAACAGTTTGCTTACATGTGCAATTCTTAGGAGGTATGAGTTACATCTAGTACATTTTAAAATCTTTATGCATGCTGTATTTATTCAATAAAATTATTCAAATTTATAAAGAAGTTCATGAAATCTAGGCCATGTAAATGAATGATGATTAAAGAACTCTCATTTGTGGTAGTAACCCTGGATTGATCCAATAGGTTCACCAGCAGATTATTACACAAATCAATTAAATAATCAAATCAATTAAATATACAAATCAATTAAATATACAAATCAATTAAATACACAAATCAATTAAATACACAAATCAATTAAATATAGTGATTGGATGCCATATAGCTTACAGTTATGAAGATTGTTGGTTGGATTGCCATGGCAGTCTCAGACTTGGAGAAGAGGAAGGAGAAGACATAAGAGAACAGGATGTTGTCCATTACATAGGTCATGCTGACAAGGATGAGACACAACATGGCACCCCCTGACTTCAAACTTTCAACCTGCAACCAAGATAAAAAAGTATTAAAAAATATGTAATGTTATGTTTAGTATAGATAACTTCTTGCTATAAAAGTGAACCTTCCTTGTTTACTACTGACTGATTCATTCTACAATCTTTCTGCATCAGAGGGTCATTAATACTGCTGAGAGCATGGTAGTTCAGTTTAGGTATAAGTGTTTATGTGAGAGAGAGAGAGAGAGAGAGAGAGAGAGAGAGAGAGAGAGAGAGAGTGAGAGAGAGAGAGAACAAGCTAGCAAACAGAAAGATTAAAGAAAATGTTGTATAAATATAAAACTCATTGGATAAAGACAGACTTAAGCATGGATACAAATGGATAGAGAAACAGAAATACAAACCAAATGATTGAATGGTAAGTAGGTTTAGAGGCAAAACAGAAAGGCAAGGCTCATTAAAGTACATGCAGATGAACAAATGAACAGATAGACTGTCTTGGGGACATATAGATGGATAGTGTGTGTGGGAAAACAGATCAATGAGCAGACAGACTGATGCTGATTTGATGAAAATCAAGAGATAACTCACCTGTGCAATTAATACAACAATGATGGTTAAGAACACTGAAATGCTGAATTTGATGAGGTCCATTAAACAGAACGTGGCCCAGTATACATTGACTGGTACTCCAGATATACGCAGCTGGCTTCGTGCTTTTACCTGAAATACAAAGGATTTATCAGCTTGAAAACATGTGCTGTCTCACTTAGCGTGGTATAGCTAAAGTCATATTATACTGTGTTCTCTTATAGTGCTGTCTCACATCTGTTCATATGAACTTTTAAGTGTGGTATAACTAAGATCATATTATACTGTGTTCTCTTACAGTGATGTCTCACACCTGTTCATATGAACTTTTGAAGTGCGGTATAACTAAGATCATATTATACTGTGTTTTCTTCTACATGTAATGTGTAATGTACACAGAACCACCAATAATGATAAACTACATTTAAGTTCCTAGTCACCAAAGTCGAAAACTAAATTCAGAAAAATATAATTTGTAGTAAAGATAGAACTAAGTCATTACAGTTTAATGGGACTGATGCTTGTACCAGCGTCATTTGAAATGCAGCATCATACCAAGTATTTGTATAGTGACATACCACTGCATTTTTTATATCTAGACATAACTGTCTTCAATTTTGATAAAAATGTAATTAGTGAATCTATTTTAGAAAATTTAATTGTTTGTAATAAAAAAAGACTCTTAAAACTGTAAGTAGCAATAAAACTTCTCAAAGGAAATATTTCTCATTTTGAGAAAATTTGTAAGCATTCCAAGTATTTTATGCTCTGAGTATTGTACAAATGAATTCAAATGTATTTTGTCTATTAAAAAAACCTCAAGTTTAAATTAATTGGTAAGAACCAGTTATTATGCACTTAATTTCAGCCACATTCATTCCAACATGATCAATATATCATACATTTCCAATGTTTAATAATAAGTCCAAGAAATTTCTGCATAGTTGCATTAACCAAAAATAAAGACTTTTACTCAATGAAAAGTATATATATATATATATATATATATATATATATATATATATATATATATATATATATACTTCTAATCTTAATTAAAACTCTTTACATCTGTCACCTTAATTAAAACTGCCAAATTGTTCAAAAGCACAATGTTTCATGTTTAGGGAATACTTTGACTTTTTTTAAAAATTTGCTAATGTTAAAAGTCTTAGATCTCAAGATGTAAGCACCTGTCTATCCTGGACTACATCAATCCCAAAACCTGATGCAATCAGGACAAATGCTAAAGCCAGCACAAGTGACGATGAATACGCAGCAGAATCAAATCCTCGCTTTTGTTCTAAACTGGGCCAAGGCAGAGTGGTAACACCAATGGTTGTATTACTGGTTGTAATCCCCGACAAATTTTCAGCTGCCTTCAGAAGGCTGTTGCTCATCAAGTTGATTATGGCTGGAATGGCATGAATGGCACTGTCATTATATTCAGCCAAATAGGAGCAGTTCAGAGTCTATAAAGATAGACATAAATGAGAAGGTACACATTAAATACATTGATTATATTGCAACATCATAACTTTTTTTTATACATATCATAAAGCTGGTGTATTGAGAAGAATAAAGATTGCATTAATAATTATTACTAATTAATAATTATTACTAACATATAACTGATTACTATCAAGTACAATAACATAAGTGTACTGTCTTACTTTATGTATCTTTAAGTTTTAACTTTATATACAGAAATATAACATCTTTTGCATTATATCAAGAATACTAATGCAAAATATGGTACATGCTTGCTAAAAAAGATATTAATGTAAATATGGATTCTAAGTGTGTGTGTGCGTGTTAGTGCTTATTTTTTGCTACAAAGCTGCGATATCAATGTCAATTTATTTATTTTATTCATGCTTTTTTTCCCCACATATGTATATATTATCTTGATTTTAGAGTAAGTCTCTGAACACATACTGAAACCTACAATTTACTGTGGACACAATTACTAAATATGACATGCGATGTTACTAAGTCAACTCTCTTCTGGTTTCAATGTTAACATCATCAAAGGTGAAGTGTTTAAAATACACGTTTCCAAACTTAATTTTTCTCTCTTGTAATAACCCCAAATTGCCAAACAAAACAATTAACTAATTAACAGCTAACAGTAACTAAGTCTTATTGGTGGCCATGAAGTAGTATTGTGACTATCTGTATCACTCTGAACATTCCAGACACGTACCAGTGTTACATTTATAAGCATGGAAACAAGCCTGTATTCAGACAACAGTGATACATTAATCAGGAAGGAAATTAGTCTGTATCCAGACAACAGTGATACATTTATCAAGAAGGAAGCTAGTCTGTATCTAGGCAACAGTGATACATTTATCAGTGAGGAAACTAGCATATATCCAGACAAAAGTGATACATTTATCAGTAATTAAACTTGCATGTATTCATACAACAGAGATACTTTTATCAGTAATTAAACTAGCATGTATCCAGACAAAAGTGATATATTTATCAGTAATTAAACTTGCATGTATCCAGACAACAGATACTTTTATCAGTAATTAAACTTGCATGTATCCAGACAACAGAGATACTTTTATCAGTAAATCAACTATCATGTATCCAGATAAAAGTGATACATTTATCAGTAATTAAACTAGCATGTATCCAGACAACAGTGGTACATTTATCAGTAATTAAACTAGTATGTATCCAGACAACAGTGATACATTTATCAGTAACTAAACTAGTATGTATCCAGACAACAGAAATACTTTTATCAGTAAATTAAACTAGTATGTATCCAGACAACAGTGATACATTTATCAGTAAAATTATTTATAATGAAATTTTTACACAACGTTCTGTTCTTAAATAGCATTCACATTACTGGAAAATCATACAAAACACTGCTGGATGTAATGCAGTGTTTTCCATGTACTGACATTGTTAAGTATTTTGGTCTTCAGAAGGATTACCAACAAATATTGTAAGCATAGATGGAATAAAGTAAAAAAAGGTCACTCACATTCATATTGAAGTTTAATTTTCTTAAATCTAGTCCGAGGTAATGGGGATAGTTTTGCAGAAGTGATGTTGTTGAGCTGAAGTTTTCTGTCTGATATAGCTGTGATATGTATCCAAGAAAATGGCTGCTGTCCACTGACCCTAGACAAGAGATAAAATGACATTGATTGGAATCATTTGAGAGAAAGCCATAATGAGACCAGTTACAAAACAAATGACATTGATGGTCTCTTAAGACAGGTGGTCTCTCATAACACTAAATAATCAATAAATCTGCATATAAATTCTGGTCTCTCAAAACAGGTGGTCTATTATAGCAGTGATCTCTCAAGACAGGTTTTACTGTATTAGGCAACACAGAAGATGTTTGCAGTTGTCATATCTTATAAGTTTGAAATGTTTTCATCATTTCAAAGGTGGTCACAAATACATGGAGGATGACTCACAGTCTGGAAGGTATTGCTCTGAGGAAATGAAGAATTTATGCTGGCCAATATTTCTTTTATCACTGGCATTAAGACATCAGCTGTTTTTAACATACTGAACAAGTATATGAAGCTCAAAAAGGTTTCCATGTGATAGGTCTTACATTTGTTGATGGCTGATCAAAACAGACATGGGTTGAGATCACCAAAAAGCTACTCACCAAATATGAAACGAGTAACCAAAGACAATTGAATGAGACTGTCACAGTTGATGAAATGTTGATTTATCTTAAAAATAAAGTTTGGATCAGAGAACAAAAGCTGCGAAACCACAAACTATTTGTTGGGAATGTGTTTAACTCATTATTTTAATTGGATAAATCAGACTGAGGAAGTATATGGTACAGTGCATGGACAGTATGTTAAGAGGCTGCATGGACGCATACTGATCACTAAGAATTTGCTGTACAGTACACTAATATTCAAAACTTTTTAAACACCCCTATACAAGTTCACAATTAAAAATAACTTACTAAGTTGCTGATTGATTTAGATATTTTCATCTTGTAGAATTCCTGAGGGATCACATGCCAGCCCATCTAAAAAAACACATTAGCTTTAAGCATACCCCACTCTTCCTGTGCATGATAACACAGTTATAAAACAATGTATGTTCCAGCTTACTGAGATTTCTAGGTCTGCTTTATTCACTCATGTATAATGTTTCTCCAACTGCAAATCCAACCACTCATATATGTGGCTGTGTAATGTGCTGCTAAATCAGGGTCAATTCTTCTTGATTTATACACTATAGCTATTCAATGAGAACCCCATGTAGGAATTTGAAGCTCCATCAATACTGCCAATTTTTACAAGCTTTTGGCAAATATTTACTGCTCATCTAAGGATATCTTTGTCTGATAATAGGCCAACCTCAACTTTTTAAACTATTTAATATGAAGGCACCTGGTCCTATCCTGGAATAAATACAGTACACACCTTGATGTATCAGTGCATTATGAGACATCAAATCTTGTTCTGCATTTTTGGCAGGGTAAATACAACATAACATTATCAGAATTTAGAATCTTAACTTCATTCACCTGCTGAATTATTGATCAGGAGAGCTGGTGTTGGTCCATACAAACTTTTCTTATTGGGGATGAAGCTAGATCTGGCATAGTAAAATGGATAAATTGGCAAAGCATTTGGGTTGTTGGCATTAGAGTTCACTCCCTTTTGCAAAACCTTATTTAGTACCAGACCAAGTATGACCAGCATCACCGGAATGATAAGCTGAAATGACAGTGCTGCCTTGCTTCGAATATTTTGCAGAAATCGAAGCCTGAACATTGCCCAAAATCTTTGTGATGCTTGCTGATCTTTATCCACAGGTGTTGCAAAAATTCTGGCAAATTCATTGGAAGTGGTTAGTTCAGTACTATACACCTCTGAACTATTTGCTGAAGTTGCTGACTTGTGTGTTAGGTTATCTGTATTACCATCAGAAGTGTATTTCACCCCTAAATCTGATAAATTAATGTCTTCGTCATCAGCCTCTGTAAAGATAACAAAGTACACAATCAGAGAACACAACTAATAATAATAATAACTAATAATCATTTGAATTCAGTAGAGGACATAAAACCAATTTAAGACAATGAAAGTTCTGATTACAGCTCTATTCTTTATATCAAGTAGATGCATACTGGGGAACATGTATTGTAAATACAGTAAATGGATTTTAGTCTAGATCTTCACATTTATGTTTTCTGTGAAAAATTACACTTTTCTTGGTGCTTCCATTTATGGATTATGGAAGGTTTGTTTGTTTGATTAGGATTTTTAACGTAGCTTTAACAATTTTTCAGTCATATCGCTACGATGTCTGCTGTGAGGCAGTTTAGAGTGATGTCTAGCACTGAGGCATCATGCCGCAGACATGTAGCATGATGTCCCACCCAGTCACATTATTCTGACACCAGGCCGACCAGTCCTAACACTAACCTCTTAATGCTGAGCGTCAAGCGAGGCAGCTGTTAGTACCATTTTTGTAAGTCTTTGGTATGACTCGGCCGGGGATCGAACCCGCGACCTCCCGCTTCCGAGGCGAACGCTCTAACCACTAGGCCACCGGAGCGGTTGATTATGGAAGGACTTATGTTAGTTTTATAGAAGAATGATTCATTGCTACTTTAAATTCATGATTTGATTATATAGCAATGGCAAAAACCATGGTATCCCACAAAATGTACTTAAAAATATAGTAATTTAGAGTCAAGAAAAATATAAAGACTTTTGGATACAAACAAAACAGTTATTGAAAAGACAAATACTAGTGCAATTACTTGTTGCAAAGAAAAGATGAACAATTCATTCCATTTTTAAACAATTTAAATGACATCATGCCTTTGTAATGCAAAATTTTACAAAGTTTTCATTTTAGATTAAATGCAAATGAGCATCAGTTATGGAAACTTGAATATCAAAACAGGAAGTAAAATGTACTTAATAAATTTCTTCAGTTAATGAAATGTCATGCTACTGCATATTACACAGATTGATGATACCCAGTGGACCATGATCATCATGTGACAGGAGGGTTTCACTGCATTTTACACAGATTGTTGATACCCAGTCAACCATGATCATCATGTGACAGGAGGGTTTCACTGTATTTTACACAGATTGATGATACCCAGTCGACCATGATCATCATGTGACAGGAGGGTTTCACTGCATATTACACAGATTGATGATACCCAGTCGACCATGATCATCATGTGACAGGAGGGTTTCACTGCATTTTACACAGATTGATGATACCCAGTCAACCATGATCATCATGTGACAGGAGGGTTTCACTGCATTTTACACAGATTGATGATACCCAGTCAACCATAATCATCATGTGACAGGAGGGTTTCACTGTATTTTACACAGATTGATGATACCCAGTCAACCATGATCATCATGTGACAGGAGGGTTTCACTGCATATTACACAGATTGATGATACCCAGTGGACCATGATCATCATGTGACAGGAGGGTTTCACTGTATTTTACACAGATTGATGATACCCAGTGGACCATGATCATCATGTGACAGGAGGGTTTCACTGCATTTTACACAGATTGATGATACCCAGTCAACCATGATCATCATGTGACAGGAGGGTTTCACTGTATTTTACACAGATTGATGATACCCAGTCGACCATGATCATCATGTGACAGGAGGGTTTCACTGCATATTACACAGATTGATGATACCCAGTCGACCATGATCATCATGTGACAGGAGGGTTTCACTGCATTTTACACAGATTGATGATACCCAGTCAACCATGATCATCATGTGACAGGAGGGTTTCACTGCATTTTACACAGATTGATGATACCCAGTCAACCATAATCATCATGTGACAGGAGGGTTTCACTGCATTTTACACAGATTGATGATACCCAGTCAACCATGATCATCATGTGACAGGAGGGTTTCACTGCATATTACACAGATTGATGATACCCAGTGGACCATGATCATCATGTGACAGGAGGGTTTCACTGTATTTTACACAGATTGATGATACCCAGTGGACCATGATCATCATGTGACAGGAGGGTTTCACTGCATTTTACACAGATTGATGATACCCAGTCAACCATGATCATCATGTGACAGGAGGGTTTCACTGTATTTTACACAGATTGATGATACCCAGTCGACCATGATCATCATGTGACAGGAGGGTTTCACTGCATATTACACAGATTGATGATACCCAGTGGACCATGATCATCATGTGACAGGAGGGTTTCACTGCATTTTACACAGATTGATGATACCCAGTGGACCATGATCATCGTGTGACAGGAGGGTTTCACTGCATTTTACACAGATTGATGATACCCAGTCAACCATGATCATCATGTGACAGGAGGGTTTCACTGTATTTTACACAGATTGATGATACCCAGTCGACCATGATCATCATGTGACAGGAGGGTTTCACTGCATATTACACAGATTGATGATACCCAGTGGACCATGATCATCATGTGACAGGAGGGTTTCACTGCATTTTACACAGATTGATGATACCCAGTGGACCATGATCATCGTGTGACAGGAGGGTTTCACTGCATTTTACACAGATTGATGATACCCAGTCAACCATGATCATCATGTGACAGGAGGGTTTCACTGTATTTTACACAGATTGATGATACCCAGTCGACCATGATCATCATGTGACAGGAGGGTTTCACTGCATATTACACAGATTGATGATACCCAGTGGACCATGATCATCATGTGACAGGAGGGTTTCACTGCATTTTACACAGATTGATGATACCCAGTGGACCATGATCATCGTGTGACAGGAGGGTTTCACTGCATTTTACACAGATTGATGATACACAGTCAACCATGATCATCATGTGACAGGAGGGTTTCACTGTATTTTACACAGATTGATGATACCCAGTCGACCATGATCATCATGTGACAGGAGGGTTTCATTGCATACGAATTCAAACAAAAGAAATATCATACAAGATTTTGAATGCTATTTCTATTTGTTTATAACATACCAAGTTTCAGAAAGACTTCTTCAAGTGTTGGCATGAAAACACCATAGCTACCAACACCTAATGACTCTAAATAGGTTTCACTATTTCCCGTTTTCTCATCAAGTTTAGTAAACAATCCTGCAATTGACAAAATATATATTCATGACATTTATTTTTGGATTAAAAATATCTTTGCCATGTAGAAAGTATTACTCATTTGGAAATAATGAAGTTCTTTAAATACAAAGTTGTGTGTGTGTGTGTGTGTGTGTGTGTGTGTGTGTGTGTGTGTGTGTGTGTAAATGAACGGTTATGAAAAATGTTCAGTTTATCTAATTACATTGCCATGATTCCTATACAGTTATCATACCATCTTTAATTTTGTTGCACTATTTAAATTTCATTTGTCTATAATAGAGAAATATTCATACTTTTACAACAATTATCCATTCAACAATTATTTATGTAGTTTACATAAAAAAGTTACCAGCCATTCAATACTTATTTACATAATTGGCATTCCACAATTACCCAATCAATAAATATTTATTTACTGTACATGCAACAATTACCCATTCAAAATACTACAGTATATCAAATCATCTTTCAAGGAAAATTATGAAGTGATATTGTCATTGAATTCACATTAAATATACTCTATTGTCTCAAATATATTTTGTAATATTTTGAAGAAAAGAAGACAACACTGTTGGCATAATCCGAATATCATGCTGATCAGTCACTTATTCAAACTGTATTCATACCTGCAAATTTGTCAACTTCCTGAAGAGGCAGAATCAGGCTTAGTTCCTTGCCATGAATTCGTGATACCTGTGCTGTTGGAACATAGGATGAAACAGCCTGGCGAACATTATCTACATCACAGTTTGGCTTCATTACCATGCTGTAATGTTAATCATCAGTTCATCATCATCATTAATTTTCCAAAGGAGGATGTCTACAAGTATTTACTGGATTTACATTAAGGACAGTACAAGTATATATATGTATGGTTGTGGATTAGCATACATAATCATGTATACCAGTAAGTCTGATCCATCTAGATCAACCATCTTATAATGTGGCAGCAAAACAAGGTCTATGCAGTTCGTTAGGAGTAGTAAGAAGTCTGAACAGACTTCAATCTGCTGGTGCACAATGTGCAAAATGTTAGGGTCAATGTTGTTTGCAGTTGAGCCTTAACTATAGCTGAGTTTATATGGTATATAACCTAGTAGGTGAAAACTAAAGTGTCATATAAAACTTTATTGCATTTAATGTTTAAGTCAGTAACTTTATATTTCTAATTGTTTCCGTAAATGTTGCTGATGAAATATTTATATTTATCTTAGCAAATTGGTAAATAAAAATGCTAACTTACTTTAAATGATATCCTATTCCAAATCTGTTTTTAAGAAAAAGGGAAGATCCGCAGCATCGGAGACGGCCCTTACTGATGATAGCTTTGCGATCTGGAAAATAAAAGTGATATTGACATAATATTAAAGTCAATTTTTAATAAAGCTATGAAAATATGTAATGTATTTTCTGATTGGTCACAAATACATTTTTTATGAATAAGAACTGTGATAAAGCACTAGAAACATTGATATATTTGTTGTCATAGGATACATTGATACATTTGTTGTCATACGATACATTGATACATGTGTTGTCATAGGATACATTGATACATTCGTTGTCATAGGGTACATTGATACATTTATTGTCATAGGATTTTGCACATGTTATTAAATGAAGGATAACTAAACATTGATACATTTGTTGTCATAGGATTTTGCACATGTTATTAAATGAAGGATAACTAAACATTGATACATTTGTTGTCATAGGATGTTGCACATGTTATTAAATGAAGGATAACTAAACATTGATACATTTGTTGTCATAGGATGTTGCACATGTTATTAAATGAAGGATAACTAAACATTGATACATTTGTTGTCATAGGATGTTGCACATGTTATTAAATGAAGGATAACTAAACATTGATACATTTGTTGTCATAAGATTTTGCACATGTTATTAAATGAAGGATAACTAAACATTGATACATTTGTTGTCATAGGATGTTGCACATGTTATTAAATGAAGGATAACTAAACATTGATACATTTGTTGTCATAGGATGTTGCACATGTTATTAAATGAAGGATAACTAAACATTGATACATTTGTTGTCATAGGATGTTGCACATGTTATTAAATGAAGGATAACTAAACATTGATACATTTGTTGTCATAGGATGTTGCACATGTTATTAAATGAAGGATAACTAAACATTGATACATTTGTTGTCATAAGATTTTGCACATGTTATTAAATGAAGGATAACTAAACATTGATACATTTGTTGTCATAGGATGTTGCACATGTTATTAAATGAAGGATAACTAAACATTGATACATTTGTTGTCATAGGATGTTGCACATGTTATTAAATGAAGGATAACTAAACATTGATACATTTGTTGTCATAGGATGTTGCACATGTTATTAAATGAAGGATAACTAAACATTGATACATTTGTTGTCATAAGATTTTGCACATGTTATTAAATGAAGGATAACTAAACATTGATACATTTGTTGTCATAGGATGTTGCACATGTTATTAAATGAAGGATAACTAAACATTGATACATTTGTTGTCATAGGATGTTGCACATGTTATTAAATGAAGGATAACTAAACATTGATACATTTGTTGTCATAGGATGTTGCACATGTTATTAAATGAAGGATAACTAAACATTGATACATTTGTTGTCATAGGATTTTGCACATGTTATTAAATGAAGGATAACTAAGCATGGATACATTTGTTGTCATAGGATGTTGCACATGTTATTAAATGAAGGATAACTAAACATTGATACATTTGTTGTCATAGGATGTTGCACATGTTATTAAATGAAGGATAACTAAACATTGATACATTTGTTGTCATAGGATTTTGCACATGTTATTAAATGAAGGATAACTAAGCATTGATACATTTGTTGTCATAGGATGTTGCACATGTTATTAAATGAAGGATAACTAAACATTGATACATTTGTTGTCATAGGATGTTGCACATGTTATTAAATGAAGGATAACTAAACATTGATACATTTGTTGTCATAGGATTTTGCACATGTTATTAAATGAAGGATAACTAAACATTGATACATTTGTTGTCATAGGATTTTGCACATGTTATTAAATGAAGGATAACTAAACATTGATACATTTGTTGTCATAGGATGTTGCACATGTTATTAAATGAAGGATAACTAAACATTGATACATTTGTTGTCATAGGATGTTGCACATGTTATCAAATGAAGGATAACTAAACATTGATACATTTGTTGTCATAGGATGTTGCACATGTTATCAAATGAAGGATAACTAAGCATTGATACCTTTGTTGTTATTAAATGAAGGATAACAAAACATTTTAAAATATTTTTGACAATTTGTTTCAAAGCAGTCAGAATGTTGGAGAACAATTTGGTGTTACAAATTTGTAAATTGAATGATGGTTTCATTATTTTAAATATCTTTATTTGGGCTAACAGTTGTCACCTGCAAACATTAACATGGATGTATTCAGATCCTCAAAAAGTTCTTTTCCTGTATTTCTTCAAATAAAAATACTCTCCACTTTCAGTCATATATACAAATTATCTCCACTTTTAGTTATACCATATACTCTCTAATAAAACACTCTTGGGGCATTACATTTTCCAAAAAGAGGTGTTTATTAGAGCACAATATTGAAAGCTTAAGTTGTTCCTTTGATGTACTGTTATAATGACTAAATATTTTTCTGCAGGTCTTTCTTCCTCTGAATTCAATCATTGTAAATATCAGCATGTTTTCCCATTGAGAAGCCAGTCAAAGACTTTAGATTTGCCACCCTTCTATTGCATCATGTTCTTTAGATGTTATTATTATTATTATTATTATTATTATTATTATTATTATTATTATTATTATTATTATTATTATTTAGATGTTATTATTATAATGAAAACATGCACATCTTGGGTCATTCATTTAGTGAATTATATCATGGTAAATGTGAGCACATCAACAATTGATCAACACATTTTTCTATTCTGCAGGTGATTCAAGTGGGACTGTTAATCTTTGAAATTTGCTGTCCAGCTATGTTGTCATTTTGTGTGCCTGTGACATTAGTAATTTATACATTGATATATGCATTATAATAGTAATTTATACATTGATATATGCATTATAATAGTAATTTATACATTGATATATGCATTATAATAGTAATTTATACATTGATATATGCATTATAATAGTAATTTATACATTGATATATGCATTATAATAGTAATTTATACATTGATATATGCATTATAATAGTGTGTTTAACTGAGAGGGCTGCAACATTTTTTTGCAATCATGGGTCTAAAGCAGAAGGTATTGAAAAGCACTACTTAATTCCTGTGTTGTACTTAGAAATTAAAGAATGGTGATGATAAAGCACTACTTAATTCCTGTGCTGCACTTAGGAATTAATGAATGGTGATGATTCTTGGTATTAAATTTTCATTTTTAAAAAATGGGAGGGGACATTAATTACAGTGGGAGCAGTAATTAGGAAGTATATGGTATATACTCCTGAACACAACCTTTAATCTATATACAGTGCTCTCTCAGCCACAGAATATATTACCCTATGGTGAAATTTTCTAACTACATAACAAAATGGAATCCATGCTAGCCTTACAAAAATAAACTGTATTATAATAATGAAGGGTCTATAGTGAGGGAGTCCTGTATTTATAAATTGTCCAACAAACTTTGCAGCATGGGAGAGCACACCCCAATGTCAAAATCAATTAATTGAAAGGAATGCGCTTGTACATGCCTACTTTTTTAAATCACAATAAAGTGCTTATATAAACAGGCTATATCACTAAAAACATATTTTTAATTCTTTTTTTACTTTAGGTGAATCAATTTCCATGAATCTGAAAACCTTGTAAAAGTTGTTTCATTTTTAATGAAAGCATACACTCTAAGAACTTGTTCAGAAACTGAAAAAACAATAATTTTTCCATTAAAAAAAATTCATACCTTACGTTCCCAACAAATATTTATTTCAAAACATAAATTGTTCATGATATTATTAATTACCTGCCAAAATATCTGCTTCATCCATGAAATGAGTTGTCAGCAGAATAATCCTGCCAGCCTTTTTCTCCTGTAGCAGTGACCAGATGTGTCGTCTGGAATATGGATCCATCCCTGCTGTGGGCTCATCCAAGAATATTATCTGATGTAAGAAATGAGCCATTAATTAATTTGATTCTTATTTTTAAAAGTCTGTTTTTATCATTTTATGGATCACATGTTTTCAGGGTGCAATCTAGATTTCTTTGAGGCACTAAGGCATTGACATTTGACCTTTTAACCTTGGAATGTTCCTTGATTTGAAATATTTTAGAGCATTATAAGCAACGTTCCCTCTAAACGAATAGTAGATGTGCATGCAGTGCTTGTTGCACTGCGCAAGCATTACGGAGACGAGCAAAATTTAACATTGGATTGAGCAAAAATTAACAATTCAGCTGCGCGGGGATGCCTGAGCAACTGTGTGCGCATGCTCATCTTAGAGGGAACGTTGATTATAAGTACAGAAAATGTTGGTCAACAAATAATACAGAACATTATTATAGACAAAAAAGGAAGGAAAAAATATTTTTCCATTGCAAATTGGCTGACATTTTTGTAAAAAAGGCAAATTGGTTCAAGGTTAGTGACTTAAATTTACAAGATTCATCCTAGATGGGATGTCAAACCATTGTTACACCTTTAATCTTAGCTGGTATCCACTTTTATCATACATCCATCGACATTAAGACTACCAGTTCTTAAGAAAGCACTGAAGAGAGTGGCAAATTTATAAGAAAAAAATATGAATATTAAAGATGAATTCTGTCTTCAAAATTGAGATAGACATTCTGAAGAGGCGATTTTAATTCTAATATATTTCCTTTCAAGCTGGAATGGTTTAGAGTATTGTCAAAAATCTGTTGAACCAAATAAAGAAAACCAATAAAACAATAAACATCTTTCGATTTGAATTTTCAGTGTCATTGGTTACATATTAAGAGTATAATAAGTTATCATGCTAATGTTGAAAAATAGAATCCCTTTATATAACATTTGGAACTTTTTTTTACTGTTATTAAATGCCGACTTTGTAATACAGTTTGCAGTGGGATCTATAGTTGTCTCCCTTGTTATAAAATGTCAACATGCTTGAATAAATAGGTTCACTTCTGTCATAAGCCATTTTTTTTCTCTCCTGTCTTAAACATGCTTGCCACAACTTTGCTTACATAACTTAGTGAACCACTTTTGAACAAATGACCCACTTACTGGTGAATTGGTCATTGTTAATCTACATCCCTGTTGTTAAAGAAGCCAGTCCATAATTTTCTGGAAAATCTTATCATCCATGTAAATTATTTATAAGGAATGTAACATTTCTACTTCAACAATATTTTACAATTCACACTTAACTAACCAGAGATCATGCTTACTTTTATTTGAACTTTTCAACAAATTTGATTTAAAAAGAACTTGTTTTATGACTGACAATATCAATATTCTTTAGTAAATTTTCTATGGTTCTAGTCGGAAAAGATTTTTAAAAAGTTTAAAAATGGAAATGATAAGTTTGATCTTAAATGAAACTCCAAAACCTTGCATAAATTAGCTATGGTAGGCAGTTATGGAGCTGGCAAATAATATATTCTCTATAAAACAATATTTTTTTTAGCTTTTGGCAAATAAACACTGTCCAGCAAGTTCCAATATGTACTGCTATAGTTGTTGTTATTGTTTTTGGGTTTAATGCCATTTTTCAGCACATGATTGACTGTACATGGCGTCCAGTATTAATGGTGGAGGAAGAAGCCAGAAAAAGGACCTCCAGCTTAATGGGATGCAACCATTTAAATATGTCCAGCTTAATGGGATGCAACCATTTAAATATGTCCAGCTTAATGGGATGCAACCATTTAAATATGTCCAGCTTAATGGGATGCAACCATTTAAATATGTCCAGCTTAATGGGATGCAACCATTTAAATATGTCCAGCTTAATGGGATGCAACCATTTAAATATGTCCAGCTTAATGGGATGCAACCATTTAAATATGTCCAGCTTAATGGGATGCAACCATTTAAATATGTCCAGCTTAATGGGATGCAACCATTTAAATATGTCCAGCTTAATGGTGGATGGCCATTTTAAAGCACTAACAGCATTATAGTGGACTTACTATTTAAGCATTTATCCATATTTGGTCTGATTATAGCTTCTCCAAATAATAATTAAGTGATTTCCTAGGCAAATTAATTTTAAAAGAAAGGAGAAATTGTAATGCAGCAAGGTTGGAAAGGAACCCAGTTTTTTTATTAACCACTGTATACCTTGGGATCTCCTATCAATGCGATGGCAAGTGACAGCTTTCTTTTCTGTCCACCACTCAAATTTTCTGACTGTGTATTCTCTTTACCTTCCAAATCTACATTCTTCAATGCAGTCTTCACCTGTGAGGAGAAAGCCAAATTATAAACATATTTACACAAAATAAAATCTATTGTGGACAGCACACCCTCTTTATAACACCGTCCATGGAAGCCATAGATTTGTAAACCCCTTGTAATGAAGTGCATGCTACATACAATTCTATTATTGAATAATGAAATGAGGTCCTGCCTTTTTAATGTAAAACCTTATAGTGAGGGACTGCTGTATAAATTAATATATTATATTATAAAACCTGTCTTTTGAGACCACTGCAATGAAAGACCACCTATTTTGAGAGATCAGAAATTCCATGCGTAGACATATTGATTATATAGTGATTAGACCTGTTATGATAGACCACCTGTCTTGAGAGACCATTATATTTTGGCAGAAGGGGTGGTCTTTCAAGACAGGTTCTACTGTACAAAACTATTTGGGTGAATTTAGTGTGGAAATTCATATTCACAAATATTTTTTATTCATATTATTTCTTTGTGATGAAATACAACCAGTAATAATGAAAACAAATTATGTCAAGTGGCAATTTTTAAACAAAAGAAATACTAAACACCTGGTCAGAAAGGACATGATTTGTACAGCTTTTTCAATCCTAGAAGATAACAAACTTTTACATCAAACAATTGAGATTTGCCTACTTTTTAAGTGCATGTCAATTTGATAATATAGGTCCATTTAGCCAACATAAATTAAATATTAGTAGCTGTTCTTAAAGTTAATACTAAAATAGTTTAACCAAAACCTATTCAGTCTGGACTATTGAACGCTCTGCACCTTAACTGTCATTAAAAATGGAAGATGACAGTTAATACTAAAATGTATCAAGAATAAAAATATCATGTCTAATCATAGTAAATAACAGAAAGTACAAATTTTGTTCAACACATACAGCTTTACTGTGACATCATAGTGCATGACATTCAACCTGGCCTGTACTGGTACACACCTTTATGTGACCTAAAAATTACCCACGTACTTTAACATCGATTTTACGATATGTTCTTCTCAGGGTGTGTTATATAATGGCATTCCACATAATATGGATGTATGAGGATACAATTAAAGTGGAAAAACATAATTTATAGGTATATTTAATCAAAATAAAATAGATGGTATTGATGGCCTGCATGGCCTTTATGAATTGTACTTTATGACCTTATGTTGCTATTATGACAAAATTAAAGACTTAATAAATATTGTAATTTGCAGCATAAACACAAACTTAAAAAAATAATTAAAGAATTAATAAATGTGATTTGCAGTATAATGATGAATTTGAAAAACATTGCAAAAGAAAATAAATGTGATCATAATCCTGCACTCAAACATGCATTCAAATATTTAATTTTTTGTCTTTTCAACTTTGACAGAAACATGGTACCATATGATTTTGGTTTTATTCCCCAAAAATCTTTTAGTTGCCAGCAACATTAATGTTTTTTTCTTCTGTACATAAACATGAACACGCACATTATATTTAAGTTTTGGAGCAACAAAACAATGTTTACTGTCATTGCCTACTTTATATGAAAACAGCAAGCAGAAATGAGTGCCTAAGTAAGCTATTGATCAAATAGTCCATTTAGTTCTAAATGACCAGTAAGTAGCCTTATCAAACAGTCCATTTAGTTTGAAATGATGGTAGCCTTTAATCAAACAGTCCATTAAGTAAAAAAGACCAATAACCTTATTAAGCAGTCCATTTAGTTTTACATGACTTGTAGCCTTATCAACAAGTCTATTTAGTTTGACATGACTTGTAGCCTTATCAACAAGTCTATTTAGTTTGACATGACTTGTAGCCTTATCAACAAGTCTATTTAGTTTTACATGACTTGTAGCCTTATCAACAAGTCTATTTAGTTTTACATGACTTGTAGCCTTATCAACAAGTCTATTTAGTTTGACATGACTTGTAGCCTTATCAACAAGTCTATTTAGTTTGACATGACTTGTAGCCTTATCAACAAGTCTATTTAGTTTGACATGACTTGTAGCCTTATCAACAAGTCTATTTAGTTTGACATGACTTGTAGCCTTATCAACAAGTCTATTTAGTTTGACATGACTTGTAGCCTTATCAACAAGTCTATTTAGTTTGAAAAGATCAGTATCTTTTAATAAAAATGTCTATTTAATTTGAAATGACCAGTAGCTTTTAATAAAACAGTCCATTTAGTTTGAAATGACCAGTAGCCTTATCCAATATTTCATTTAGTTTGAAATGACCTGTAGGCTTTAATCAAATATTCTATCTAGTTTGAAATGACCAGTAGCCTTATCCAACATTTCTTTTAGTTTGAAATGACCAGTACCCTTATCAAATGTTCCATTTAGTTTGAAATGGCCAGTAGCTTTTAATAAAACAGTCAAATTAGTTTGAAATGACCAGTTGCCTTATCAAACAGTCCATTTAGTTTGAAATGACCAGTAACCTTATCAAAACAGTCCATTTAGTTTGAAGTGATCAGTTGTCTTATCAAACAGTCCATTTAGTTTGAAATGACCAGTAGCCTTATGAAAAAGTTCATTTAGTTTGAAGTGACCATTAGCATTATGTTTTCATCAGAGCCCCAGGGGGCTGAGTGATGTCAGGTTCACACCTTTACAGATAACTCTTGCATCTCATCTCTGTTCATACAAGTTAGAAGTTTCAGCTTAAGCATGGACTTGTGGGAAAGATTGAAAGTAGCTTGACATGGTCAGTGGTTGCCCCTCCATTAAAATGTACTTGCCACCATGTATAGTCTATTATGTGCAAACAAACCCCACAAAAACAAAAAACAATTTTTTCTATCATCAACAGTCCTTTGCTAGACATGTTAAATTTTAAAATTAACTTCCAAGAATAAGTGTTATAACATTCTTGTCAATCATCATGAATTCAACAATCAGCAAATAGATGAATGCAGGACAAACTTAAGTTAATCCTATAAACCAGTTTCTGAGAAGTGACTTTGCTTGCTTGGGATGGTGGAAATGTCCTTTAATGTGTTGTTATACTGTAGCTGTCCAAACATGTACTTATAAATGAAAGTATTGTACATATTTGCTTATGTCAGGTCAAACTGCAAGCAGCCTAGAACCAGATCAGTCATTATATAACAGCTGGCTCATCAGGGTCTATGTTTTGTTTCTGTTCTATTGATTATTCCTAACAAACTAAACAGACCCAGATTTGCTAGCACATTATGCACTGGTAGATCTGGGTTTGTGCAGCTTACAGTTGGATCAACTCATCAGCAAGTATTTACGGTATTTATTTTTGTTATTATTACTGTGCAATATTTGTTTAAGGTTCCACTCTACTCCATCCTTTATTTTCTTAAATTTGTATTTTCCAGAACTATTATAATGTAGTTCTATGTCACCAATGTAGCAAATTAGTCACATGGTTAATATGACCTACATACATGGAATGGTAAAAATAATCTCTCTCTCTCTCTCTCTCTCTCTCTCTCTCTCTCTCTCTCTCTCTCTCTCTCTCTATTTTTTTTTGTTATTATTACTGTGCAATATTTGTTTAAGGTTCCACTCTACTCCATCCTTTATTTTCTTAAATTTGTATTTTCCAAAACTATTATAATGTAGTTTTATGTCACCAATGTAGCAAATTAGTCACATGGTTAATATGACCTACATACCGGTACATGGAATGGTAAAAATAATCTCTCTCTCTCTCTCTCTCTCTCTCTCTCTCTCTCTCTCTCTCTCTCTCTCTCTCTCTCTCTCTCTTTCTCTCTCTCTCTCTCTCTCTCTCTCTCTCTCATATATCAGTTACTTTCAAAAGTAAAGTACTTCAGTCAATGTGAGAAGTTTGCACTAGTTATCCGGTGTCACACATAAAAATAAGACTGTGCTTGTATATCTACAGCCATACCTAATTGTAAAGATCAATGATATCACCTGTTTACCTTTCTCTCCAAAACAGTGTGATTAGATTAGACATTTAACTGTTGTTACTACAGTAATAGTGGCTGTATTTGATCACGGATCAGCATCATTTGAACAAAATTGAAATATTTCATGCTTTCTTTCAAATTTTATCAAAATTTTGTTGAGTGTCCTTTTAGAAGATGTAATAAATAATGGACACTGCACAATGCACTCCTTACGACTTATGAAGAACCACAAACTGATATATCACCTAAGATTGGCCAGTTGAGCTATTAATAACTTGCAGGTAAAAGCTCATTTTAAGAGCATTTTAAATTTGTACCTCTTGTTCAATATGTTCAGGAAGAACTCCTTTGATGGCTGCAAAAAGTTTCAGGTGTTCGACACAGGTAAGCTCATCAAAGAGGATGTTGTGTTGTGGACAGATGCCTGTCATGCCTCGAATCTGACTCATGTCTTTGGCTTTGGATACATCCTAAAAAAGTGATAGGTGGGTTGTACAGTCATGTGAAGATATGATGGCACACTGTTGAACACAATGGGAGAGTTTACATTTTTAAGAATAGAGGATTCAGATTATAAATTAATTACACATAGTAAGCAAAATAATCTGTCATGAACAACATGGTTATCTTATTAGTTATAAATGAACTCTATACTGAAGTAGCTTAAAAATTCTGAGCAGTGTATCTATGTACATCTTACAATTGCACAAAAAATCTATGCCAGCAAACCACCCTGTTTGATTGACATAAGCTTATCTATATATGCATGTAACCTCTATGTTTCTTAAATTGTGTGCATTATCTGTAAAAAAAATACAGAAAATTACAAATGTTGATCAGAATAACATTTTGTACACTTAGTCAAACAACATCAGTGACTAATAGATTTAATTATGTTTTTCATGTAAAATGCTGTAAATCAGGATATTCAAGAATCATTCAGTTTTGCAAATTCAGTGCAAATTTAGTATACCACCTAACTTGTGACTAATTTAGTATACCACCTAACTTGTGACTAATTTAGTATACCACCTAACTTGTGACTAATTTAGTATACCACCTAACTTGTGACTAATTTAGTATACCACCTAACTCATGACCAATTTAGTATATGAGCATATAGTTGTGGCTAATTTAGTATACCAACATACTTATGACTAATTTAGTATACATACTTGTGACTAAATCAGTATACCTTCATACTTGTGACTAGTTACCAGCATACTTGTAACAAATTTAGTATAAAAGCATAATTGTGACTAATTTAGTATACCAGTATACTTGTGACTAATTTAATATACCAGCATACTTGTGACTAATTTAATATATCAGCATACTGTTGAATAAATCAGTATGCATGCATACTTGTGAATAATTCAGTATATCAGACAATTTATGACTAATTTTAACGCCGTGCTACTGGACCATTATATAAATCACAGCACAGTAACTATAATGCACCCTATCAAAGTAAACGACCAACAACTGTAGTAAGTACCAGATATACTCATGTCTTTAAGTTGGACCCAATTGCATTGACTCAGATCTGCTGACATAATGCACTGGCTGGTTTTATACAGTTTGTTAGGAATAATCACTAGAAGAAGCAGCATAGACCCTGATCTGCCAGCACACTAAGCAAGACTATGTTGGTTAAAGTCAGAATCAACTTATATGTGGGTAGATATGGTACTCTTACAGATGTTGGAAGATGCAGCTCTATATCAGGATGACACTTGGAAACTGAGAGTTACCATCATTGGATATTGAAGCCAGAACCACATGGCTTGAAAGCAATAGAATACATTATCTAGGACCTGTATTAACAAAACCCCTCAACTCGAGTGAACACTAAACCCCAAATCTCATGGATACCTCAGTAGATACTGATCATAGATGCAGCAAAACTCACTGGTGTTCCAGTTTGTAGACATGTCACTGATGGGAAATGGCATCTCATGTTTACCTTAATTGGTTTGTTTGTTGGTTTGATTATGATTTTTAACATAGCTTTAAAAACATTTCAGTCATATCTTTGATGTCTGCATTGAGATAGTTTATAGTGATGTCTAGCACTGGGGCATCATGCCGCAGAATACTTGAAGTATTGCTGGTGTAATGTAATTAGAATACAAATTATTCATTTAAATTATATACATTTTACCTTAAATTAATAAATATCAGAATCTTCAGAAAGATTTATAACAGAATCAAGAAATAAAAATGTTTAACCATCATACAAAGGAACAAAAGAAGGCTTACATATCCCAATATGCTGGCATATCCAGAAGTGGGCCCTGTTAAGCCACACAGTATGTTCATTGTTGTTGTTTTTCCAGCCCCATTGTGTCCCAAAAGCGCTGTTATCTGATCCTCATAGATGGTTAATGACAGACCTGAAATTGTACACCATAACTAAATTAGTGAACCTGGGGTGGATTATCTCTCTGCATTGCATCAGTCTGATGGAATATATTAGTAATAAAAAAAATAGAATAAACGCAATGACGTAACACATGTCCTAAGTGTTCTGTATTGATGTGCATTTATTTTTAAACTGAAGCTAAAATTTCACAATTAATTTTCTTCAGGTTTTAAGAGAAAATTAATTTTGATCCAAATGTGATTTACCCAAAGGAATATAAGATGGAATACACTTTATGAGAACAACTTTAAGGATGTATACATTTCTGTATTTTGGTTCTGTGTTTTACAGCAAAGTAAGTATTATTTACTGTAATAAGGCAATTAGAATATAGTCCCTTGCCCAAGAACACAACACAGTGACCAACACAACACAGTGACCAACACAACACAGTGACCAACACATTGTGATCCAATGGTAAGATTCAAACCTGTAACCTTTTGGTTTTGAGTCAGGTATGTTGATCACTAAGCCACTGTGGCTGCTAAGAATTATGTTTAATTGTAGATATTTCTTAAAATGCTGCTTAAGTTACACTGGAGTCCATATATTACACTGCATAGTCGATAAATTACATTGAATAGTCCATAAGTTACACTGGAGTCCATAAATTACACTGATTATCCCATAAATGACATTGAATAGTCCACAAATTACACTGGAGTCCATAGATTTCATAGAATAGTCCACAAGTTACACTGGAATCCATAAATTATACTGAATAGCCCATGCATCTGAAAATATTTTATTTAATTATCTAATTTTGAAGCAAATTAATGTTTGTGAAAAAATCTTACCATTTACAGCCTTAATTACTTTTTTATTGTCTCCTTTGAATTCCTTTGTCAGCTTTGAAATTCTGAAAGAAGCCAAATTTATCTAAAGATATCCATTCAAATCATTTAGTATATGCATGACAAACTAATTCTGGACTGTAAGAAACTGCAGTTAATAGGTGAGGTGAATCATAAAGCAAACATAAAACATTTACCTGCCAAAGTATTCTCTGTGGTTCAGAAATAAATTAAACTATGTCAAAAATAAAGAAATTAAATTAAAAAAAGAATGACAATAAACCAAGAGCATAACAGTATATGAAATAAATATGAAAAAGTGGATATTTACAGAGGTGTAGCTAGAGTGTTTGGAGCCCGGGGACAAGATTAATTTTTACACTGAAACCCATTTTTTTCATCAATAAAATCACCATCACCCAAAGTAACGTCAATGACTATTAAAGAGAAGAAAAAACTAATGCATAGTTGCATATTTGCAGCAAAAATTCCACATACAACATATTTCAAAGACCATTTTTGGTGCCCCCACTAGTCTGATGTCCAGGGACATCTCTCCCCTTCTGCACCCACCCTAGCTATACTTCTGGATATGAACTTGCTTTTAGACTGACATTTTTCAATAGGTTTTGCACAGATTCAGATAATTATTTTTAAGTTTTGTATTAAATGTAAGGTATTTTTCAAAATTACATATACAGTTACATAACCAGCATCAGAAAAAAATCTAAATGAAATTGGGTACCAGCTTCAGCTGAGGGGTGGTTAATGGACTTGATGAAGGTCAAACTGTATCACAGACTAAACTGTTTTAACTTCATAATTATGTGAAGAAAATCAAGAGGTTTAAAAAGTATTAGGAAATAAAAGACTTTAGCGAAACCTTAAAATAATTTTTGTCTAAAACTGTGACCTTGACCCTAAAGTCAATGGGGTACATATGCATACTACTGAATGAGTTCTTAGCAGCATATCATCAATCATCAGATTTATGATAAAAATCCATCATGGGGACAAGGAAATACAAGCAATTGGAAGTTTTTAAACTAAATCTTGAATGCAATTTTTATATGGTTGTGACATTGGCTCCAGATTTGGGGGGCAGGGGTAGGTAGAGGGTTTTGCTTTCTGAATGAGAAGAATGAATTGTCTTATAGTCATAACAATTCATCAAAAGTAGAAAGAAACTCTATCAAGCAGATTTAAGAAATATTAGCAAATAACAAAAAAATTTCATAGACTGTGGCCTTGACCTAGAGGTGAAAGGGAAAAGCACAAATTACATAGAATGATTTGCCAAGCATGGTGAGAATCTATTAAGGGATTTAAGAAAGTTATGCAACTGAAACATGTTAACAATACCTTACAATTTTGATAAGTGTGTTTTGTTTCCACTGATGTCAACTTTGGAAACATGATTAGCTCACTCCAAACTTCTCAGCAATTTAAAAGCCTGACTTCCAGAACATGTAATTATCATGGAAGAAATTATGTCTAATATTGCACTATTTGATAATTGGAAGGAAAAAAAATGGCTTTAATATTAAACTCAAACATATATCTTCAGTATTCATGGTGACTGTTATTCTGTCATCCTGACACGGCTCCGGTGGCCTAGTGGTTAGAGCATCTGCCTCAGATGTGAGATGTCATGGGTTCGATCTCTAGCTGAATCATACCAAAGATTTACACAAATGGTACTAACAGCTGCCATATTTGGTGCTCAACATTAAGAGGTTAGTATTAGGACTGGTTGGCCTGGTGTCAGGATAATGCCACTAGGCGGGACATCATGCTACATGTCTGCATCATGATGCCCCAGTACTAGAAATCACTATAAACTGCCACACTGCAGACATTGTAGCGATATGACTGAAAAATTGTTAAAGCTACATAAAAAAATCGAAATCACACACACACACACACAGACACACACACACACTGTCATCCTGGAAGGAACCTGGTCATGTGACCATGTTATGTAATCTAATAATCAGCCAGTTCTAGTATGCAGACAATAAGAGTAACATTTACCTAATAACTTCGGTTTCTTGCACTTCTTTGGACACTGATTCAATGTCTTCATGTAAACTATCTGCAGAGCTCGGCCTCCTCATTCTGACCTGATCTCTGCCATTCTTGGTATTAAGAGGAAGCACTGACACACCATTTTTAGGCTCCGAGGGACACCAGTACGATTTAGTGAAGATAAACCAAGGGGGATATCGAGGACCATATTCTCCTAAAAAACATAAATATACATAATTTTTTAAAAATCATTAACGTAAGATCACTAATCAATTAAAAAAATAAATAAAAAGATCAGTTTACTAATTTTTTAATGCTTTATAGATAAAACATATACATGTACAAAAATAAAATATACTCATTTTGCCATAAGGAAACTAATTCTAGAATTCATACAAACATGTAATTATTACTTTCAGGTGATTCCAAATGCAAACAACATAGGCCTGAATCTGCATATGTATAATGCACCTGCAGATCAACGTTACCTAAATGGCTTTTTAACGAAGACCTAGTATAAAGGATGTATTTTATCATAGAAAGTGTTACAGATGCAAGAAGACTGGGCATACTCGTCACAAATGCCCCAACAATGAAGAGAGCCAAACAGGAAAGGGAAATAAAAATCAACCTGACGATAGGATGGAAGAGCAAAATAAGCAGCAGAGAAATGAAATCCCACAACAGAGAAACAAACAAATTTCCAAGAAAGCAAACAACCCAAGTCAGGAGGAAATCCCAAGCATTTTCCCCCCAAAAAACTTGAAGGTGAACAAGGAAACAACAACAAGGAAATCAGAAAACTAAAATAAAAAAGACAACATAGGGAAAAGAAAATAACACAGAGAAAGTAGGGACAAGAAATCAACAAGAAGAGAAGATGGAACAAGGAGAGCGACAAATGGAAAACACAAACAAAACCAGAGTACAGATAGGAAATCCAAGACAACAAAATAAAGATGACTTGACTAATTTAATACAACACAAGGAAAAGGCAAATCAGAAAAAACAATCGAAACCAAAACCAAACCAACATGATAAACATCAAGATAACACACAGGAGGGAAACCAACAAAATGGACAGATACAAGAAAGTCAGACAGAAAGAACACAAAACAAGGCGATGATAGAACCTTTAGAAGATTCTTTAATGAAAAGACAAAGATCAGCCGGGAGAGAACACCCTCCAAAAAAAAAAAAAGATCAATGTTAATGTTGTTTGTTCTACTGATTACTCCTAACAGACTGCATAGACCCAGATCTGTCAGTACATTATTCAACAACGGATCATTTTCTTTGAAGTTTTACAGGTGGGTTTAACGTATAAGAAATTATATATGGTTGCCAATAATATTTTTACTTTTATGGATATTTTGATTTTAAAAATGATAATATTCATTTTTAAAAAGCAGTAAATTATTTGGCAGAGCTGATTGTTTAAGCAATATAATTCAATTTACTGTCTAATTCAACTGCTTTATTATTCTCCTCTTAAAGAAGTCCAAATAGTCCAAATGTATTGAAAAATTAAAATGCCCTGCCACATAATGTTTATTAATCTCAAAAAGAAAATTGTCAGTTTCAAAAACAGTGATAATCTGAGAACAAAATGTATGAATATTTTTAGCAAATATCATTGTCTATTGTATTATCACATGAACTTTTCACATAGACTTATTATAGATATTTTTGGGAACAATAATTTGCAAAATCCTTCAATGAAAAACTCAACACCTTCTGTTAGGGCCCCAAGTGGCCAAGTGATCTAAAGCGCTCACTGTTATGGATGACTGCCATAATAATAAATGTAGTTTTGTTCCATTAAGTAATTCACTGAACACATATTTAGGACAGATGGGAAAAGCCAACAAACAATATAAATTATATATCTGTATATATATATATATATATATATATATATATATATATATATATATATATATATATATATGCCAACTCACCTCTGTCAGCAAGGGTTCGAGTGTCTCGGATTTTGCCAATGTGGGTATGTGAGAAAGCTTGCCAGTAGCTTCTCATGGGTCGGTGGTTCTTTCCAGGGTTTTCCGGGTTCTTCCTCCACCATTAATACTGGTCGCCATGTATAGCCTATCTTGTGCTGAAAAATGGCATTAAACCCTACAACAACAACAACAACAACAGCATAACATCAGATAACTAACCTGGAGCAGAACTGTACCTGCATAACATCAGGTAACTCACCTGGTACAACATTGTCAAGGTAGACAGCTAGAAAGAAGTAAAGGACAACATCAACAGCAAGCATTGTCATGGAAGATACCAGTGGAAAGTCCCCTTTAGAAGAAGCGGTTTCAAAATTCATTCCAACAGTAATGTCCAGAAAGATTCCCTTAAGTAAAATGCAAAGAAAGAAAAGGGAAAAACACCTTGAAACATGCCATACAGATTCTTATTTCTACAATACTATGTTAACAAACCTTTATTTTAAAAAATGCACATTTGAAAGGGTTGTGATATGTAAATACTTGAAATATATATTTTTGCATTTGGATTTAATCACAATGCATAGTCACAAAGTGATAGATCCATAAAGATGATTTTGTTTACTTAAAAGAGAATTGTAGTAAAGTCATTGCCTTGCTTTATTGTTGCTATATTTTACTCTTAAAGTTTTGACTATGTTTATTAACTGGTCACTATATTTAAGGAACAACTGTAGCATTACACCAATGACCAGTAATATTTACACCAATGGCCAGTGACCAGTAATATTCACACCAATGACCAGTAATATTTACACCAATTACCTGTAGTATTTGCACCAATGACCTGTAATTTTTACACCAAATGACCTGTAGTATTACACCAAAATATGCAATATTTCACCAAATGCCCTGAGTATTACATGTACTTGCTTAAATGTCATGATTGGAATATAAAATATACAACGTTTATATATTAAAGATATATTTTAAGACAATGCTATCAGCTTTCAAAGTTTGTTTTCAAGTAATAACCCAAGACTTCTTTTAAAAATTAATTTGACAACTTTCACTAGATGTCTTGTCTTTTCGGTATATTCTCATGATTCATGTATAAAAGACATCTTTTTATATAACTTTTGACAATTTTACTAATTGTTCTATTATGTAATGTATCAATAGAATTCAATTTGAAGGGTTCCGTGAGTTTTCAATAAAAAAAAACGTTTTAGAAATTCCAGAAATAAATAAAACAATAATCATATTGTTTTCGAACTTTTATAAATTATTGTAATAACAAAAAACATGATTTCATTTAAAAATTAAGACAAAAGAACCACCGTAAATAAACTTTGCAAAATATTCCAAGCCAGTCTTATTTTTCTTTGCATCGTTTGTGACACTAATTCCATTACTTGGTACTCTGATTGAAGTTTCCTCTATTGCTGATTTTAGAATGGTGCGACCTTTGCCAATATTCTCAGTCTCTTTAATGAAATGTTCATGGTACAAAACAGACCTGCTTAAACTATTTTGCAAATTTTGTTCTTGTATGTTTTCATTACTATATTAGACGTCTTGTTGAAGAATAATAAATGCCCAGCCACCTGGTTTCACCATTCAATAAGAATACAGTGAAAAGTGAAAATGGATGACATCAGGGGCCTATTTTTATCATAGCATCATATATGCCTACCTGGTCAATGGACAGGGCTAAAGCAACAGGTGAAAACAACGAAAGAACGTATCTCCAAGCAACCGGTATGGTATAAGACACACCTCCACTGTTATCATACTTTCGTGTCAGGCTGATGATGAGATAGAGCAAGCTGATCAACTGCGTGGCCAAGCCGGCGACAACACCTGCGACTCGTGCCTTGTTGAACAACGGAGTCATTGCGAAGGAAAATCCGATGATGGAGAGACCGTATAAGAAAAGCATTAGGAAAAACAAGAAGAAGTTACTCCTCACAAAAAATCCGACTGCAATGGCGATGAACAAGACGATTAACGTGATAATGGCGAGAATGATCGTGTAGACAATACCCCAAGATAACCTGTTGTAAACAAAATTGAATAATATAGTATAATTCCTTACAATAAATTGCAAGTTATTCATAAAGCTGATCCAAACTCAAATAGTATAAATGGCGTTTACGTTACGAGAAAAGGTTATAATTTTTAAAACAAATGTCTCAATCATCTCATCTTCTGTATATTTGTATTTCTACTTGTCAAGTTTCTGTGTAATTGAGTAACTCAGTGATTTTAAATTTTCAGTTTTTTAGTCTGACTTAAAGGTTTGTGCTCGAACACTTTTATGACTACGGCACCAAGTATTTTCCCGTATCCGACATGGCGGCCCCTAATGAATGAAATCACAAACAACAGTTCAGTACATTCAAAAGTGACCTGTACCAAAAACTCAAAGAACCCATCCGAATGATTGTTTACCTTTCATTTGATACGTAGGAGTTTAAATTTTCACGTATTGTTGTAAAAAGTAGAACACGGGTTTTCAACGCAATATTTTGCTGTTATTCAGATTATGTTTTGACAAGTTTTTTCTTTCTTCAAGAATAGCTTTTATGAATTTAAGAAAATAATAACAATTATTTGGTACATATCTTGTCAATATTGTAGTAAATTACACACACGAGCATGTGAATTTTAATAAATTTGTGTTCAACCCCATAGTTTTCTTTATCGACGATACACATATATGCATGGCACCTTGTAATTGTTTCTTATACTGCTTTCTGAAAGTGATATTTTAGTCAAAATTAGCTTGTCGCTTGTCATGTTTCTCTTTAGTACCTGAACTATTTACCCGATGTTATCAACCAACCGAAATAACATATCGTTTTCTTATGTGAAAACATGTTACAAAAGCCTGACTACAAACCAAAAGTATCTACGCATTTAAAATACCGAGAAATCTCAAACTTAGACTGTTGCGATGTTTTCATAACCATCTGTAATTTAAGTAACTTTAAAAAAATGTATTTTAGTCGATGAATTAAACATTAAACGGTCTCATATACATATGTGATTAGAAATACAGCAAAACAATTCATGTGTCTGGCTTAATGGTATTTTCTCGCTAGTTATTGAAATAAACGCATTTGGAAGAGACCTACTGTATTAACAATCATTGGGATCGATATCTTTCAAATCTGTTTTTTAATCTTACAGGTCCTTTGTAATAGCACTCATTAACGTTAGTAGCATCAACATCTGTAGAAAGATTAGATTACTGAATCATATTTGAGACAAACAGACTCTTTGCATAACACACTGTAACCAAAGAAACGAGAAAAAAAAAGTGTCCAACACGTATTGATTCAAAGAAAGTTTGCATGTCTTCTTTTTCGGAAGACTGCCAGAACAATATCTTACTCCAGGGAGACTAGACTTTATATTTTCGAATATGGAACAGTTGTGTGAAACGCCATGCTTAATTTCGATTGTCTTTATTACGGATATACGTAATTTCAATTCACGATTTTATTTCAACATTTGAAACGTATTCAAATACAGCAAAGTCAGAAAAACTTTATAATAGAAAACTTTAAAATTTAAAACTTTAAGAATATGAACGCAAAAACTTGAAGTACAAATGTGTTTATCATTCTTCTAGAGGTATTCTGAGTTCTTGATGTGTATTTCATTGTAACAAATATGTTGCCAGGGATGGACATTTTCTTTTTAAAGGTTCACATCTAATGGAGAGTTTTTTTTAAAAATAAGAACAGCATCTGCAATAGGAATGAAAACAAAATCAGATCCAAAGGGATATAAGCTAATAGTAGATGTATAGTTGATTCTTTTACCCATAGCAAATTATCAAATCAGCTGTGATCCATAGTTTCCTGGTCAAATACCAAGGAAAAGAACAAAAACAATATCTTCAAAAGAAAATTAAATAAGGTATAATACTATACTTGATTACAGGAGTAAAATTCGGTCAAAGGTGGATATATTCTGTTAATTGTATTTTTTGTGTCGAATATCTTCTCTCTCGTGCGTCGTATTATTGGTAAAAGTAAAATATCTCATTCAATAAATTTTGTTTCCTTTTGTAGAAATTAGATGAAAAGTATATTACGTTTGACTTTTCAAAATTCAACATTGTATCCATGACAATTTTAACTGACATATTTGTATTAATTGTTCTTAGTCCCTCAGAGATTTTTATAACTCAGCTAGTAATTTTTAGGTGTGACTATCAATGACAAAACGTTATTTTAGTGATAATCACTGCATAACAGGGGTTTTTAATGACAATTAGTCATCAATTTTTAAGTGTTTATTAGTAACTTGTAAGCACAATGATTATTATCCTACGTGGATAAAGCAAAAAAAAAATGACTTAAATAAACTATAAAGAGATATATAGAATATATCCAATATGCATAAAGCAAAATAAATGAGTTTAGGATACTACAAAGAGATAGATACAATCTATCCAACCTGCATAAAACAACATACATGAGTTTCAGACACTATAAAGAGACAGATAGAATCGATCCAACATGTATAAAGCAAATTACATGAGTTTCAGACACTATAAAGAGACAGATGAGAAGCTAAAACAATTGCAAAATTGTGACTAAAACCTAATTCAGCTAGTACAAACGACACATAACCTTCAGTAATTTGGTCTACTGGAAGCAGATTGAGAAGTATGTTCCAATGCATCTGTAGGTATGAGACAACCTTCACGTAATAACAATTCTCATGTAATATTATATCGAAGCAGGCAATAGAAATAGGTGTTCAGTTCTATTAGGTTTCGCACGATTTAGAACTTTTGTCTTTTCCAAATAATACGAAAATCAGTACTGACTTAGCAGTCTCGCACTCTCTGCAAAGTGGCAATGATAAAAGAAACAAAGAAACCAATAAATGTCCAGTTCGTACTAGTTGAATTAGGGTTTAGTCACTATTTTGCAGTTGTTTAGTTTCCGTTCAGCAACACTTTCTCTATGTCGGGTTTGAGTGAAACTTACCTTTCTCCTTGTGACACCATTTGAAAGTCTTATTGCAATGTCACGGTCATGTAAAATCTGAAGTTATCATATGTAAATAATTTGTCATTTACGACCGAACATTCAGATTCTAAAATCATCAAGGTTATTTGTATTATAAAGTTAGCACGTTTGGTCAAGGTCAGTGAAACGGAATTATTGTTTATCGCACAGTAAACATATTGCCTCGACTGAGGTAGGTTTTACTTATACACAAAATGTCTGCTCTGGTGAGGAATAAATCAAACAGAAACATGGTCTTGTTTCCAAATAAAGACTCATCAGACTCTCCTGCCCACCATCTTGCTTCAGTGCGTAATCTTAGACTAAATATGGCGATTCCCTAACACCTGTCTTCTTGGACCAGAAGATCGTGGTTTGCTCCTTCGTTCGAACCAATAACGTCCCAAGACAATATCAAGATAAAAATGTTCTTATCAAAGCAATGAACCCCGACCTTTCCCAATCTCTGGTTACAACTAGCTTGACCTTGAACAAATTGGCTGATTGTACATGGAGACACTTTGTCAAACGGAACCAAATTATTTACTGACAGATGGATGGACGGACAGATGAGTAAGCCTATGACATGATATGCTCATAGGCTTTTAATCCGCTGTAGCGTTTATATAAGAAATAGATAGAATAATACAAAACTGTAAGTCTTGCCAGAAGGGGATATTATTTTACATCCAGATAATATATACTGTATGGGCATGCTTACCAGAAAGCAGAATCTCTCATTCCCATCATTCTCATTCCTTCCTTGATCTTTTTTTCCTTCTCGGCAACCAAACGCACGGTCAAAAAGTTCACAAGCGGAGAATAGGCAATGACAAAATAGATAGATGACAAGATCTGTATGTAGCTCGCATCTGGAACGAACGCAGGCTTAGGCATCATTTGGAAAGAAACATCCGGCACTGGAAATTTATTGTTCCCAACTGTTTTTCGTATCAAAACTGTATCTAGAGCATTTTGTAAAGCTACAAATCCATTGTATACATATTTATTGACATTACAACCATCAAGAACCAGGCCATTTGGAATCTGTTTACCAGTTTCGTCATTTTGATTGTTCCTACATCCTGACTGGTCAGCAATGATATCTCCGTACTCTGAGGATGACGCTGTATTATATGGTATCCTTATGGCGTAGCTGAGGTTACCGCCATGATTGTAGTTGAATATAATTCCGGCTGTAACGCCTGTAGAATTGTCCTTGTACGCCGATTCGGCGTCTTCTTGGCTGGCGTAGTACTCATACATCGGGGAGTTGGTTGTGTTCAGAAGCAACTTCAGAAGCTCTGACGTATCTGCTGTAACGTTTTGTACCAGAGTATCATTGGGTGCCACCAGTATTCGGTTGAAACTGAATTTAAATAACCGATTGTAAAGTGGGCTTTCAGCCATATCTATGATTTGAGGACGTGTATTCGGTTTAGTGGTGAGTTTAATGACGGCTAGAATAATAATGAAGTAGATTGGCGTGATAATTTCCTGAAATGAGAAAATAAAACATTTAAGAGACTGTGTATGTGAGTGTGACTTGGATATTTAACATAGCTTTAACAACATTTCAGTCATATCCCAACTATGTGTGCAGTGTGGCAGTTTATAGTGATTTGTAGCACTGGGGCATTATGTCGCAGACATGTAGCATGATGTCATACCCAGTCATATTATCCTGACACCAGATAATCCAGTTCTAACACTAACCTCTTAATGCTGAGCGCCTAGTGAGGAAGCTGTAGGTATAATTTTTTATAACTGAGACTTACCGAGCGGTTTGAGAGACTGGGGCCATACTGAATTTACCAAGACATTGTCTCTAACTGTAAATACATACTAATTTTGAAGGATATCTTAATTTTGGATTTTGTTCTAACTGCATCGATTCTAAGAGATATAACGCAATGTTTCAAACTACTTTATATTATGTTCATGGATGCCCCCTTGTTCCGTTTAACTGATGGTCGAGGAAATAACAGAGCTCAGTCTTTATGGAACACACATTACTATTTCAATTGCGTTGGTAAATAGATGGACATTCCATAATATTGAAATGTAATGCCTGACTTTCAATGTGAAGCATCACGTAAATCCAAATTGGACATAGGGAGTTTTAATGAAGCGTCATCGGCAGTCTCCGATCACGACCGTACTAAGTTCCTGGTAATCTTGGATGTCGTTGTTTTTGTTGAGGACTTTAGACCGTGTTGGGACACTTCCTGTACTGTTCTTTTGTCAGCACCGTGACAGCAGCTGTTCCAACGGCCCGAGTTTCAACAGCTTGGACATCGGTTGAAATCAGCACTAATATCACCGATATCAGTGGAAATATACCCCGTTCTTTGCTGTGTCGTTGATCGCATTCCCAGAAAGATCAAGTCACACGCAAGGTTTTGATTTCCTTGCGTCAATGTAGTGTTTCAGATGTCGTTCATTCAGCGATAATTTATTTGGGCCTGGAAAAGCCGCTGTTGTAAGAGATATTTTCTCCCGGAATTGTGCTTTGATGACAATCGCAGCTTTTTAATCTGACCGGGTGTCAGAGTAACATTGAGGTAGTGGTATGATATTATAATATTATGAATGATCAAATGACATGTTTGGAAAAACACTTACACTTACATGTTTTCAACGGGCGCATCAATTACTCTCATTCGTCCCCCAACGCTTTCAAGCAACCTTGTTTTTGTCCGATAATATAACAGCGATTACTCTATAATAATTAACACCAGACTCAAGTGCTCTTACTCGAGCTATAAAATATATGTTGAGGACAGATTGCCTAAACAAATAAATATATAATAGCGACAGATAGTCAATTAGTAAAAGAATTTAAATCCATTGATAAAGACGAATTAGGGTTCGACGGAGCGAAACTTGAGGAATTTACTGAGCGTAGTTTTAGGGAACACAAGGAGAAATTAGCAGCTGAACGAGAGAAAGACAGACAAGCGGCTGAAAAAGAGAAAGCCAGACAGGCAGCTGAATGAGAGAAAGAGAGAAAGACAGTCAGACAGGCGGCCGAACAAGAGAAAGAGAATGAACATGAACTAGCCGGACTGTAGGCTGAGGAAAAAGCTAGAGAAAGGTAATATGTGTTAGCGATGGAGAGACTGAGGAGCAAAGCAGAGTTTAGGAGGGGTGAAGAGCTGAACGAACATTCAGGGGCCGCAACTACACGATCTAAAGACAGACGACCCAAACAGTTCACCATGCCTATGTTCAACGACAAGGACGAAATTGTTGACAACTTATTGACACAGTTCGAAAAGTTGGCACTTGTTTATAAGGTACCTAGAGACCAGTGGGCTATCAATATTTCGGCATTTTTACAAGGAGCTGCGAAAGACGTATACCACATTATGACCCCAGAAGAGATAGACGACTATGACGTTCTTAAGAAATCGTTACTACGACACTATGAGCTCAGTGGCGTCGCTAGGGTTAGTGTCACCCAGTGCGGTAAACTCATGGTGTCACCCCTCCAGACTTCCACCATGGATTTCGTCTTCTTAAAATAAGTCCACAGTATAAAAATGACAAGAACAAAAACAAATTAATTCAAGGTCAGAAGGTAAAAGTATTTAAGAACTGTAACAACGTTAAGTTATAGTTATTTTTACATTAAACTTATTTAATTTAAAATTTTCCTTTTGGTGTCACCCCTCTGAGATGGTGTCACCCGGTGCGGTCTGCACCTCCCTAGCGACGCCACTATATGAACTGTCAGCGGAAACGTTTCGAAAACTTTTTAGGGACTCGTCAAAAAGTGCTACCGAAACACACGCACAATTTCATAGTCGAGTACGAGTAATTTTTGATAAATGGATAACAATGTATGGCACCTCGCTAACGTATGAGGGCATACGCGAGGAAATTTTAAAAGAGCACATCCTGAGTACTTACAGGAAAGACTTAATTGTGTTTTTGGCGGAGCGTGAATTCTCAACCTTGGATGAGATAAGTGTAATAGCAACGCGCTATGAGAGCGCGCATGCGCGTCCAACTACTTGGAGTGGTAGGGACCGACCTGGAAACTGTGAGCATAAAAGGACCACTGAGGGGGCACTCCAAAAACGAAATGATCAAAATGGTGGGAGGTCAGGGGCAGAAAATCTCAGCCGAGTACATTTCCGTGGGTCGGGAAAGACTCAGGGGGTAGAGAAGGATACGTCGTGGAGGAAAGGTGAGCTAGTGTGTTATGGCTGCAACAAACCAGGCCATGTTGTTAAGGACCTTAGAAAGTATCGTCCGACAACGATTAATTCAGTAATTCCGAATACTGTTAAGAAACGAGAAACAGGGGAGTCGACTAATATAGCGGTAGCTACGGTTAATGGTGAGAAGGCCATCGTACTATATGATACCGGCTGCAGTTATCCGGCCTTGGTAGATAGTAGGTATGTCAAGCCTCGAGATTACACAGGTGAGACGGTTAAGTCCAGTTTGCTAACCGGATGAAGTATTCGCTACCGGTCGTTAGCATAGACCTTGATTCGCCGTATCTGAAGGGACAAATTCAAGCAGCGTGTTTGGCGGGATTGTTTCATGACGTAATTATAGGGTGTAGGTTTGTGTTGCCCCAACCTAACCCTATGACATGTAACCTTATACAAGTCGGGTCAGTTTAGCCCAGGGCTATGAAGCGAAAGTCAGGGCAAAGCCGCTAAGACCCATGACTTCGCCCATAGACAATTTGCTACCTGGCGAGTTGGGGTAACTTCTAAGGGAAGATTTGTCTCTCAACAAGGTACGCAGGTACGCACAAGACGGGTGAATACAGAAATTGCCAGACGGCGAGCTGAAGTTCGCGACGAAACGCGGTATTTTGTATCGGTAGGCAAAGAAAAAGACCGAAACGTTCAAGCAAGTTGTGGTGCCCGTAGCAAAGCGAGAGGAAGTGCTTAGGCCAGCACATGAGAGTCTTCTTGGTAGCCACATGGGCGTGGCGAAGACCAGAGATAGGTTGGTGAGGAAGTTTTATTGGCCAGGTGTACATGGGGATGTTAGGAGGTTTTGTTTGTCGTGTGACTAGTGTCAGCGAGTGGCACCTAAGACCTCCCATCGCCCGGTGCCACTAGGAACCACCCCACTAATTGACGAACCTTTCTCGAGAGTGGCGATGGACTTGGTGGGTCTGATTATGCCAGCGGCAGAAAGTGTTAATCGTTACATATTAACGGTAGTAGATTACGCTACCCGGTACCCGGAGGCAGTGGTCTTGAAGAACATTGACTCAGTCACGGTGGATGAGGCATTGTTAAGTGTGTGGTCAAGAGTTGGAGTCCCAGAGGAGATAGTGACAGACCAGGGGACGCAGATCGTTAGCCAGGTGATGGAAGAGGTAAATAGGTTACTATTCATTAGACACCTAACGACTACCCCGTATCACCCACAATGCAATGGGATGGTGGAGCATTTCAGTGGGACATTGAAACAGGCTCTGAAGAAGCTATGTGAAGGTCGACATAGGGATTGGGATCCATACCTTCCAGCGATACTGATACGTATCGAGTAGTACCACAGGCAAGTTTGGGTTTTTCATCTTTTGAGTTAGTTTATGGGCGGACGGTAAGGGGGCCCTTGGCTGTATAGAAACAGTTGTGGACGGATGAGCAATCATCCGAGGAAGTGCGAACAACATATCAATATGTTGTTGACCTACGTAACAAACTGGAAGAAGTTTGTAAATTGGCTCAGGAAAATCTCTGCGACACAACGGGACGTCCAGCCAAATATTACAACGAAGGGACAAATGAACGTCACTTTGAGGTGGGTGACAAGGTGTTGTTGTTGTTGCCGTTAGAGCACAACAAACTGCAAGTCTCATGGAGGGGACCATTTAAGGGAAACGGAGAAGAAGGGTGGACAGAACTACCGTATCTGAGTAGGGGACAAGGACAAGTTGTACCACGTGAATCTTCTGAAACCTTACCGTGTAAGAGAAACACCCACAAAGTTCGTGGTTGCTACAGTAGTAACGGAAAAACTCGACGACAACGCAGGGGAGGCGAAAGTACTCCCTACGTTGTCCTTTGACGAGGGCAGAAATCTACGTCGATGTTATACTTGACGTTACGTTAAAGTCAGATCAATTGAATTGAGAAAACGAAGGGATTCTGTTACTTAAAAACAAGCATGTCAGGTTGACCAGACGTAAGCGACTCTTGGAGGAAAGCGGGGAAAAATACATTTGAGTCTGATTGGTCACAGTTAAATAAGGGGGGTGTTTTCACGCGAAGTTTCGTAGGATTTAATATCTCTTTATTGAAAACTATAATTAGTCTCAAAATTTCTCTGCAAGAGAGGAACCAGAGATATAATTATTTACTTGGACTCCGGATGTTATTTGAGAGAATTACGTCCTTTAAGAAATCGTTGTTCAGAAAAACCCGCCAAACTAAGAGAGTGACACACCAAAAACACAAAGGTACTGTCACAATTCCATGCATATTGTTGATGCAATTTATGATGTTTGCTTTAGTTTACAGGTCTGCATGATTTCATTTGATACATCTGTATAATAATGTGTTTTGTTTTGTGAATCGGAAGTTCCTGCATGATTTCATTTGATACATTTGTATAAAAATGTGCTTTTGAATTATGAATTGGAATTCTTACCTTAATTCTTAATCAAGAATGACGTACAGTTAATTTATGTCATAAGACACTATGCTGAGTTATGAATAGGAAGTGTTACGTTAATTCTTGAATTTACCATCTTGTTTGCATAATGATTATGTTCTAAGAATTTAATGTATTACATTAGTTAATGGGTTACGAGAATACATGTGAATTCATCGAAGTTTGATTTCATAGATGATTGAGCGTACTGTGTATTCAATTTATGTGCTGTGTAAATTAAGGCGGGTTACGAATTCAGAGCCTCGATGTATAATTAGCAATTGTTTAACTACAGTCATTTGAGGACATGTGTAGTTAATTACTAGCCGTAAAGTTGTTATCACTGATATAAACATCTGATTTTCGAACCAGGAATAATGGAAAGTCTCAACTGTAACCATTGTAATGAGGGACTTAGGTTGTTTTAATTTTCTTTTGAAAGGGAGAAAATAGCTTTTTGGAAGATCTTGAAGTTACGAATTGCGACGTACACTTTGGAAAATGAATTGGGAAACGGAAATTGCAGTGAACGCATGACACAGTGGACATGTCCGGAATCGAGCGGAAACATCCACGGGTGCAGATTATCTAGAGACGGACGAAAGGGTCTTCTAGAACCACACTGAATTGAACAGTGAACGAGGATCGAGGAATAGCAGGTTATGAAAATCGAACAAGGCATTGACTTCGATTGTACCACTCGATCCTATGATGATTTAAAGCTATCAGTAATAGATCGGCTAATTTGTTTAAATCTATTCCAAATTATATTGTATTTCGGTGAATTTTTTTTTCTAAACAGCGTGTATTCCTAATGAAAGGAAATTTCATAACTGTGTATGTATTTTATTAATTTTGTTTGTTTATCTTTACGGGGGCTCGTAGTTGTTTGTGCAATATATCTGCTCAGTTTACTCTATCTATTCGCATACTCGAGCCAGCAATTATATCGAGGGCGGTCATCTCTTAGATATGAGTACCAAAAGGGAGTGGGTTATAGTTATTATTATTATTATTATCATTATTATTATTATTATTATTATTATTATTATTATTATTATTATTATTATTATTATTATATATTGTACAATACCCCTTGAAAAAGTGGGACTTGTCTAACATTCTAAAAAAACCAAAGAGATGTGACAGCATTATTGTACATATAAATATTCCTTGAGCATCAATTTGATATTTTTACTGTTGAGTTCTGTTTCAGTTATTTCTAGGTCGTCGAAAAGCATGAGGGTGATCATCGGCGTGATCAATGGTATCGCTTATGAACATCATCGACGTGATCAATGGTATTGCTTACGAGCATCATCGGCGTGATCAATGGTATCGCTTACGAACATCATCGACGTGATCAATGGTATCGCTTACGAACATCGTCGGCGTGATCAATGGTATCGCTTACGAACATCATCGGCATGATCAATGATATCGCTTACGAACATATCGGCATGATCAAGGCATCGCTTATGAACATCATTGACGGATCAGCAAACCGTGCATAATCATCAGAATATCTTGCGGTACCAATATCGTCGTGCCGACATAGACGTTATCGTGACAGACCTTGATTTCATTTCCGTCGGTTATATGTCGTGCACTGCTAAATATTGCTACAATTCCGTTATTAACAAATCCACATTTTTGAGCACCATATGGATTTCCATTCAATTTCGAAAGTCTACCCTGAACTTCAATGAATGCATAGGCGTGAGGAAATACCTTGATGTATATTGAACTTATAATTTGATTCGTTCACATTGGTTTCGTTCTCGTGCTTCATAAAGCGATTGGTTAGCACGCACAGACTCGTCTTTGAGTATTTGTGCATCCGTGTCGAATGCGGGATCGGACACGCACTTGAACATTTTCAATATGTTCGCTGCTTCTTAAAACAATGTTCTAACATTGATCAATATCACTGACCACTACGGGCCAGACCACTACCCGCTATTAGGTTTGCGTTAATACTTTTTCCATCTCGGCTGAGGCCTGTTTTGTCAGAGATGGTCAGCCAGCCAATTCTTTCAACCGCTCATTTGCAGCTTGATGTATTATTTTACTGACCCTAGCTAGCAACACTTTGGTGCTCGGCAGTTTTACCAGCTGTGGTTTTCGTCGTACCAATCGCGTGAGTCTGTCTTTAACCCTGAGAATGCTTTAACAGCAACATTACCATCCGTGCGAATACCCTTATCACGAAAAACTTCGATGGCTGTCATACATAATTGTTTTGCAATTGGGATAGCTGTTGGGGCTATCCTTCTGGGAAATAAAAGACCTTGAATAACATCGCCGGGTGCATCTCCGTTTATCGGGCAGATTTATCACCCTGACGCTTTCAGGTCCACATTGGGCTTTTTGTATAATCATGTTAGTTTGTTATCGTCGATCCAATTGATCACACAATTGTAGTAGTCGTCGGTAATTTCATCGATCAGTGCCCGATAGACTATGCTGTCCATGACTCTACCGGTAAATAAATGCCGACAAATAACAGCTGTTTCGTTGATAATTTCGTGGGAAGTGTCGTAGGCTCGTCTTGCACCAGTCAGAATTTACAGTCGAAAAACATCAGCGAAGATGTTATTTGGACAAAGTTTATCTTGAATCACCGGCGATTTTTGTTTTTGTTTTTGCGACGTCGATAGCGTGTGGCAAGGCCACTTGCACTTTCCTATTCGGATGATTATGGTTGCGGCTCCGTAGAGCGCTGTTGATTTTCTCTTTTCCTTCGTCGTTTTAGACCCGGTTGTTTGCACTTGATGTTTTCTTTCTTCTGTCGTTGTTTCAAGCTGAAGCTACATTTATGTTTGTATTTGTCCCTTTCTTCATTTACTCTGCTAGAATACTCATTAATTGTCTGAGCGAACGAAAAGTTTAAAATTGTTGTCATCATCTTTGACCTCCTGAGCATCGGAAAAGGGGATATGTGTATTTACACCAATTATCACGACTTATTGGTTTTGTATATTCGGGTTTTATATATTTTTCTTTTTCTTGCAAACCTAAACGCAGCCATATCAAATTATATGTTTTTATCTATGATAGCGTCCATACCTTCCTCTGTAAGATTGTCCATCGTGGTGGTTTTGACTTTTGGTAATGGTGGTTGAACTTCGGATGGTGGAGAATATTGAACTTCGGGTTGTGAAGGGGGTTGAAGACAACCAGCAATATCTGCAGTTAATGTCTCAAGAACTTTCTTTGTTGCCTCAGTTGCTGTTACAGCTTTTTTGTTGGTTCGATATTTGGTTTAAATAGCTGCTTTGTACCCTCTATAAATTCCACAAGAGCTTCCTGGCGTTATTGACGCTATTGCTTGACAGAATCACGTACTGGAAGATATTTCTTAATTGCCTGCAGTTTTTCGCTATTTAATTTAGCTCTACGAGATTCCATAGTTAGTGCAGATTCACTCATTATTATTATTATTATTATTATTATTATTATTATTATTATTATTATTATTATGTTTATTAGAAGTAGTAGTAGTATCATTACAACAACGTGTTAAATACAGATCACTAGTCTTTTGACTTAAAAGATTTCAGTCTATTACATAATGTCTTGTTTTACCGCAGCGAATTTTCCATTTTCCAATTCTAGACATTGCCACGGGTGACGTGCCAAAAATACATGTGACAAATTGATTCATCCGTGTCGAATAATAATAGCACGATGGGTTTTCCACGCTCAGGCAAAATTAATACCTGCTCAGATAATATAACTGAAATCCTCAGATAGCTAGTACATTCTCTGTCTGTCTAATACTGATACGTTCAACACAAACTGCCCATGTGACACATATACAATTTCAAGTGCGCGTACACTGATATAAAGCTTGTTTGAAAACCGAGCAGTAATTTTCCACTGAGGTCGGAATGAACCAGAGTGTAAAAAAATCATTCCGACGTTGATAACGTAAATGCGGACGGAAAGGAGATCTAAGCACTTGCAAGCAGACATTTACAGCTTGCATCAATGAAGAATAGAAAATTCATTATTAGAATTATGAATGTAGCACTTGCAAGTAACAGCCATTTACAATAATGCAAAATGAAAGTAGAACATGCAAATTGCCACGTACAATTCGCATCAATGAAGATGACACTATACATGGATAGAATTATGAAAGTAACACTTGGAAGTGGCCATTTTCAAAAACGCATCAAGGAAGATTAGAAAAGAAACGCATATAATTATCACGGTAATCCCCCTTTATAGAAAACTGAAGTAATATGGAGGACGATCTAAACCAAATTATCGCAAGTAGAAGGTAAATGGTAATTTTTACATGTATTTCGACAATGATAAAAGTAATTCCTGTGTTAAACAAGATGATTATTTAAATTATTTCGGAATATATATATATATATATATATATATATATATATATATATATATATATATATATATATATATATATATATATATATATATATATATATATATATATATGGAACATCTTCACACCTTTTGACAATATTCTTGAAAAACGCTGGGTGTGAATCACACCTATATGCTCCATTGATGCGCGGTCCACCATGTAAGGGTCGTAATATTAGTACTATTAGTACTAGTCTTGACCCAATTTAGTACCTGACCAACACTGTATAAGTCCAAAGCGATCAATAATTTTCATAGGAAATTTTAGAAATATTTTGTATCACAGTTACAGTGCAGTTAACTCAACATTTAGGACTGAATAGACTTTGGTTAAAGTACATAAGTATTAAATGTTAAACAATAGGAATCTAATTTCAGATGAGTAATCTAATTTCAGATGAGTAATCTAATTTCAGAAGACCACGATGACATACAGTTTATATCATTGCCATAGCCTATGGGCAATAAAAAGTTAAAACACTAAATCATTCAAGATCTTTCTTACTCACCTGAATGGTCTCCCTTTTCTTCTTCTTTTTTAGGAGTATATTCTTCCACAAAAGGACCTTAAGCTGGACCCAAAACGACCCCTTTGCCATTGTAAAGAGATCTGCCTCTGAATATTGAAATGTATGTGAAGATTTACTTAATATCGGGCTTTATACTTTATAGACCTCGTTTAGACGGCCCAAGTTGTGTGTAATAACTATTATTGGGGGTAGATTAATATTAAATGATCGCCCCTCCTAAATGGTAGTGTTTATCACGACGACCACATGATCCTACGGTCATATCAAATGACCTAGTTTTGCACGTTGAGTCATATCAATATATACAATACACAAGCTAACATTATCTTCATGTACTACACACAATTTCCTATACTGACTCTGTGACGTTAAAACTACATGTGACACGGCGTGCCTTCGTTCTTTAGGAAATATGGGTGGTCAATAAATAACATTATATACATTATTAGATAAGCCAGTGTGACCTTTTCCAGTTCAAACTAACACGATAGCTTCAATCTTAAACTTTCAGCTATTTAGACCAGCTTTATTTAGACCAAATAATAATATTGCAAATGCATGTGAGTACTGTATGTCACAGAATTAGGCGAAAATAGAATCTATTTCTTCTTGAATTACAAGCTAATTTCACCATTTTTTTGTTATTCGTACATGCGTTACCTGGGGTGAATAAGTGATTTTCTCCAAGGTAAGCGGCGTGTAACGATTTGCATGTGCCTGATTTCGAATCACATGAAGTCAGGAACATTAGAATCACGGGGTGCACGGTAATTTTACCGTGAATTCTGCTCACCTATTTAAGGATATATAAGGCAGAATATTTCTGATAATAATTACGAGTCCAAAAGTATCTTATCACAGGAAAGATAGCTCGTCATTCTATCTCCAGCCAAAGGGGTGAGTGTTAAATTTATATTTCGTTGTATTGTGCATTTTATTCCGTTTATCATTTCATGTAATGATGCCTTTATTACAATGCAGATTTAAACGTGGAATATTTGGAATTACTAGTCACTATTAGACTTTAAATGTAATAGCGTAATCTAAGGTTTAGATTATTTTTAGAGACAACTATTATTAGTCTGGTTTCTTTATTGTAGCTGATAACGTCTCTGATATCGTAGCTGATATTGTAGCGGAGCATCTCTGATATTGTAGCGGAGCATCTCTGAAATTGTTGCTGATTGTAGCTGAACGTCTCTGAACGTATCTGATTGAAGCTGAACGTCTCTGAACGTATCTGATTGAAGCTGAACGTCTCTGAACGTATCTGAATTGTAGCTGAATGTGATTAATTGTGCCATTTGATTGTGAGATCCAATTGAGGTATCTGACTGTCTGTTTGTCGGATTGTCTGTACGTCTACATCTGTCGTGATGTTTAAATATCCGGAAATCTAGAAGTCTGAGTGTCGGAGCTGTCTAGAGGTGTAAACATCCGGGGTGGCATCTAGGCATTTGGGAACGTTGGTTCTAGTAGATGCTGTATGTTGTCTGTACGTATAACTGTGGTGGATCCGTGAAGGGCAAACGGCCGATAAAAGTATTGGTCAACCCTAGGTATTCGGGGAAACTGGGCGGCGATTCAACAGTTGGTGAATCGTATGGTTATACAGGGTCGAGACACGTGTGTGTTGCAGTTGTAGTACAATTGAATACATTGTTATATTTACATAGTTACGTCAAATCACAATAGTATTTCAAGGGATTACATGAATCTCAATAAAAGTTAGCAACTTGATTAAATACATGTATATGTTCGTGCTAGTTGTCGCAATCCATACGTGCGATAGTATAGTTTGGTGTTTTGTATTTGTTATCGCAATTTATACTTGCGGTAATATAACTTTTGTAAAGGTTCCTTGGATCTGTGTATAGTCCAAGAGATTCCTTTGTATCTGTGTATTAATATTTAATTTATTCATGTATTGTGAATGGTTGTGAGTGTAATTGTGGGTTGAACGCACGAGTTATTGTGTTGATACATCATTATTTTTCATTAATAATTTATTTCATAAATTTATATTTTCTTTCACATATTGTGTTTGTGTTGTTCATTTAATCCACCATCCTCTCGGTAACAATTCTGTTACACTGTATATACATGCAAGTTTAAGGATATCAATCCAAAGGGTATGAACTTTGTGAACCTCTTGTGTGTGATCACAAGGGTCTAAGGCTCTCGCAGAGGCGTAGCTAGGGTGTTTGGCGCCCGGGGACAATATTCATTCCCCCCACCCCACCTCAACTCTGAAACCCATTATTTTTATCAATAAAATCACCATTACCCGTTACAACCGATTTCAAAGCCCATTTTGGCGCCCCCACTAGTATGGCGCCCGGGGACATATGTATCCCCTGCCCAACTCCCCCCAGCTACGCCTCTGGGCTCTCGCCTTTACGAATCAATCACATCTCACCGTTCCGAGTGAGATGGAGTCTCAGCTAGACACAAGTGGATAGGTTACTAGTAGTTTCCCGTACGTATGTGTTTTCCTCCCACAGGTTCTTGCTCCACCAATTAGTCGCTACGTGTTTGAGTATGTAAAGCACAGATGTAAAATATCACAAAATTAAGAGGGATGACTATCATACGGGTTTGTTATAATGGCTGAACTTTAAGTAGTTTTTGTTGGTTTGAGCCGCTTTCTCATAGTTCAATACTCAAAATATAATTTGAATGCAGGCAAGTGGGGAATGGGTAATATTACGCGTGTTTTCGGCAAAGGTGAAATCTGTCATTGTCTGATTGAAATTCACCCAAAACTGTCCAATGAAACATGATTTTTTTTTTTGGGGGGGAGGGTGCTCTCTCCCATTTTGATCTTTACAGACAATTTGGGGAGGCCCTCCTGCCCTTATAAGTGTTTGCTATATGGTTGGTTTTTTATTTTATTATCATTTGTATATTATATCTGTTTGTCTGAATAACTTTTTGATTTTTTAAAATTATATATATATAATTTGTAAATTTGTATATTCCATCTTTTTAAATTTTTTTTTTAATGTTGATATATATATATATATATATATATATATATATATATATATATATATATATATATATATATATATATATATATATATATATATTCGTCCTCATTTAGGAAAAAATAGTCATAACTCGTATATTTTTCTTCTTGTTTCTCCCTTTCCCTTTCTCCTTCCTCCTAGCTTTGTCTTTTTCTCTCCCTCTCTCTGCTGTCATGTCTAGAGTTGGTGCTATTTCTGATGCTCTTTTTCCTATAGCCAATTCTGTATTTATTTGTTTCGCTAAGGATTTGTATTGGGTTGTTTCTGTTCTTTTCTCTAGAGTTTGTTTCTTTTGGATCTCTAAAATTGCTGTTGTTTCCTTTGATCTTTTATCTGTTGTTAGTTCCCCTGTATTTTTTTTCCTCATTAGGGGGTTATCTGGATTTGTCTCTCTTCTTTTCTCTGTAGGGTTTGTGTCTTTTGGATCTCTAGCATTGTTATTTCCGTTGGACGTTTAATTGTGATTGATTCCGCATTAATTTGTTGTTTGTCTTGTGCTATATTTAAGTTTGTCTCTGTTCTTTCCATTAGAGCTTGTGACTTTGGGTTCTCATTTACTTTCGATTTTTCTTGTTGCTCTGCCTGTTGTATTACCCTACAAGATGCCTGTTGTTGTTTAATATTTATCGTTGTTTTTACACCACTACTCACTGGCTTTAAAGTATTTTATTTTCTCCCTCGTTTTCCCTTGAGTTTGTTGTTATTGTGGCTGTTGTTTCCCTCTTTGTTCCTCATTGTTTTGGGGGCATTTGAAAGGTGTTTGCCCTGTTGTATTGCATTTACTGCATTTCCTGTCAAAATACATCCTTTATACCACGTCTTAGCCAAGAAACCGTGTATAAAATAAGCCTTTTTTTAAAATTGATTTTAGGTCTCTCTTTTCAAGTTCGAGTGCCATCATTCCGTTGTAGATATGGGTATTTGTAATTGTCACTAGTTTCGAATTGATTGTTTTCACAGCGAATTTCTCCTCAAAATGTTTTACTACTGTCTCTAAAGGTATCTTAAGTGGGATGTCCGATACAATTAATTCCCCAGTTCTCTTTTTAATTTGTTTTAGTATGGGTGCTGGATTTTCCACGGTTGTAATCCCTCGTCCTAATTGCATTTCTCCACATGGAAGTATCGGTTCCTTCCCTTTGGGTCTGATGATATATCCTTGGTATCCCATTGGGATTATGGAATAAAATCTTTTTTTTTTATATCCCGTATCCATCCCCTTTAGTGCCACTATGACCTCCGTTGTGCTTGGGAAGTTTTCTCTTGATATCCTCGACATATTCAAAAATTGCACTCCTTTTTTTGTACTCACACTTCAGGTAGCATCCATTTTCTTGTTCTACTCGTTCGACCTTGAATTTTTGGTTTTCAAGGTTCCTAATCTCCTTTTCATTTGCTTTTCTACACCTGCCATTTTCCTCTATCATTTGGTTTGAAATATTTCTCAGATTAATTTTATCCTATTGTTGATTCAATATATGTTGTAGTATCTGCATTTCAGATTCCATCTATTCCATCTCGGTCGTGCGGGCCATTGTGATTGTGATCGAATATATATATATATATATATATATATATATATATATATATATATATATATATATATATATGCTTTTCACAATAAATCAAACATTGTTTGAAGCATGTTAGAAACAACAACACTAACAACAAAAATTGTTTAAATGCAGTAGGCAAGATACATCTTTCGTGTCTCTGATTAGTAAATCGCACAGCCGATACCAAGAAGCTTACTCAAACTGGATCTGGACATCGTCCCAAATAATACATTTTTCATTTTGACCCTCTTCCATTTTCTATACTGTTAGCTTCTTATCTATATCTTGTTAAACATTTTCGAGATTCCTATTTCTTTTTTTTGACTTTTCCCAATTAAAATGTATTTCAGTTCGATTATATGTTTATTTTGGAAGGATTAAGATAAAGTTATCTAATTTGAAGAACTAATTAGATCCGTTATATTAGTCTATAAAAAAATAATTAGGTTGATGTAAAAGAAGCAAATATTTTGGTTCGAAAGAAAATCCCAGCCCACTTCCACTCCCTGAATAAAGACCTTTTTCCTTTATCGGTTGTTTGTGTTGTGTGTAAGCGAGCGGACGGTACATGTTTACCCTCGAATGGGGTTATCATTTCGTGTATAACTGTGTCACACTCCAGCCACAAATAACCATTCGGTACGATCGCCAGTAAGTAAACGTTTTTGCAGTCTGGTGTCAGGATAATGTGACTGAGTGGGACATAACTATAAACTGCCTAACTGCATACATCGTAGCGATATGACTGAACAATTGTTAAAGCTACGTTAAAAATGCTAATCAGACACACATATATTAACAGAGAAAACATCCACAAATGTAAATTCAGAAAGCGTTTTACAAATAATAATTTAGAATCTGTATATATAGATTTGTTAAATAGTGAAACATATAAACCTTATGGAAACATTAGTCTCATTCAAGGCAAAACAGATCAAACCTGGAACATTCGGCAAATTTAGCAAACAAATGCATCAACGCTACAAACTTAATTGCCTTTCCCGCACGTAATTATTGTAACATATCAGTTTTAAAACAGAAAATTTATTTGATGCCCCTACATGTAATTCTTGTAAACATTGAAAAAATCAAATACTTTTCTAGAAGTCTCGCTTTGCTTAACAAATCACAAAGTTACAAAAACAAAGTTTTACTGCAAAAACTTTATTAAAAACATTTAGCAAGCTGCATATATAGATGTATACTTTGAATAAAACTTTTACTCGTTCATGAACGTCAAACGCTTTTAGAATACTTCAGCCAGTCATTGTATCTGCTATAATGAGTTCTGTATTTTATGCATTTTGTTCCAGTATCAGTAACACTATTTTTGTTTATGAACGTTCGCACCCATTATATATTTTTATCTTTGTGTCTGAGAGTGTCTGAGAGTGTAAAGGGGTCGGGGTACCTGTGTGTGAGAGCGAAAGAGATAGACTTTGTATTTAAATCTAATAAGAAACATAGTACAATCAATAAGTCGGGTCATTTCAACAAGTATGTATAACATCCAAAACTGTGTCTAAGAAATATTATAATTCGAAAAGTCAAAATAAAAACAAAAAAAGAAACTAATCTATATAAATAAAATAAAAACGTTCCGATAAGATTTGCAATATGCGACCCATCTCTTCTTACCGCCCCTTACTACGTTAGGTATCCGGAGTGGCGCACATCCGAAAGGATATAAATACGTTGCTGGATACAGCCCTATGATACATTACAGGTTTGGTGGCCATGCAGGTAAAGGAAGAGCTAGCGTGAATACCCGCTATATATGCAAAATTTACGATCTTATTTGGATTCCTTAGTAATTATTTAAACCGGGATCAGTGTACCTAGCAACTCGTGTACAAACTTTAAACCATCCATGCTCAGCTAGCAAAACTAACGATTTATGTTTGCGTAAGTGGATTGCATAAACGAAAGTGCAGTATAAAGATTTGTTTGCATGGATTAACAATAAGGCAGATGCATGAGTGTGAAAATGCACAGGAGGATCCAGGATACAGAAAATGGGAACATAGGATAGATAGGACATATAGTTACACACACTGATAAATATTACGGTACTATGGATGAGATAACAGTTTCATAAAACCTTTCATACTTGTACATGTAATCTGAGTTATAAATGTCTTGCCTTAGATATGTAGATTGCTCATGAGAAAGAGATTGTGAACAATTTTCATCATTCAAATATCTAGCCGATTATACAGATTGTCCTAGGAAATAAAGTTATCTTCAAATTTAATTGCTGTTTTAAACATTATATAGTTTCACCATTCATAATTCTATCAACTACATCTATTTCATAGCTGAATGAAATATATTTTATCATTTCTTGGTATGGTTCGTGGTCATTATTCCAGGTGGGGGGGGGGGGGTCGCCCACTCGTATATCACCCCACCCCAACTATATTGTGTGGGTAAAAATCGTACCGCTAATGTCCAGTATCCAGTAGTGTCTGGAAAGCAAGATACCAAAGTAAATCTGAAACAATGACATGTGACTTCACAATTACTATCAGGGTTACTGAGACAGATTCGATCGTCACTCCTATATTAAGCACTGGTCCCAAACACGCGGCCCGCCAAGCCGTATCCTGTGGCCCGCAAATGATTGGCATCATGAGTCATGAGAGATAACAACGGTGGTGTGGCCCTTGTTTCATCGAAAATGCTCTTATGCAGCCCTCAAGATGGTTTGAGTTCGAAACCCCTGATATACAGAGATACTACAATTTATATGGGGCTACAATTTATACAAATCCAATTTTATCTTAACATTTCTTACGAGAAAGTTATCGATTGCATAAGGATTTATGTATTATATAGCAATGCATTAGACGAAATAAGTCGCCCAATCAATATGGATCAGTTAGAGGAAGTATGGTGGGTGGGTTAAGCTCAATTGTTTTCACTTCCTCACACGTGTTTCTTCTGCATGATTTTCAATCTTTATGGTGAAAGCTGACCCATGCTCGTATGTTTTTCAACTCTTACGAGAACAAATAAAATCAGCTCTCTGTATTGTATATATGGTAATTGCATACGTAAGTTAAACATTATTCCGCATCGAATTACTACCAGTTTCTGAAGTTGCAAAAATGCGTCGAAGTTCTATGAAATTCAGTAATTATACCTTGCCTCTACTCTGGCAAACTAATTAATTTACAACTGCAAATTTAAGGAACTAAATTTGCCTTAATTGCTACCAAACGAAGTTGATATCATTTAACCAGTTAAACTTTCTTCAGAACAAGCACTGGCGTAGCACGCACGCACGCACGCACGCACACACACACGTCCGTCCGTCCCTCCCTCCCTCCCTCCCTCCTTCCCTACCTACCTACCTACCTACCTACCTACCTACCTACCTACATACATACATACATACATACATACATACATACATACATACATACATACATACATACATATGAATTCGACATCCACTTTCTTTGTGCGTCGTCAATATTTACTGGGCAAGGGGCATTAGAAAATGGTAAGTAGTCAATTTACATAACAAGAGAAAATGTAGAAAAATAATAACAGCTGCGGTGATTAGAAATGGTTCTAAAGTAAAGTATGTAGTCAAATTCAAATTTATGTGCGATTTGATTTAAACTACCCCGGATCGCTTCGGTTAAGTGTGTATATTGCAGTTTTCCGCTAATGCCACTCAGTCTTGATTACCTGCGACATTAGGTGGAAAATTGGATACAATTTCAATATTAACATTGCCTTTAAGAACATAAGCTTCAACGTCATTCGACTTTGATCATTGTCCATTTGTTGTCGCAGAAATTCAATTCCTTATATTAGTCTTCTTACTGTCAAATATTCAGAAAGTATCACTTCTAGAGGAAAAGAATCATATATGCCTTGATTAATTATATATGAAGACATTTTACGCATTTATCAAGTTACACTTTGACAGTATGTATTTATGGTCAGATTTTAAAAGCAATCAATACAAGTGTAATCAAGCTGTTCATTAGTTGAAACAGACTTTGCTACTTCTCAGTGCACGTTTGACGCTATGAGCTTTGTACAGACTGGCTTACAATGTCGTATGAGGTGTTTGTATACTGTTTCTGCAGTCTACTATTAAGTGAAGGTTAGTAATAAAAGGAGATAATTATATGTAAGAGGTAGCAGCAGAGAGGGTGGACAGACCGAAACTATTTTAAACAAAATCCTAAGGATTTCATACCGAAACCAATTCAGTAAAATCCTAAATGATTTCAAACCGAAACCAATTCAGGCAAACAAAACAAGAAAAATATTCTTTAGGATTTTAAGCTACAGACCCGGCACTGATGTCCAGAGGCGTAGCGATGATATTTTGCACCCGGGGACGAACTATAAAGTTGGCGCCCGAGCGATCTTGTGACTGATTTATTACCCTTGTTTACTTATTATAATATAACGTTGTAAGCCTCATTTTGGCGCCCCTGTACCTTGGCGCCCGGGGACATATGTACCCCCCTGCCCCCCCTAGCTACGCCTCTGCTGATGTCGCTGCGGAGACGAATTGAAAATCCTTGATAAACTAGCAATTTAGGATTTCACAAACAGACTAATTTGTAAAACCTCACCTCGTAAATCAATCAGATTATTGGACAGGTCAGTGAGTTTAAAATTAATTCTCGTTAACGAATCATTATGACATCGCGTATAGACTGGATTAATTGGATCCTCAATTATTAAAAATTCGGGTGGATCTGTTGGTGCAAATGAATATAAAATATATCCTTGTTGAGCTTGATTTGTTTTTTCGAGATTTATTTGGTAACTTCCTTCGATAACATCACATACTAAATTCACTGCAATCACCGAGGATATATTGACGTTTTGAGGAGCGATATGTCGCCCACCACCATCTGGGTCATTATTATGTTTGAGAATATTTGTTTGTGGTTTTTTTTCCCATGCGGCGAGTATTTGTCGAAAGTATTCATCAAGGAGATCATTAACAAGTTGTTTTAGTTTATTTGCGTTATACTCAGGAAATTTGAAATAGGGTAAATCAGCTTCTGTGATATTGTAACCGGTTAGGAGTGTTTGTTTATCTCAGTTATTGTCATTAATTATTATCTGAACTATTCGTTTGTTGATATATTCCATGTCGGATACAAGCTGATTTAATATCCTAATATGCGCTATAATCTCATCACGTGGTTTTGTTATATCAGAGAGATGCTCCTGGAAACTTTGTCGTAGTCGTTCTAGTTATGTTTTATGTAATTGATTAATCTCTTTCAAATAATCAATGACGTTAGTTAGAGTGAATACAATTGCAATGGATGAATCAGGAGTTTTCTCAAAACCAAATTCCCATTGCATGGTATTGTTATCGAGAAATGTGAATCTATCAGTTAATTTTGCATTTTTTATATCAGGTAAATAATTTCGATATGATTGAGATTTTTCATGGTATGATTGTACATCTGTGACATAATTAGATTTTTGTGGTTCTGGTGGTATTTGATAAGATGTCCGAGGTGGGTTTTCAGGCCAACCCAGTATTGTTCTTATAGAACTCTGATAAATGTCTACGGCATACTCAGGCGAGTTTATCTCAATGGCAGATGATTACGTCGGCTCATGAACTGTTATAGCGATTTTGGATTCTTTTCCGGTAATGGATTTTATTCTGCGTTGTAATTCGTTATTGATTTGTTCGATTTGGTAGGACCCAGATGGTAACGAAACAACGTTCCAGTCTGGAGTACCATCGGGTTTATTCTTACTCGCAAACACCAGGGAATTATCTGGTTGTTGACCACCGAATGGTACTGATCTAATATTAGGCCAACTATGGTATACTCTTAATTTTGCTAGTGCTATCTCCTTAACTGGAACCGTAGTGGGGAAATTCACACTGAATTCAGGAATCGTTGAGGTTATTGAGATCATGTTGGTTTTCACCGGTGTGGTATTTTCCTCTATTCGTTGAAGTAGTTCTTGCGATGTCGCCATTGTTGTTATACTCGTGTTGTTTTTCTAATTTTGACATCGCGGAATCATAAACACGTATCATCGCTGAAAACTCATTATCTGAAAATATTGTATCATCGAGGGAGGACGATATTATCAAGGATAATTGGGAGTATGCGGTTGAGAAAACATGGAATTTAACTACGTAATCCTGCAGTTTACGCTGGCTGCATGATGATATTCATTTTGTTATAATCGAAATAATTCTCGCGATTATTGTAATCGCTGATATACAAATTGGAACAGCTATCGGGGCAATCATTGTCATACCGGCGCCGGTGACTACATCTGATACCAAGTACACTGTAACATCAACTGCGGTAATTCTTCGTCGGTATTTTTTATTTTTATCTGATTAGTTTGAAATTCTCTGACTTGATTGAGCAGTGATGACATTTTATTTATTAGAACAGAATTCAATTTAGTTGTTTACTTTAATCCGCTACGAATTCTACATACCATATTACTGAAACCCTAACCTAATTAGTATCAGTGGATGTTATTATGAATCGTTCAGTTGTTCCTTTGTCGATGATTGTTGATATCATATTGTTGGCACGTTGTGGGTATATAGGCACCCCGTCGTTAGCGCGCAGGTCAAATTCGCGCCGACAAATGCACGCAGCGAAATATGCCCATCAAATGTGCGCCGTCGAAAGTGCGCAGCATAAACGTCATTTGCCATTTTCTAGTGAGCACACATTAGAGAGTGTAGAATCTTTATATTTAGTAGAAAAAAAAACTAAAAGTTTGAATCGGTTTGAGCAGACATCTGGCTTATCGATGCTACTTTTAAAGTTGCGCCGAAGAAAATTCTCAAACTGCATCCTGGTCTTAATCTCTCTAGCGTTATGGCCAATTTCGAGCAAGCCTTTCTAAATACTTGTGTAACCATCTTCCCAGGAGCACGGTTAGCAGGATGCTTCTTTCATCTAGGACAATGTTTTTGGCACAACGTACAATAATGTCATTTATCGGAGGCTTACCGAAGATGATGCAACTGTTAACATCAATGTCAAAATGCTTTTAGTCCTCAATTTTGTTCCAGTTGAAGATGTTTCAGACACTTTTGATGAGTTGGTGGAAAGCAGCCCTCCGGGACTTACGCCAATCAATGATTACTCGAACACTGATATACATAATAAACTGTAACTCATTTTAATAATAGTAAACCTTATTTAAATACCCGATTATTTTATATTGTATGAATTTTTTTTAGGTATGAATCTATTTTATTTGACAGACTGACATAAAATGTTTGCCTTGTGCACTTTTGACGGAGCGCTTTTGTCTTGCGCGCAATTGTCGGTGCGCGCTTTTGTCGCACAGTCACATTACCTAGTAAGGGTTGTTTTGAGAAAGAGTCATGTCATTTAATTAGTATGTGTTATTTCGTGAATGCATTGCTAGATTTCATAGAAATGCCAGGAGCAATATCATTCTTTAACGCAGCTATCACACATGGTAGTTTTTTTTACCTTATTCATGATATCTCTTATCGGCCTGAACTTTGCTAAGTGATATTTCCTGTGCGTATTGAGTTTTCGATAACATTGCTTAAAGAGATCGCGATGAATTGCGGTGTGTCCTCGTTTGATTTTGGCGTTATGCTGTTTCATCATCAACGTTACCGCACCAATACATTCTTTGCCAGGAATCACTTGTGAATTGTGTAGCCATTGCATGGCCCCTCCATGATAAATTCGTTCAAACGCAAATGCATATTGGTTATGATTCTTTAAATCATACTTGCAATGTCAACGACAGTCAACGCCTATTTGTTTCGTGCGTGATTGTCGTCTACCAGTTTTAATAGTATCGTGTGGTAAACAGAAACTATCGACCTGATGAACCTGATTTGAACTGATGACATCAAAAGTGTGCATACTCAATGATTGTATGGGGTGGTAGATAAATTTGCCACATTACCTGTCGTTATAACCAATCTACATCACGCTTGATCAATCGCATCTATTCTAACCAGGTTGTGGTTGATTGTTCTCGTCAAGTCGGATATCAGGTCGGATAACAGGACCACAATACAGATATCCAGTAAACTGCTTATCGCCAGGATAATTTAACCCATTGAGCCATATCTATCCATGTTCAACGAGAGATACTTTTTTTGTACCACATTTCACACAGGTACCTGTAAGTCAACGCGCGCTACTCCTCATTGTTATTGTTTTTAATCCGATGGTGGAGGTGTGTGCTTTGTATCGACAACATTATCCATTCATATAATTATGATGTTTCTGCAACATGGATATCATGGATTTCACAGCGACACGAAAGAAAGAGCCAGTCAAACATCATCCAGCGCTACCAAATTATATTTGAGCAAGTATCATAGACCCATCTAGGTCCGGTAAGACGCAATTGTTACTTAACCTGATAATGAGATGGCTCAAATGTATAAGTTGTATCTAGTGGCACCATCTGTAGATGATCAGAGATGGTACGATGTGCATAAAGATTTTAATAAAGAAACGAAGTCACCGGATGAGGATGGCAACGATATTATTGACATTATCGCTGATATCATCGATGCGCCATCCGTAGATGATCTTGATGGTAGCATTAACAATCTGTCGTATACAATGATGTGATGCTATACAAACAGTCAAATCCAGCTCGGAAATTATCCCGAGGCAGACACGAAAAAACCGATATTAAATATGTTACTCAGCGATACACGCAAATACATAAAGTGATCAGAGATAACTACAATCTGGTTGGATTTAATGATGTTGATACCAACACACTAAGAAACATTTACCATACTTGTTGTTCAGGGGACATGGATATGATTAAGTTTACAAACTTTTTTCTTGGCCGCATAAGCTACCCGACACGGATTGATCACAATAATTTTACATGACACGCGAGCATGAGATCGCATATGTCTCGATACGCTTTTTTTAAAACACACACATGGGTGACTATCCCGGTGAACATATTTGACGCATAAAACAATAACCCGGTTAGAGGTCTCATGGGCACTTGTATTGTTTCATCCTTTGTAGGAAGCTTTATTTTCAGGAATAAATTTGGTATGTTCACCATCTCTGATTTAGCGACATTGTCACTGATACTAGTTCAACCTCCGTATGATGCTTTATGTCGGAATGTTTGGTCTGTTCACCCTCTCTGCTTCTACAGAATATTGTATAAAGTGTAATCGGTCTTAGCAGACACCATCATATATCAGACAGTTTCATATTTTACATAACTAAAATCGAGAGATCTTCTTCACCAAAACAGATTAAAACAATTATTAAATAATCTTTAATGTTGGTAAATTTTGCATACATTAAATATTTAAAGAGGAGCTTGTTGTGGAGTGTCATAGAATTGTTTATATCTGATGTGCATGTCTTAAACCTGAACTTACCAAAAATGTGAGAAGAGTCACTGTACATGTATCATGTAACACATCTTGTGAACGCTAACTTATTCAGATTTTCAAATGGTAAATATAAAAAGTAAATTATTTTTAAGTTGATAACACAAACATTTAAAGTGGTCTTAACATTTTTTCTTTTAATTTTGTTTTCTCTAAAATTCTTGTTGCAATCCTGAAATGGCAGACATGAAATTTAAGTAATTACCTCACCCTGTTTAGAAATCCATAGTTATAGAGAACCTGTGCCAAGGTTTTCAGCACTTTGTCGTTCATCTTGGGGTCAAACCAAGGTTTTGTTTGCTTTTCATTCTCAAACAAAGGCTTATTTAGGCATTTATTAATGTCTTGAATATGTGATAGGACCCACTCATGTGTATTGGAGATGTGATGTAGGACACTCCTCCAGATACTCTGAAAGAATGCCACAATCAATTCTTTTGAGCACCTAAAATGGTCTCTTTTGTCATGGTGACCCCATATTGATCGATTATAAGAAATCTTGATTTATATCATCAAACGAAAGTTGCAATGTAGATTTGGGTAATATTTAAAGTAGCAGGATTGCAGTTTTACTCAGATCAATGTTCTTTTAATATTCGACATTACTCTGACATTTTAATTAACTATATACTTAGAAGATTTGGTGATGTATATTATATTATATTATATTATATTATATTATATTATATTATATTATATTATATTATATTATATTATATTATATTATATTATATTATATTATATATATATATACACACACACACACACACACACATACATATATATATATATATATATATATATATATATATATATATATATATATATATATATATATATATATATATACACGCACATTACACAAAATCAGACTATAATAATTGCGGGCATTGCGTATTCTTCCCACGCACCTAACAACGCCATTCGATGGTTCCATTCTTCAGCTCATGCTGAACAACAAAACTATATCCAGCACTAGATATTAACTTTGTTTTTATGAATGGATCCTGTGGCTACTACTTCAAAGGTTATACGACCTTCATAATCCACTGACACTTCAAGGGCTCAGTGCAGTCTGCTCGATGTGTTGAGGCCATAAACAAAATGGCTTTTTTGCCTTTGACGATAGAAAAGCTATTATAAGTGTTAGTCCTTTTGATATTGATATTCAAAGATCAAACTTTGTTTAAATTATATGTCATTGGTTTTGTTATTAATGAATGCCAGAATATGTGCTAAATTGTTTTTTTCTTCGTCACAAAATCTTCCATGGCCAATAAAAAAACTGGCTTCAACTTAATTACCTTGTTGCCACATTTAGTTGAAATTTAACTGAAGATCAAAGCAGCTACCTGGATGTAATTAAGTTCAAATAATAATAATAATAATAATAATAATAATAATAATAATAATAATAATAATAATAATGCGTTATTTATAGAGGGTGACTCATTAGTCAAGGACTATTCTCCCTTGAGGTCTTCTTAAGGAGTGTATAACAATGCTCATTACATGCAGATAACATTAATTAGTGCTTATTTTAGCATGTTTAGTATTAAAATACTAAATTGTGTTATCTATTAGAAACACATGCATCCTCCTGATATCTCTTCTTAAATACTCTTTTTTTCATCCGATTTTACATGTAGTAGAAGCTTGTTCCACAGGACTGTACCAGAGTATTGGAAACTCTTTTTAAATTGCTCTGTTCTTGGTTTTGGTACTAGAATGGTTCAGTGTGATATTGATCTCAACTGGTATTGTGTTGAAAAAGGCCTGAATAAGTCCTGAAGATACTCTGGTGCAGTTCCATGTAGACATTTATATAAAAGGACTGATTTGTGAAAATCTGTCCTGTCATATATTTTGAACCATTTGAGTTCTGTAAAAAAAAAATGCTCTTGAGGGATGATCAACAGATGCATCTAAAATTACAAGTGCTTCTCGTTTCTGGAGTTTATAAATCCTGTCAAGCTCAGATTTAGCAATGTTTCCCCATACATTACAGCAATAATCCATTGTTGGAAGAATATATGACTTGTAGTATAAACTGTGAGTTTCCATAGGTAAATATTGTTTGCTTCTGCTGACAAAGGCAATTTTAGATGACAGTGTATTACAAAGCTTATCAATATAGTCATTTCATAATAAATTATTAGCTATGGACACACCAACAATCCTTTCATGTTTGAAATTTTCTAATTGATGATTGTTTATTGCAAGAGATAGGTTTGGGTTCGCTGACTTGTGCAGTTTTTGTGATGTCCCCAAAATCATAGATTTTGTTTTACCTTCAAGAATTACTAACCTATTTTGTTGTGCCCAGTTTTGTCCTCTAATAAGGGCTAAGTTTAATCTTGTTTGGATAACTTCAGTATCAGAACTAGATGTATATATGGTTGCATCATCTGCAAACAAATCTGTATTTGTGGATTCATTATTTAATGGTAGATCATTGATATAGATAAGGAATAGGAGAGGGCCCAAAATGTAGCCTTGAGAGACTCCTGATTGAATAGTGCAAGTTTGAGAGCTAATATTGTCAATCCTTCATTGTTGAGAACTTTGGTTTAGGTATGATCTAAACCAGCTTAAAGAAGGATTGTCAAATCTGTAACAGTTCAACTTCTGCAGCAAAATGTCATGATCAACAAGATCAGAGGCTTTCTTGAAGTCAAGAAAAACAATTTCAGTCATATATACATTATCCATTTTCTTGCAGCCAAAAACCAGTTAATTTGGTAAGTTCTGTTTGGCACGAGTGGTACTTTTTAAATCCTGATTGCGCTTTATGAAAAAGAGTTTGTTTCAAAAAGTTTATGGACCTGAATGGCTACATGCTTTTCAAATAATTTTGACAATACAGGTAGAATTGATATTGGTCTGTAATTCCATGGATCCTCCTTTTCTCCTTTCTTAAAGATAAGTTATAACCTTGACACATTTCAATGTTTCTAAAAAAATGACCACTCATTATGCTTAAATGTTTATGTTTTAGTGATTTCTTATTACAGGTACAGCAATTTTAAGAATTCGTGGACCAATACCATCCAATCCAGAGGATATATTAATATTAACCTTAATTAGCATATCAAAAACATCAGCTTCACTAACATTAGCTATTGAAAAATAATTATCATCTAGTAAATAATAGAAGAGCATGAAGTTCAATTGGGATGTTAGTCTGGTTCTAAATACTGTTACTGGAGATGCTTATGAAGATATTGTTGAACATTTCCACAATGTCTTGTACAGATGTTGCTATATCAACATAACACTTGCTGGGATAAACAAAATCACTCGTTCACATTGTGTTCTTTGAAATTGTAAAACATTTTTTTTAAAATCTGACATATATATATACACGCACGCACGCACACACACACACACACACACACACAATCACACACACACAAACACACACACACACACACTGATGAATATTACGGTACTATGGATGAGATAGCAGTTTCATAAAACCTTTCATACTTATACATGTAATCTGAGTTATAAATGTCTTGCCTTAGATATGTAGATTGCTCATGAGAAAGAGATTGTGAAGAATTTGCATCATTCAAATATCTAGCCGATTATACAGATTGTCCTAGGAAATAAAGTCATCTTCAAATTTTATTGCTGTTTTAAATATTATATAGTTTCGCCATTCATAATTCTATCGACTACAACTATATCATAGCTGAATTAAATATATTTTGTCATTTCTTGGTATGGTTCGTGGTCATTATTCCAGGTGGGGGGGGGGAGGTGTCGCCCACTCATTTATCACCCAACCCCAACTAGATTGTATAAATCGTACCGCAAATGTCCAGTATCCAGTAGTGTCTGGAAAGCAAGATACCAAAGTAAATCTGAAACAATGACATGTGACTTCACAATTACTATCAGGGTTACTGAGACAGATTCGATCGTCACTCCTATATTAAGCACTGGTCCCAAACACGCGGCCCGCCAAGCCGTATCCTGTGGCCCGCAAATGATTGGCATCATGAGTCATGAGAGATAACAACGGTGGTGTGGCCCTTGTTTCATCGAAAATGCTCTTATGCAGCCCTCAAGATGGTTTGAGTTCGAAACCCCTGATATACAGAGATACTACAATTTATATGGGGCTACAATTTATACAAATCCAATTTTATCTTAACATTTCTTACGAGAAAGAAATTGATTGCATAAGGATTTATGTATTATATAGCAATGCATTAGACGAAATAAGTCGCCCAATCAATATGGATCAGTTAGAGGCAGTATGGTAGGTGAGTTACACTCAATAGTTTTCACTAACTCGCACGTGTTTCTTCGGAATGATTTTCAATCTTTATGGTGAAAGCTGACCCATGCTCGTATGTTTTTCAACTCTTGTGAGAACAAATAAAATCAGCTCTCTGTATTGTATATATGGTAATTGCATACGTAAGTTAAACATTATTCCGCATCGAATTACTACCAGTTTCTGAAGTTGCAAAAATGCGTCGAACTTCTATGAAATTCAGTAATTATACCTTGTCTCTACTCTGGCAAACTAACTAATTTACAACTGCAAATTTAAGGAACTAAATTTGCCTTAATTGCTACCAAACGAAGTTGATATCATTTAACCAGTTAAACTTTCTTCAGAACAAGCACTGGCGTAGCACACACACACACACACACACACACACACACACACACACACACACACATCCATCCATCCATCCATCCATCCATCCATGCATGCATGTGAATTCGACATCCACTTTCTTTGTGCGTCGTCAATATTTACTGGGCAAGGGGGCATTATAAAATGGTAAGTAATCAAATTACAGAAAGAGAAAAGGTAGAAAACAATAACAGCTGCGGTGATTAGAAATGGTTCTAAAGTAAAGTATGTAGTCAAATTAAAATTTATGTGCAATTTGATTTAAACTACCCCGGTTCGCTTCCAACCCCTTGTGACCGCTTTCTCAAATGGAAAGATGACGTGTTTAAATGTCCTTAGGTAAGGAGGAGTCAGGTTACTAAGTCAAAATAATTATGAGCAAATTTCTGTGAAAGTGAAATAAATATACCATGTTCGTGTTCACATTTCCTTGGTTAAGTGTGCATATGGCAGCTTTCCGCTAATGCCACTCAGTCTTGATTACCTGCGACATTAGGTGGAAAATTGGATACAATTTCAATATTAACATTGCCTTTAAGAACATAAACTTCAACGTCTTTGCGGTTATTCGACTTTGATCATTGTCCATTTGTTGTCGCAGAAATTCAATTCCTTATATTAGTCTTCTTACTGTCAAATATTCAGAAAGTATCACTTCTAGAGGAAAAGAATCATATATGCCTTGATTAATTATATATGAAGACATTTTACGCATTTATCAAGTTACACTTTGACAGTATGTATTTATGGTCAGATTTTAAAAGCAATCAATACAAGTGTAATCAAGCTGTTCATTAGTTGAAACAGACTTTGCTACTTCTCAGTGCACGTTTGACGCTATGAGCTTTGTACAGACTGGCTTACAATGTCGTATGAGGTGTTTGTATACTGTTTCTGCAGTCTACTATTAAGTGAAGGTAAGTAATAAAAGGAGATAATTATATGTAAGAGGTAGCAGCAGAGAGGGTGGACAGACCGAAACTATTTGAAACAAAATCCTAAGGATTTCATACCGAAACCAATTCAGTAAAATCCTAAATGATTTCAAACCGAAACCAATTCAGGCAAACAAAACAAGAAAAATATTCTTTAGGATTTTAAGCTACAGACCCGGCACTGATGTCCAGAGGCGTAGCGATGATATTTTGCACCCGGGGACGAACTATAAAGTTGGCGCCCGAGCGATCTTGTGACTGATTTATTACCCTTGTTTACTTATTATAATATAACGTTGTAAGCCTCATTTTGGCGCCCCTGTACCTTGGCGCCCAGGGACATATGTACCCCCCTGCCCCCCCTAGCTACGCCTCTGCTGATGTCGCTGCGGAGACGAATTGAAAATCCTTGATAAACTAGCAATTTAGGATTTCACAAACAGACTAATTTGTAAAACCTCACCTCGTAAATCAATCAGATTATTGGACAGGTCAGTGAGTTTAAAATTAATTCTCGTTAACGAATCATTATGACATCGCGTATAGACTGGATTAATTGGATCCTCAATTATTAAAAATCCGGGTGGATCTGTTGGTGCAAATGAATATAAAATATATCCTTGTTGAGCTTGATTTGTTTTTTCGAGATTTATTTGGTAACTTCTTTTGATGACATCACATACTAAATTCACTGCAATCACCGAGGATATATTGACGTTTTGAGGAGCGATATGTCGCCCACCACCATCTGGGTCATTATTATGTTTGAGAATATTTGTTTGTGGGTTTTTTTCCCATGCGGCGAGTATTTGTCGAAAGTATTCATCAAGGAGATCATTAACAAGTTGTTTTAGTTTATTTGCGTTATACTCAGGAAATTTGAAATAGGGTAAATCAGCTTCTGTGATATTGTAACCGGTTAGGAGTGTTTGTTTATCTCAGTTATTGTCATTAATTATTATCTGAACTATTCGTTTCTTGATATATTCCATGTCGGATACAAGCTGATTTAATATCCTAATATGCGCTATAATCTCATCACGTGGTTTTGTTATATCAGAGAGATGCTCCTGGAAACTTTGTCGTAGTCGTTCTAGTTATGTTTTATGTAATTGATTAATCTCTTTCAAATAATCAATGACGTTAGTTAGAGTGAATACAATTGCAATGGATGAATCAGGAGTTTTCTCAAAACCAAATTCCCATTGCATGGTATTGTTATCGAGAAATGTGAATCTATCAGTTAATTTTGCATTTTTTATATCAGGTAAATAATTTCGATATGATTGAGATTTTTCATGGTATGATTGTACATCTGTGACATAATTAGATTTTTGTGGTTCTGGTGGTATTTGATAAGATGTCCGAGGTGGGTTTTCAGGCCAACCCAGTATTGTTCTTATAGAACTCTGATAAATGTCTACGGCATACTCAGGCGAGTTTATCTCAATGGCAGATGATTACGTCGGCTCATGAACTGTTATAGCGATTTTGGATTCTTTTCCGGTAATGGATTTTATTCTGCGTTGTAATTCGTTATTGATTTGTTCGATTTGGTAGGACCCAGATGGTAACGAAACAACGTTCCAGTCTGGAGTACCATCGGGTTTATTCTTACTCGCAAACACCAGGGAATTATCTGGTTGTTGACCACCGAATGGTACTGATCTAATATTAGGCCAACTATGGTATACTCTTAATTTTGCTAGTGCTATCTCCTTAACTGGAACCGTAGTGGGGAAATTCACACTGAATTCAGGAATCGTTGAGGTTATTGAGATCATGTTGGTTTTCACCGGTGTGGTATTTTCCTCTATTCGTTGAAGTAGTTCTTGCGATGTCGCCATTGTTGTTATACTCGTGTTGTTTTTCTAATTTTGACATCGCGGAATCATAAACACGTATCATCGCTGAAAACTCATTATCTGAAAATATTGTATCATCGAGGGAGGACGATATTATCAAGGATAATTGGGAGTATGCGGTTGAGAAAACATGGAATTTAACTACGTAATCCTGCAGTTTACGCTGGCTGCATGATGATATTCATTTTGTTATAATCGAAATAATTCTCGCGATTATTGTAATCGCTGATATACAAATTGGAACAGCTATCGGGGCAATCATTGTCATACCGGCGCCGGTGACTACATCTGATACCAAGTACACTGTAACATCAACTGCGGTAATTCTTCGTCGGTATTTTTTATTTTTATCTGATTAGTTTGAAATTCTCTGACTTGATTGAGCAGTGATGACATTTTATTTATTAGAACAGAATTCAATTTAGTTGTTTACTTTAATCCGCTACGAATTCTACATACCATATTACTGAAACCCTAACCTAATTAGTATCAGTGGATGTTATTATGAATCGTTCAGTTGTTCCTTTGTCGATGATTGTTGATATCATATTGTTGGCACGTTGTGGGTATATAGGCACCCCGTCGTTAGCGCGCAGGTCAAATTCGCGCCGACAAATGCACGCAGCGAAATATGCCCATCAAATGTGCGCCGTCGAAAGTGCGCAGCATAAATGTCATTTGCCATTTTCCAGTGAGCACACATTAGAGAGTGTAGAATCTTTATATTTAGTAGAAAAAAAACCTAAAAGTTTGAATCGGTTTGAGCAGACATCTGGCTTATCGATGCTGCTTTTAAAGTTGCGCCGAAGAAAATTCTCAAACTGCATCCTGGTCTTAATCCCTCTAGCGTTATGGCCAATTTTGAGAAAGCCTTTCTAAACGCTTGTGTAACCATCTTCCCAGGAGCACGGTTAGCAGGATGCTTCTTTCATCTAGGACAATGTTTTTGGCACAACGTACAATAATGTCATTTATCGGAGGCTTACCGAAGATGATGCAACTGTTAACATCAATGTCAAAATGCTTTTAGTCCTCAATTTTGTTCCAGTTGAAGATGTTTCAGACACTTTTGATGAGTTGGTGGAAAGCAGCCCTCCGGAACTTACGCCAATCAATGATTACTCGAACACCGATATACATAATAAACTGTAACTCATTTTAATAATAGTAAACCTTATTTAAATACCCGATTATTTTATATTGTATGAATTTTTTTTAGGTATGAATCTATTTTATTTGACAGACTGACATAAAATGTTTGCCTTGTGCACTTTTCACGGAGCGCTTTTGTCTTGCGCGCAATTGTCGGTGCGCACTTTTGTCGCACAGTCACATTACCTAGTAAGGGTTGTTTTGAGAAAGAGTCATGTCATTTAATTAGTATGTGTTATTTCGTGAATGCATTGCTAGATTTCATAGAAATGCCAGGAGCAATGCCATTCTTTAACGCAGCTATCACACATGGTAGTTTTTTTATCTTATTCATGATATCTCTTATCGGCCTGAACTTTGCTAAGTGATATTTCCTGTGCGTATTGAGTTTTCGATAAAATTGCTTAACGAGATCGCGATGAATTGCGGTGTGTCCTCGTTTGATTTTGGCGTTATGCTGTTTCATCATCAACGTTACCGCACCAATACATTCTTTGCCAGGAATCACTTGTGAATTATGTAGCCATTGCATGGCCCCTCCATGATAAATTCGTTCAAACGCAAATGCATATTGGTTATGATTCTTTAAATCATACTTGCAATGTCAACGACAGTCAACGCCTATTTGTTTCGTGCGTGATTGTCGTCTACCAGTTTTAATAGTATCGTGTGGTAAACAGAAACTATCGACCTGATGAACCTGATTTGAACTGATGACATTAAAAGTGTGCATACTCAATGATTGTATGGGGTGGTAGAAAATTTGCCACATTACCTGTCGTTATAACCAATCTACATCACGCTTGATCAATCGCATCTATTCTAACCAGGTTGTGGTTGATTGTTCTCGTCAAGTCGGATATCAGGTCGGATAACAGGACCACAATACAGATATCCAGTAAACTGCTTATCGCCAGGATAATTTAACCCATTGAGCCATATCTATCCATGTTCAACGAGAGATACTTTTTTTGTACCACATTTCACACAGGTACCTGTAAGTCAACGCGCGCTACTCCTCATTGTTATTGTTTTTAATCCGATGGTGGAGGTGCGTGCTTTGTATCGACAACATTATCCATTCATATAATTATGATGTTTCTGCAACATGGATATCATGGATTTCACAGCGACACGAAAGAAAGAGCCAGTCAAACATCATCCAGCGCTACCAAATTATATTTGAGCAAGTATCATAGACCCATCTAGGTCCGGTAAGACGGAATTGTTACTTAACCTGATAATGAGATGGCTCAAATGTATAAGTTGTATCTAGTGGCACCATCTGTAGATGATCAGAGATGGTACGATGTGCATAAAGATTTTAATAAAGAAACGAAGTCACCGGATGAGGATGGCAACGATATTATTGACATTATCGCTGACATCATCGATGCGCCATCCGTAGATGATCTTGATGGTAGCATTAACAATCTGTCGTATACAATGATGTGATGCTATACAAACAGTCAAATCCAGCTCGGAAATTATCCCGAGGCAGACACGAAAAAACCGATATTAAATATGTTACTCAGCGATACACGCAAATACATAAAGTGATCAGAGATAACTACAATCTGGTTGGATTTAATGATGTTGATACCAACACACTAAGAAACATTTACCATACTTGTTGTTCAGGGGACATGGATATGATTAAGTTTACAAACTTTTTTCTTGGCCGCACAAGCTACCCGACACGGATTGATCACAATAATTTTACATGACACGCGAGCATGAGATCGCATATGTCTCGATACGCTTTTTTTTTAAACACACACATGGGTGACTATCCCGGTGAACATATTTGACGCATAAAACAATAACCCGGTTAGAGGTCTCATGGGCACTTGTATTGTTTCATCCTTTGTAGGAAGCTTTATTTTCAGGAATAAATTTGGTATGTTCACCATCTCTGATTTAGCGACATTGTCACTGATACTAGTTCAACCTCCGTATGATGCTTTATGTCGGAATGTTTGGTCTGTTCACCCTCTCTGCTTCTACAGAATATTGTATAAAGTGTAATCGGTCTTAGCAGACACCATCATATATCAGACAGTTTCATATTTTACATAACTAAAATCGAGAGATCTTCTTCACCAAAACAGATTAAAACAATTATTAAATAATCTTTAATGTTGGTAAATTTTGCATACATTAAATATTTAAAGAGGAGCTTGTTGTGGAGTGTCATAGAATTGTTTATATCTGATGTGCATGTCTTAAACCTGAACTTACCAAAAATGTGAGAAGAGTCACTGTACATGTATCATGTAACACATCTTGTGAACGCTAACTTATTCAGATTTTCAAATGGTAAATATAAAAAGTAAATTATTTTTAAGTTGATAACACAAACATTTAAAGTGGTCTTAACATTTTCTTTTAATTTTGTTTTCTCTAAAATTCTTGTTGCAATCCTGAAATGGCAGACATGAAATTTAAGTAATTACCTCACCCTGTTTAGAAATCCATAGTTATAGAGAACCTGTGCCAAGGTTTTCAGCACTTTGTCGTTCATCTTGGGGTCAAACCAAGGTTTTGTTTGCTTTTCATTCTCAAACAAAGGCTTATTTAGGCATTTATTAATGTCTTGAATATGTGATAGGACCCACTCATGTGTATTGGAGATGTGATGTAGGACACTCCTCCAGATACTCTGAAAGAATGCCACAATCAATTCTTTTGAGCACCTAAAATGGTCTCTTTTGTCATGGTGACCCCATATTGATCGATTATAAGAAATCTTGATTTATATCATCAAACGAAAGTTGCAATGTAGATTTGGGTAATATTTAAAGTAGCAGGATTGCAGTTTTACTCAGATCAATGTTCTTTTAATATTCGACATTACTCTGACATTTTAATTAACTATATACTTAGAAGATTTGGTGATGTATATTATATTATATTATATTATATTATATTATATTATATTATATTATATTATATTATATTATATTATATTATATTATATTATATTATATTATATTATATTATATATATACACACACACACACACACACACACACACATATATATATATATATATATATATATATATATATATATATATATATATATATATATATATATATATATATATATATATATATATATACACGCACATTACACAAAATCAGACTATAATAATTGCGGGCATTGCGTATTCTTCCCACGCACCTAACAACGCCATTCGATGGTTCCATTCTTCAGCTCATGCTTAACAACAAAACTATATCCAGCACTAGATATTAACTTTGTTTTTATGAATGGATCCTGTGGCTACTACTTCAAAGGTTATACGACCTTCATAATCCACTGACACTTCAAGGGCTCAGTGCAGTCTGCTCGATGTGTTGAGGCCATAAACAAAATGGCTTTTTTGCCTTTGACGATAGAAAAGCTATTATCAGTGTTAGTCCTTTTGATATTGATATTCAAAGATCAAACTTTGTTTAAATTATATGTCATTGGTTTTGTTATTAGTGAATGCCAGAATATGTGCTAAATTGTTTTTTTCTTCGTCACAAAATCTTCCATGGCCAATAAAAAAAACTGGCTTCAACTTAATTACCTTGTTGCCACATTTAGTTGAAATTTAACTGAAGATCAAAGCAGCTACCTGGATGTAATTAAGTTCAAATAATAATAATAATAATAATAATAATAATAATAATGCGTTATTTATAGAGGGTGACTCATTAGTCAAGGACTATTCTCCCTTGAGGTCTTCTTAAGGAGTGTATAACAATGCTCATTACATGCAGATAACATTAATTAGTGCTTATTTTAGCATGTTTAGTATTAAAATACTAAATTGTGTTATCTATTAGAAACACATGCATCCTCCTGATATCTCTTCTTAAATACTCTTTTTTTTCATCCGATTTTACATGTAGTAGAAGCTTGTTCCACAGGACTGTACCAGAGTATTGGAAACTCTTTTTAAATTGCTCTGTTCTTGGTTTTGGTACTAGAATGGTTCAGTGTGATATTGATCTCAACTGGTATTGTGTTGAAAAAGGCCTGAATAAGTCCTGAAGATACTCTGGTGCAGTTCCATGTAGACATTTATATAAAAGGACTGATTTGTGAAAATCTGTCCTGTCATATATTTTGAACCATTTGAGTTCTGTAAAAAAAAAAAATGCTCTTGAGGGATGATCAACAGATGCATCTAAAATTACAAGTGCTTCTCGTTTCTGGAGTTTATAAATCCTGTCAAGCTCAGATTTAGCAATGTTTCCCCATACATTACAGCAATAATCCATTGTTGGAAGAATATATGACTTGTAGTATAAACTGTGAGTTTCCATAGGTAAATATTGTTTGCTTCTGCTGACAAAGGCAATTTTAGATGACAGTGTATTACAAAGCTTATCAATATAGTCATTTCATAATAAATTATTAGCTATGGACACACCAACAATCCTTTCATGTTTGAAATTTTCTAATTGATGATTGTTTATTGCAAGAGATAGGTTTGGGTTCGCTGACTTGTGCAGTTTTTGTGATGTCCCCAAAATCATAGATTTTGTTTTACCTTCAAGAATTACTAACCTATTTTGTTGTGCCCAGTTTTGTCCTCTAATAAGGGCTAAGTTTAATCTTGTTTGGATAACTTCAGTATCAGAACTAGATGTATATATGGTTGCATCATCTGCAAACAAATCTGTATTTGTGGATTCATTATTTAATGGTAGATCATTGATATAGATAAGGAATAGGAGAGGGCCCAAAATGTAGCCTTGAGAGACTCCTGATTGAATAGTGCAAGTTTGAGAGCTAATATTGTCAATCCTTCATTGTTGAGAACTTTGGTTTAGGTATGATCTAAACCAGCTTAAAGAAGGATTGTCAAATCTGTAACAGTTCAACTTCTGCAGCAAAATGTCATGATCAACAAGATCAGAGGCTTTCTTGAAGTCAAGAAAAACAATTTCAGTCATATATACATTATCCATTTTCTTGCAGCCAAAAACCAGTTAATTTGGTAAGTTCTGTTTGGCACGAGTGGTACTTTTTAAATCCTGATTGCGCTTTATGAAAAAGAGTTTGTTTCAAAAAGTTTATGGACCTGAATGGCTACATGCTTTTCAAATAATTTTGACAATACAGGTAGAATTGATATTGGTCTGTAATTCCATGGATCCTCCTTTTCTCCTTTCTTAAAGATAAGTTATAACCTTGACACATTTCAATGTTTCTAAAAAAATGACCACTCATTATGCTTAAATGTTTATGTTTTAGTGATTTCTTATTACAGGTACAGCAATTTTAAGAATTCGTGGACCAATACCATCCAATCCAGAGGATATATTAATATTAACCTTAATTAGCATATCAAAAACATCAGCTTCACTAACATTAGCTATTGAAAAATAATTATCATCTAGTAAATAATAGAAGAGCATGAAGTTCAATTGGGATGTTAGTCTGGTTCTAAATACTGTTACTGGAGATGCTTATGAAGATATTGTTGAACATTTCCACAATGTCTTGTACAGATGTTGCTATATCAACATAACACTTGCTGGGATAAACAAAATCACTCGTTCACATTGTGTTCTTTGAAATTGTAAAACATTTTTTTAAAAATCTGACATACATATATACACGCACGCACGCACACACACACACACACACACACACACACAATCACACACACACAAACACACACACACACACTGATGAATATTACGGTACTATGGATGAGATAGCAGTTTCATAAAACCTTTCATACTTATACATGTAATCTGAGTTATAAATGTCTTGCCTTAGATATGTAGATTGCTCATGAGAAAGAGATTGTGAAGAATTTGCATCATTCAAATATCTAGCCGATTATACAGATTGTCCTAGGAAATAAAGTCATCTTCAAATTTTATTGCTGTTTTAAATATTATATAGTTTCGCCATTCATAATTCTATCGACTACAACTATATCATAGCTGAATTAAATATATTTTGTCATTTCTTGGTATGGTTCGTGGTCATTATTCCAGGTGGGGGGGGGGAGGTGTCGCCCACTCATTTATCACCCAACCCCAACTAGATTGTATAAATCGTACCGCAAATGTCCAGTATCCAGTAGTGTCTGGAAAGCAAGATACCAAAGTAAATCTGAAACAATGATATGTGACTTCACAATTACTATCAGGGTTACTGAGACAGATTCGATCGTCACTCCTATATTAAGCACTGGTCCCAAACACGCGGCCCGCCAAGCCGTATCCTGTGGCCCGCAAATGATTGGCATCATGAGTCATGAGAGATAACAACGGTGGTGTGGCCCTTGTTCGAAACCCCTGATATACAGAGATACTACAATTTATATGGGGCTACAATTTATACAAATCCAATTTTATCTTAACATTTCTTACGAGAAAGAAATTGATTGCATAAGGATTTATGTATTATATAGCAATGCATTAGACGAAATAAGTCGCCCAATCAATATGGATCAGTTAGAGGCAGTATGGTAGGTGAGTTACGCTCAATTGTTTTCACTAACTCGCACGTGTTTCTTCGGAATGATTTTCAATCTTTATGGTGAAAGCTGACCCATGCTCGTATGTTTTTCAACTCTTGTGAGAACAAATAAAATCAGCTCTCTGTATTGTATATATGGTAATTGCATACGTAAGTTAAATATTATTCCGCATCGAGTTACTACCAGTTTCTGAAGTTGCAAAAATGCGTCGAACTTCTATGAAATTCAGTAATTATACCTTGTCTCTACTCTGGCAAACTAATTAATTTACAACTGCAAATTTAAGGAACTAAATTTGCCTTAATTGCTACAAAACGAAGTTGATAACATTTAACCAGTTAAACTTTCTTCAGAACAAGCACTGGCGTAGCACGCACACACACACACACACACACACACACACACACACACACACACACACATCCATCCATCCATACATACATGCATGTGAATTCGACATCCACTTTCTTTGTGCGTCGTCAATATTTACTGGGCAAGGGGGCATTATAAAATGGTAAGTAATCAAATTACAGAAAGAGAAAAGGTAGAAAACAATAACAGCTGCGGTGATTAGAAATGGTTCTAAAGTAAAGTATGTAGTCAAATTAAAATTTATGTGCAATTTGATTTAAACTACCCCGATTCGCTTCCAACCCCTTGTGACCGCTTTCTCAAATGGAAAGATGACGTGTTTAAATGTCCTTAGGTAAGGAGGAGTCAGGTTACTAAGTCAAAATAATTATGAGCAAATTTCTGGGAAAGTGAAATAAATATACCATGTTCGTGTTCACATTTCCTTGGTTAAGTGTGCATATGGCAGCTTTCCGCTAATGCCACTCAGTCTTGATTACCTGCGACATTAGGTGGAAAATTGGATACAATTTCAATATTAACATTGCCTTTAAGAACATAAGCTTCAACGTCTTTGCGGTTATTCGACTTTGATCATTGTCCATTTGTTGTCGCAGAAATTCAATTCCTTATATTAGTCTTCTTACTGTCAAATATTCAGAAAGTATCACTTCTAGAGGAAAAGAATCATATATGCCTTGATTAATTATATATGAAGACATTTTACGCATTTATCAAGTTACACTTTGACAGTATGTATTTATGGTCAGATTTTAAAAGCAATCAATACAAGTGTAATCAAGCTGTTCATTAGTTGAAACAGACTTTGCTACTTCTCAGTGCACGTTTGACGCTATGAGCTTTGTACAGACTGGCTTACAATGTCGTATGAGGTGTTTGTATACTGTTTCTGCAGTCTACTATTAAGTGAAGGTAAGTAATAAAAGGAGATAATTATATGTAAGAAATACTAATAATAGAGTGCGACACTCGGGCATATGGTGGATGGATGGCTATTTGTGTTAAATAGGGTACAAAATGTATGGGGCATGTTGAGAAATTAACATTAGGCCTCAACGTTGAAATGTATGCTTTGTATCGATGTGACGGAGGGGCAGACGCCTGGTCAACGGAGGTCTTGGTGCACCAAAACCTCTCTGGGCTTCATCGTCACTCGTTCCGGGCGCAATTTACTCACAGTTAGCCACTGTGTGACCTCGAACGGATGCCATATATTGTCTTACGTTTGTCATGTGCTATGAGCCCATTTGTAACAATATAGCATGCTAGATATATTTGGCGGGAAATTAGAAAGGATAATGTGCTAGGTAGATAGACTTTAACTCTTTTTTTTAGGCCGATCTTGGTGACGCATCATTTATTCCATATATTAAAATTGAGGACAGTATGTCTAGAGAGTGCACTATGCGTTTATGATCTGCACCATACATTTCATAGAAGGCGGACCACCGAAGCACTGGCGAGGATCGAAGCAGAAGATGCAGAAATAACACAAGTGAAGGTGCACTGAAGGCTAGTCATACGAAAATACCCCTTTATATTGTGGCCGAAGATAGAAGATGCTGAAGATGCACAATACTGCTCGACAAAGATGCAGTGGTTTATGATGATGTCATGCTGGACAAATAAGCAAATCCTGCCAGAATATTTTCGCGGGGCAGACTAAAGAAACACACTACCGATGCTATTTCCCTTACTGAGCGGTATACTCAGATTCCCAAGGCAATTAGAGATAATACTTTTGTTTGTTTTTTTTTTAAAAACTGGATTGACACACAAATGCTTCGAAATATTCACAAGACATGGTATCCGGGCAACAGGGACAAAGCATTTTAAAGATTTCATCACACACGCTCAGAAAACCCAGCATCGATTCATCACGATAACTTTACACGTGATCGAATTGGTCTTGATCAAATATTTTTATAAAGAAATGCGTTTGTAGTATAATAAACCAGCTAAATATTAACGAGATCATCTCTACGATCGATATTGAAGAAACAAAAATCAGCGATGATTTTGAGATCATACGGCAGGACTTGAAGAGGGCAGAGATACACCCTCGATTGAGTATGTATTTATCAAATTACTCCAGCGTGAAATGGAATTGTTGGCGGATTTACACGAATAAAATACAATCATATTTGTCTCGATAATATGAAACTCTATCGACTGTAAATGCATGTGAGAGACAGATACAAAACTTGTAAAGGAATAAATTATGAGTAAAGAATCGGCCAAGGAGGATTAGCCCCCAAAGCAACAACATTAAGGACAAATCAATTAACGACACAAATATGGTTATGTTGTTATTTGTTTTGTTGATTGTCTTGTTGTTCATTGTTTTCATCATTGTTTGACACGCAGATACAAACTTGGTGGCAAATCTTCACTGTCTGTGTTTAATAAGTTATCTTCTTGATCCGTCAGACGAAAACACATTCCTGACTGTGGTGGATACTGAAGTCAATAATAAAACTTATACGTGTGCTCCAACACAATCAAATGATCTGGCGGGCCTTCCGGAGAAACCTGAAAAGAACATGTCCCTGCTGGCCTGCTCTTGTAATGCTTGCCAAAACCCAGTATATCTACCGTTGATTGCGTCACAGACCAGATTTACGGAAATCATCCACGCGATATTGACAATGCCAGGCGATACATGATTGGCACCACCATCCGTATTGTTAGTAAGTCGAAGAATTAACAGAAATGCCAAGTTTTTCACGCGGCGTTAATCTTTTGAAAATGATCGTCAATTAAGTAAATGATCTCATGTTGTAATGACAGGATAAATATTTGATTTAAATATTTATACATGAACATACACACCTCTCAAGCACGATTATACAAATAATTGTTAAAATATTTAATCCGAAAAAAGATCAGATTTTTGTGGTTCTGGATTTTGTTTCAGCAAGAAATGGTGCTACCAACGTCCATCCCAGAACTGTTCTGATCGATGAATTTTATATGTCATTGGCGTACTTAGATTCCGCCGCTGCTATTTCAATGGCGGTGCTCAGCGTTGACTCGTGCACATTGATAGAGATCTTTGATTCCTTTCCTATTATTGATTTAATTCTACACATTGATTTGTTTGACTTGATAGGATCCTGCTGGTACGCAGACGACTTTCTATAATGGAACCGACCGCCCTATCTTATCAGGCATGCTTTTATGCTAGCATGTATTCTTGGCGTCGACTTCACCAAATGAGTTTTCGCTGATTTTTGACCAACTTAAATAAAGTCGTAAATGTGCAAGTGTGATTTCAAGCCACCGACCATTACCTGCTTTATTTGGAGTTGGAAAACTACTATCGAATTCTGGTTGTGTCGTCGCTGTTATCGTTGTGGTAGTCGTCGACCTTATGTTAGTAATGATTTGTTCAGGTCATTTATTTATTTCTGCGATTATTATCATTTATACGGAGGATTATTAATGTGGCGTTGGCGACGTTTTCAACGGTATGTTTGCTTTCTAGTGATATCGATAATAAATATCTCTAAATGCAGTAAATTCAATGTCTGATATTGCTCTATCGTTCAAGCCGGCTGACAGTATAGAGCGTATGTATTTATACACGCATATGTCGCTGTGTATATTATTTCGGTGTGATCGTGTAATTCTTTGCTGATGAATGTTTATATTTTTGCGATAATACTGAGCATGCCAGCAACACAGACATCAACAGACACCGATGATTTCAGGGTTAATTTTGTCCCAGAATTCATCTTCGAAGCGGATTGCAGCTTTTTAATTAGACCAGGTGTCAGAGTAATATTGACGTCATGATATGACATTATACCATCAAGGATGATCTAATTACAGATCGCTTGCGTTCCATTACATATTTAGAAAGCACTTAAAAGTTTGGAAATATTTGCATGTTTTCATCTGGCGCATGAATCACAAGCGTTCGTCCGCCAACACATCCATGTAACAGTGTTTTGTCTGACAATACAACATCAATTGCTCTGTAACAACAAGGATTAGCACGTATATCATTAACATTCGCTCGCAGCACATGAATATCAACGACAGACTGTCAAAACAAATCTAGATGTTTTAATGAGAAATAATCGATTGGACACAACTTTGAGAAATCACGTGGAGATATCTGCATCCAAGAATCAACATTTTGATCACAGAAACACAAAAAGAACCGAATTTGAATTTGGAGTCCAACAAACTAACAGGAATCGAATATCCTACTGAATAGATCTCTATAGGGTTCTCGTGAAGTTTTGCAAAACGTTCTTTTGGTAAATTGGACAGGCAGTTTTCTCTGTTCTGGTTCTGGTTTTGATTCCACAAGATCCCTTCTATTACCAATCTCAGTACGTGTTTGATCGATGCCTGGTTTTGATTCCACAAGATCCCTTCTATTACCAATCTCAGTACGTGTTTGATCGATGCCTGGTTTTGATTCCACAAGATCTCTTCTATTACCAATCTCAGTACGTGTTTGATCGATACCTTATATTGCTACAAGAAACGCCTGTATCCAATGTCAGTAACATTTTAAGGTTAGAGCATCCGCCTTTTAAGTGAGATGTCGTGGGTTCGATCCCCGGCCGAGTCATACCAAAGACTTACAATAGTAGTACTAACAGCTGCCTCGCTTGGCACTCAGCATTAACAGGTTAGTGTTAGGACTGGTCGGCCTGGTGTCAGGATAATGTGACCGGGTGGGACATCATGGTACATGTCTGGGGCATGATAATCTAGTGCTAGACATTAATGTAAATTGCCACAATGCAGAAATCGTAGCGATATGACCGAAACAGTGTTAAAGCAGCGTTAAAAATCCAAATCAGATATACAACATTTTCATACAGTTTTCGTCTAGGCTTGACCCGATGATCGAAGTTCAAGCCAGACTTCAATTTCCGTCAGTCAGATTAATACATTTCATATTTAAGTTATAAGTCTAAAACCTTATATACTAATGGTGAAATTTAATCGATACTGATTTAAGGCAACCATATCAAAACACGTTTACTATCTGAAGTTTCGATTTTTAAAACAAAATATGTTTGCAGTGTTTTGAAACTATAAAACGTTGTCTTGCAAGAGAGTATTTTGGTCATATACTCTAGGGTGGCTTAGCACATTAGTACTATTGAACTTGCTTTTTCGAGATATAAGGAGTCATTTCTTAAGATCGATCCCTTTCTCTTTCTCAACAGGCATTTACTCGCATAGATGCACCGTTGACGTTCCAGGAAAGGACATTCTTGCAAATGTAACCGCCATCGAGGACACGGACCAAAGTCTGAGAATAATTACCTTTTCGGACGACACAGCTGTTGCAGTAACTCTAGAAAATGGAGATACGTTTAGCTATTCATATGATAAAGCGGGTTACTATGATATTTATATTGTCAGCCACTCCGCAGAAAATATTTCCACTCAAAACTGGACAGGTTACGTCGGAAATGTAATCATCGTGAACCAGCTAGCGTTAAAAGAAGAACTGGTCAATGATTCACTGTGTTTTACGGTAGATCTATTATATATGGCGGACTTCAATTTAAGCATTTTTGCCATGATGTTAGAATTTACGTCCAGTTTCGTGTTTACAGATTTTGCTGAGATACAAGTGCCAATATCTGTTTTTCCGGACATTCATGAGACGTACGATATATATTGCAATCTCAGCAACCCACTCGGCTTTACCGAAAAAGTTTTGAAAATTGGACCAATAGATACGTTAGTCATTAAAAAATGCATATATTCCGCCCGGTTATTCGATGTTGCCTTTGGGGATCCGTCAACTCCACTTAAAACCTTCGTCACGAAAACAACCGAAGTAAGCCCAATATACTTAAATTTACATTAAAATATTACTGTGTCTAGACAAATTTTAAGGTGAAGTTGGACAGTTGCGTACAGAAAATGTATTTTCTTCATCTTTGTTCTCCTTTTATGCAAATGGGGATATACAGAGATGTATTTAATAAGATTCTAAAACCAATGCGACCCCCCCCCCAACAGGTTGATCAGTAAACGGAAAGACGAACAGACTGATAAATAGAGACTAATACGAATATATATATATATATATATATATATATATATATATATATATATATATATATATATATATATATATATATATAGAGAGAGAGAGAGAGAGAGAGAGAGAGAGAGAGAGAGAGAGAGAGAGAGAGAGAGAGAATGATGAATATACACCAAACAGAACTGAAATTGCTATCCCTGGATTTCATAGGAGAATACTTGATAAAAGAAGGTAAAATTAATATTGATAATAGAAGGTATAATTAATATTGATAATAGAAGGTATTATTAATATTGATAATAGAAGGTATAATTAATATTGATAATAGAAAGTATTATTAATATTGATAATAGAAGGTATAATTAATATTGATAATAGAAGGTATTATTAATATTGATAATAGAAGGTATAATTAATATTGATAATAGAAGGTATAATTAATATTGATAAAAGAAGGTATAATTAATATTGATAATAGAAGGTAAAATTAATATTGACAAAAGAAGGTATAATTAATATTGATAATAGAAGGTATAATTAATATTGATAATAGAAGGTATAATTAATATTGATAAAAGAAGGTATAACTAATATTAATAATAGAAGCTATTATTAATATTGGTAATAGAAGGTATAATTAATATTGATAACAGAAGGTATTATTAATATTGATAATAGAAGGTATAATTAATATTGATAATCGAAGGTATTATTAATATTGATAATAGAAGGTATAATTAATATTGATAATAGAAGGTATAATTAATATTGATAAAAGAAGGTATAATTAATATTGATAATAGAAGGTATAATTAATATTGACAAAAGAAGGTATAATTAATATTCATAATAGAAGGTATAATTAATATTGATAATAGAAGGTATAATTAATAAAAGAAGGTATAATTAATATTGATAATAGAAGGTATAATTAATATTGATAAAAGAAGGTATAATTAATATTGATAAAAGAAAGTATAATTAATACTGATAAAAGAAGGTATAATTAATATTGATAAAAGAAGGTATAATTAATATTGATAATAGAAGGTATAATTAATATTGATAATAGAAGGTATAATTAATATTGATAAAAGAAGGTATAATTAATATTGATAAAAGAAAGTATAATTAATATTGATAATTGAAGGTATAATTAATATTGGTAATAGAAGGTATAATTAATATTGATAATAGAAGGTATTATTAATATTGATAATAGAAGGTATAATTAATATTGATAAAAGAAGGTATAATTAATATTGATAAAAGAAGGTATAATTAATATTGATAAAAGAAGGTATAATTAATATTGATAATTGAAGGTATAATTAATATTGGTAATAGAAGGTATAATTAATATTGATAATAGAAGGTATTATTAATATTGATAATAGAAGGTATAATTAATATTGATAAAAGAAGGTATAATTAATATTGATAAAAGAAGGTATAATTAATATTGATAAAAGAAGGTATAATTAATATTGATAATTGAAGGTATAATTAATATTGGTAATAGAAGGTATAATTAATATTGATAATAGAAGGTATTATTAATATTGATAATAGAAGGTATAATTAATTTTGATAAAAGAAGGTATAATTAATATTGATAAAAGAAGGTATAATTAATATTGATAAAAGAAGGTATAATTAATATTGATAATTGAAGGTATAATTAATATTGATAATAGAAGGTATTATTAATATTGATAAAAGAAGGTATAATTAATATTGATAAAAGAAGGTATAATTAATATTGATAATTGAAGGTATAATTAATATTGGTAATAGAAGGTATAATTAATATTGATAATTGAAGGTATACTTAATATTGGTAATAGAAGGTATAATTAATATTGATAATAGAAGGTATAATTAATATTGATAATAGAAGGTATAATTAATATTGATAAAAGAAGGTATAATTAATATTGATAATAGAAGGTATAATTAATATTGATAAAAGAAGTTATAATTAATATTGATAATAGAAGGTATAATTAATATTGATAATAGAAGGTATAATTAATATTGAATACAAATAGTACTACTATCAGGTTAGAGAAATGTTAACTAGTACTATACGGTGATTCGAGCGCAGTAATTCTAATCTATCACCGCAGTCTTTAAATAATTCTCTATAATTAGTCTTATATACCCTGATTTATTGGAAACCGAAATAACCGTGTAGATGATAATTATTGGGTCGTCATGCGTATGTGCCTGCTACACACGAGTGCATATAACACCGACTCAGTTGCATTACCATTGGGTGAGTCTCCGTAGAGTAATATATATATATATATATATATATATATATATATATATATATATATATATATATATATATATATATATATATATATATATCTTCCTTTACAATTAAACTATAGGTAATATCGAAAGTTATACCGAAAGCTTTGTGTGAAAAGACGCATCCTGATCTGATATGGACGATGGTCAAGTATGACCCATCAGGAACGCTGATATATTATCCAGTGAACCTTCAAAATTCAACAGTTGCCACGCTCTTACAACAGACGATTCATCCGGGTTTGTATCGCTTGAGTCTCACAGCTGTTTTCTTTCTAACTGGCGACATTCCTCCCAAAAATGAAACACTAACGTTGACAGACTCTCTATACGTTGAATTTTTACTCCCGGATCTTTTGGCCGTTATTGAAGCGGGGACACATATTGAATTTGACCAATCGGTACCGCACCAATTCGACGCGTCTTCTTCCCATGACCCAGTGACCATTCCTTCAGTTACCATTCAGCCTCTCAAAGCATCATGGGAATGCTACCGAACAGAAGCAGACGACGTTTTGATTGACGCTTACATAAAAAACTTTCCTAATTCCTCCAACTTTGGTAACATACATAATTGTACTGGTTTTGGTCTGCCACAAAATGACACCATTTTTACGGTAGCGGCATCAGGTTTTGAAGAAGTTAACGTATGGTACTTGATTGTGTTAACTTTATCCCGAGAAAATCGGAGCTCGTCCGCTATTCAGGCTGTGAAACCGGTTCTTGGAAGCCAGCTGAAAATCAAGTTGAGGTAAGTGATTGATTGAAGAGACTTTTTTTTTAGATGGGGGAGGGGGATTAAATATTCTCCGGCTCCGGACAAAAAAATATATAGAATTCATCTTGATCTGATTAGTGGTCAAGAAACATAAGGTAGTATCTTTTACATATTACTCATATCCATTCTCTGTCGGCGTGGGTTCGAATCTTGTCTTGACCAGCTTGAGTATGTGAGAAAGCTTGCCAGTTTCTTGCCGTGTATCGGTGGTTCTTCCCGCGTTCTTCCTCCACCAAATATATGGCCGCCATGTATTGCCTATCTTGTGCTGAAAATAGGCGTTCAACGCACACAACCTAGTCAAACTGATCAGAGAATGGTGAAAAAACAACAACATGTGAATGACCATGTTTACGTTGAACCTATTATGTCACCACAACGCTATAGGCCAGTGCTGTTCTACCTAATTTGACATCATGGGCCACTGGAGTTTTCTTTCTTAAAGCCGACGGCCACATCAGAAAACTTGAAAGCAGCGACTATGAAAATTATGCACAATTGTTTACCTGTTTAAGAAGATATACTATGAAAGTAGTCGATTAGTGTTTTTGTTTACATATATGCGCAAAGAAATTGATTGAGCTCTGACGGGCCATTTACAATTTGCCCACGGGCAGCATGTTGGACAGTTCTGCTACAGACCAATATAAAATGCATATTCTAAGGAATAGATACGATTGGCCAAATGTAATATTCGTACACTGATGGTTAGACAGCAGGGATGTTTTTCTCCACACAACGTCTCCAAATTGGAAATGCAATAACTGCACTTATCCATATTTTGTGAAATTTTCTTTATTAGACGAAATAGTTCTCGCTGCATCGCTATAGACTTCTAAACAATAAATTAAAACGAAGCAAACACTTAACCTCATAGAAATTAATTATGTTTGTTATTAACGCCAACAATGCTATAACAATATAACGTCCCTCAATTCTATCGCAGGCGAAAGTAGTGACTTAATTTTTTCAATGTTTTAGCTGCGTCTATAACTGCATATCAAACGTGCAACGAAAGATAGCACATGATGACCTTCACTTGAATGTTCTCCTTCTGGACACTGGTAATATCACATCACCGATCACATACAAATGGGACATACAGAAATGGTCAGAAGCAGAAGCAATGTTTATTGAGATACCGAGAATGGATAGCTTTACAGGTTCTCTCTCTCTCTCTCTCTCTCTCTCTCTCTCTCTCTCTCTCTCTCTCTCTCTCTCTCTCTCTCTCTCTCTCTCTCACGCACACACGAATCATAAATATAACATTACCTTAGTAGTCTCTCTGTTTCTCTCTCTATCTCTCTCTCTCTCTCTCTCTCTCTCTCTCTCTCTCTCACACACACACACACACACACACATATATACACACACACACGAATCATAAATCGAAAATTAACTTAGCAGTCTCTCTCTCTCTCTCTCTCTCTCTCTCTCTCTCTCTCTCTCACACACACACACACACACACACACACACACACACAACCGAATTATAAATCTAACATTAATTTTGCAGATTAAAATCGTTTCTCACACATAAATATATGTCATCCCGTGTGGTCGGCCTGATAAATTATTGCCATAGCATCACTCCACCATTTCGTAGTTTGCAGAGTTGTGACTTTCTGAATAAATAGAGAATCCCCACATGTTATCAATAAGATTAAGTGCTATCTAAAGTAACATCCATTAATGGTTATGTTGAAGTGAATCAGTTTTGTTTAAGAATTCAATATTTACAATATGCTGCAGATATCTCGCTCAACATGATTTCCACATGGCTTGAATGCAAACCTCTGTGTGTGTGTGTGTGTGTGCGTGTGTGTGATATGGTTTTGTAACGTAGCTTTAACAATTTTTTCGTCATATCGCTACGGTGTCTGCAGAGTAACAGTTTATAGTGATGTCTAGCACTGGGGCATCAAGCCGCATACATGTAGCATGATGTCCCACCCAGTCACATTATCCTGACATCAGATAATATAAACCCCTTTAAAGATGATGAAATGTTTTGTATACACCGTATTCCCAAACAAAGGTAAAGATTTTCTAGGTGATACGTACTCCTACACTCAATCAAGCAGCCCACCATAAACACTTATCTTTCAAGGTGAAAATTGACTCACTCGACAAGAATAAACGCTTAGTTTTATAAAGTTAAAACTTGTTTCAAATATTTCTAATCAGTTGCTTCAGCAACCGCCTAAGCTACATTCCCATGAAACAGCTTTTTTTATTGGGAGGGCTTCCAAACATGTGCAAGGTGGGTGTGCTCTAGAATGTTTTGCTATGTCGTTGCCTATGATAAGAAAACGTTTAGCTTTGTCAGATTATATTAACTTTGTTTTGTTGCAATATAGACAAATTCAGTTACTTAAATTTGTAATTTTAAGAAAATTAGTTTGTTGGAGCAGGCCCTGGGCCAAACTTCCGAATTTCAGAGATTTGCTACGCATCTGTGCTAGTTCAGAAACTGGTTGTAACAGCATTTGGTCATTCTGTTATGAAAAAAAAGTTTCTTTCCACTTGTTATGAATGTTTTTATGTAGGTTGAAATTAGTTTTTCATAACCTTCTTCTCATGTTTTGCTATGAGAAGGGATTACTCGTAAGTTAAGGAGCATCAATGTACATGGAGAGAGAGAGAGAGAGAGAGAGAGAGAGAGAGAGAGAGAGAGAGAGAGAGAGAGGCTCTCTTATAAGAGTGTCGCCACGATGATGAGACACAGCTACATCTGTAATGAAAAAACGAACATCCCGCTAGCTTCTAAGTATGAGGGACGGACATGTGCTATATACGCCTCTTACTTATACTCGTTTGGCGCAAGTCAGGACCAAATATGGTAATCCCTTAATATACTAAGCCAGCAGCGATGTCTGTTCATCATTAGATAAGAATCATTTTGTTTTACGTCACTAACAGAAGTTCTTTAGAGAAAGGTTATTCCACTTTTATTAACCAAATTGGTAATTCGCTAATGTCTGGGTCACAGAATATATGTTTTTACTGATAGAATCTAGAGTTTCTAGCTAAATCAGCGATATGGCATGTATAATGTTTTTTGTAATATAGTTCTACACATATTGTACATAGGTCAAGTTTCAGTTATCTTACTAGTTTTTGGCAATATACATTGCTTATTTTTCGCTTATACAGCAACTATTTTCGTTCCATATAATAAATGAAATTAATCTTAATATATTTTAGAAACTTACTTTAATATAGATGAATAAAACATTACTTTTATACAATTTAAAGAAAATGGCAATCTTATTAATTTTACTAAAAAATCTATCCTAACAATTCCAATCATATGCATTGACATGTTTTATAATTTCGTGAATATACATCGATTTACAAATGCTGTTACGTTTTCATACATACACATCTGTTCATTTGGTACATTTATTTCCTGTTTATTTCCTGTTGCTGGCAATGCTGGCAATGCTGGCAATGCTCTTTAGATATGTACGGCTTTAATTTTGTATTTGTCCACATGTTTTTTGTACGTATGTCTGTCTGTCACTTCTTACCCAGTCAATAGCCCATCTAATCAAGCAGGCTTCGTCATTCTTGTCATTTATATGTGTCCCTCATTAGTTTATTGTGCATCACCCTTGAGCCCAACTCATTCTGTTTCAAGCGTCACCTTACATGGTTATAGATCATTCGGCATGTTAGTTGTCCCATGATGCGACCGCTCCGGTTGCCTAATGGTAAGAACATTCACCTCGGATGAGGTAGGTCGTGGATTCGAACCCCGGACGAGTCATACCAAAGATTGATTAAAATGTTACTAGCATTTGCCTCGCTCGGTACACATCATTAAGAGGTTAGTGCTAGGACTGGTCGGCCTGGTGTTAGGATAATGTAACTGGTTGGTACTTCATGCTACATGGCTGCTGCCTGATGCCCAGTGCTAGAAACTGTTACACTGCAGACATCGTAGCGATATGACTAAAAAATGTTGAAGTTACGTTAACAATCCAAATCTCTCTCTCTCTCTCTCTCTCTCTCTCTCTCTCTCTCTCTCTCTCTCTCTCTCTCTCTCTCTCTCTCTCTCATATAGATGCGCACTCTTCTAAGTCAGTAACATGATCTCGCTTCACAATATTTGCTATCCACATCAGCGCCTTCTTGTACATGTTCAAACACATTCCACTATAGCTTATTAATTCCTTGGCCTTTATTTCTTTCGTATTTATCTTTGCATTGGTCACTCCACGTTCCATCTGTTTCCCAAACTCAGATGATTTAAGGTTTCTAACGGGTTTCCAGCTTCCAGTTCCATTTCATTGTTTTAGATTTATCTTGTTACAATTTTCTACGAACGGTACTGAAAACGAAACCATTGACCATATTTCTCTTATTAATTGTAAATGACACGTTCTCAATAATGTACGAATGCAAGAAGGTGAAATTGAAATAACTATATACTGTACTATACTGGTCATCATTGCAGTATGCTTATTTATTACTTCTCGCTGTTTTGTGATCATAGTTCCGGCTAACTAGAGCCTGGTATTAATCACATAGTTCAGACTAACTAATGCCTGGTATTAATCACACAGTTAGACGACTAGTGTCTCGCACTAATCGCATAGTGCCGGTTATAATCACATAGTTCAGACCAACTAGTGTCTCGCAATAATCGCATAGTCCAGATTAACTAGTGCCTGGTATAATTACATAGTTAAGACTAACTAGTGTCTTGCACTAATCGCATAGTCTAGACTAACTAGTGTCTGGTATAATCTCATAGCTTAGACCAACTAGTGCCTGGTATAATCACATAGTTCAGACCAACTAGTGTCTCGCACTAATCGCATAGTCCAGACTAACTAGTGTCTGGTATAATCACATAGTTCAGACCAACTAGTGTCTTGCACTAATCGCATAGTCCAGACTAACTAGTGCCTGTTATAATCACAATGTTCAGATTAACTAGTGCCTGGTATAATTACATAGTGAAGACTAACTAGTGTCTCGCACTAATCGCATAGTCCAGACTAACTAGTGCCTGTTATAATCACATTGTTCAGACTAACTAGTGCCTGGTATAATTACATAGTTCAGACTAACTAGTGTTTTGCACTAATCGCATAGTCCAGACTAGCTAGTGCCTGGTATAATCATATAGTTCAGACTAACTAGTATTTTGCACTAATCGCATAGTCCAGACTAACTAGTCCCTGATATAATCACATAGTTCAGACCAAGTAGTGTCTCGCACTAATCGCATAGTCCAGACTAACTAGAGCCTGGTATAATTACATAGTTCAGACTAACTAGTGCCTAGTATATTTACATAGTTCAGACTAATTAGTGCCTGGTATACTTACATAGTTCAGACTAACTTGTGCCTGGTATAATTCCATAGTTCAGACTAACTAGTGCCTGGTATTAATCACATGCATGTAGTTCAGACCAACTAGTGTCTCGCACTATTCGCATAATCAAAACTAACTAGTGCATGGTATAATTGCATAGTTTAGACCAACTAGTGCCTGGTATAATTACATAGTTCAGACTAGCTAGTGCTATTATATTTACATATTTCTGGCTATCTAGTGCCTGGTATAATTACATAGTTCAGACTAACTAGTGCCTGGTATAATTACATAGTTCAGACTAACTAGTGCCTAGTATTAATTACATATTTCTGGCTATCTAGTGCCTGGTATAATTACATAGTTCAGACTAACTAGTGCCTAGTATTAATTACATATTTCTGGCTATCTAGTGCCTGGTATAATTACATAGTTCAGACTAACTAGTGCCTAGTATTAATTACATAGTTCAGACTTCCTAATGTCTAGTACTAATCACAGTTTAATCTGTGGTTCCGAAAGTGGGCGGTGGGAATGCCGAGGAGGGCGCTAATGCTGAATAAGACTTTTAATTGGGTAAGATAGGGGGCGTTGAGGATGACGAAGGGGTCAGTGGTCCGAATTAGTCTAGGAACCACTGGTTTAACCTAATTAGTGCCTGGTACTAATCACAGAAGTTCTCATTTTGTTTATGTGTTACTTCTCAATGTAAATTCTTTGTAGTTCAGACTGTCTGTTAGGAGTCACGCGTTCATTGGTTCATTATTTCTCAGATCTAACATCACAGGGGATCAGTTTCAAGAAGGAAATATTTGAAGAGGGCGGAACATACAAAATAAGTGTTCGCGTGTCCGCAGCTAATCACCGAGACGCTGTAATCAAAGAGATACTGACGGTTAACTTGGTACCATATGGAGGAACATGTGTAACAGACAGAGAAATAGGTAAGTGTGTGTGTGTGTGTGTGTGTGTGTGTGTGTGTGTGAGTGAGAGAGAGAGAGAGAGAGAGAGAGAGAGAGAGAGAGAGAGAGAGAGAGAGAGAGAGAGAGAGAGAGAAAGAGAGAGATAGAGAGAGAGAGAGAGAGAGACATACATACATACCAGACTTCGGTCACACCGATTACATATAAAACCTTATTTGCCAAGGCTAAACGGTTTTGTGATAGTGCTACCACCAAAAATTCAAGTCTAAAACTTAATGAAACAAGTCTTGCATAAAACAGATGGTTTAAAAATTTAACCGGGTCACGTATGCTTCGAAACATTTATGTTACATTTAATTTGAACTAGGCAAGTGTTTTTCGCGTAGTCGTGCTAGCAACATATGCACCGACAAAGTCTATTTTTTCATATAAAATAAAAACATAATCGAAACAAATAAATGAAATAGAGTGAAACTATTGAATCAAGTTATCTAAATAGTGATAGAAACGTGTATGCTTATTTTCATTTTCTATGTTCTTGTTTTTCTTTTCTTTTTTGGGGCGGGGTGTGGGGGTGGTGGTGGGGCTTAACACTTTCCCTAGACGTACATACAGACGGATGGTCAGGATCAAATCAAAATGAAAACAGTTCCAGCATAAAACATAATTTTATGCCCCATGTCATAAACGGCACAAAAATAGTTTTCTGCATATAGTTAGCGTTTCGTAATTAAAAGCCTTGCCACTGTAATTTATAACTAAAATTCCAATTTCAACAAGACTATTCGCGATATATTCAAAGCTTTGAATGTAATAATGTAATCTTTGCATTTTTTCTTCTTCTTAGGCGTTGCAACAATAAACTTCTTCCATATAGCCTGTTCTAACTGGTTAGATGAGGAAAATCGAATTGGACGGAATAACATATGGGACAAAAATCCAATCCTGTCTTATGCTATCATCCAAAGGACTGAAAACCCTCCGCGAGAAAACCTTCTTTCCGTTTCAAGTACTTGCATGCTGGTCACAATACTGCGAACAAACAACACTTAGCTCAATCATAATGTAGAGACACGGGAAGGAGGATTTTTACATTTGTTCATCTGGTGGGAATATAATATAGCGTTATTCAATTGACAAGTATGAAAATCTTCTTCTCTGCGAAAGAGCCTGCTTTTAAAAAAAAATGACTAAACTATTGATATGCCCTTCTTTTTAAATTTCAGTTAATGGCTCAATACTATTTAATATTCACAAATATCATCGATTGTAAATTTCGTTGGTAGCAAATATCATTTTATTTAGACTGAAAGTCAAAGAAGTCCAGAGTCAATGAAGTCCAAAGTCAACAAAGTCCAATGTCAAAGAAGTTCAAAGTCAGAAAAGACTTTTTCCATCCTGTGTCTCGATATTTTGATTGGGTTCTAAACACAGCTTGTAAAATCGCATTAGCTCAAATATTTACTCATGGATTGGTATGGAAATAACGACGAAAATTTTGAGAAAAGTTTATGATGACGAAATTAGATGTAAGGCCAGGTAAAGGATAAGACCTGAGTAAAGCAATGTTCGCTCCTGCTGGAATCGGGCGTCAAGCCTGTTGTAGGGCCTATGCGAAATTATTAATCTTTTAGGTACGGTTGTACTATTTTATTTGCAATTGTTTCGCTTCCTGTACTGTATAAACTATATGAAATATGAATGTCATATATGAAAGTTGAATCGCATTTATTATTATTATTATTATTATTATTATTAAATAGATACACACACACACACACACACACACACACACACACACACACACACACACACACACATATGATGATCAGATCAAACTTTATTTAATTAGGAATCATTGCATTTCAGTTTATTAGTGTAATATCTTCCAAAGCCTGCTTGAAAACAGGAGAATAAAGTACATGTATTTGCATTCAGTCGAAAGTTAAACAACCATAAGATTCGGACTCTGCTGAATCAGCAACTATTTATCGAGTATCTTAATATTTTCAAGCGTCCATGGAGTCACGTGTCACCACCATCGTTGGCAATCGCTTTGATAATTATTCTGCGACACTACTTGTGCGGGTTTACGATCTCTTTGACAACTACATGGAAACTGTAATACCTATACAGGTTTGTTCCTTTTCTTTCTTTCTTTCTTTCTTTCTTTCTTTCTTTCTTTCTTTCTTTCTGTTAAACGATTCTTTTCCCACCGAAATAGTCCAGTTCAGCTTGTGTATGGTGTTTGGGGCATGAGGGTGGCAGATGTTTTGCAGACTTTAAATTGTGCCAGTTATACAAAATGACTTTTAGTTCTCAACAAAGTCGCAGAATTTCAAGGATGTTAACGTAAGGATTGTTTGGGTTTTGTATTGGAGCTAATACCTTCTGAGGTACAACAAATTTGCTTTAAACGGCTCACAACGACCCAGTAGTGACACTGACGACAACAGCTCGTGTTCTACAGTTGATATTAAAATACCTCGATTTTATTGGCGGTTATCAAAAATTGCATGCTTCACCTATGGCATGCCACATCGTTCAAAGTGAATTAGCTGTAGCGATCGAGCTGTGTGACGGAGATATCGCAAGAGAGCATAAGGAATCTATGGTGAAATGGAGAGTTCCCTGGTTTACTGGAACTATTGCAGAGTGAGCTTGAGTAATCGTAGGACGAGCTGCAGAAATCGTATGGGGAGCCAGTGTTATTATAGAATAAGCTATCACTCCAGCCCACAATACGATCAGTCCACAGGTGCTCGACACGAGCTTGATATGAGAACATATAGAGTGACAAAAATACCTTAGATTACCCCCATCACATATTCTGACATAGGACCCTCTCTATCATACTATATAAAAAGAGAAGGTTCGTAACTTCCAAATACTTGGTTCGACCCATGACCCTCGATTTCATTCTGATATTTCCATATTTAAAAGCACACGACCATTCACTATGGCTTGTTTTACTCCTGAGATATTCTTTCTATTCATCAAGCCATCATTGATTTTTCGACGTTGTACCAAACTGACGTTACGGCTTCCGAAACGTGCGATTTTTGCAAATTTTTCCTCTTTGGCCGAGTGCAGGCTCATGTGACAACCAGTGAAAAGAGCTCCATGTAGGCTACTATGTTTGTGGCTCTACGATACAATAATTCTTTAATTACAGAACAGTGGTAAATGCAAAAGTAAGTTTTTACTTAATATTAACTCGATTCAACTTTAGGATTCCTGTTCCATAGAAGAATTATACATTTTTTACTTCAATGTACATATCGTAAACAATCGACTCTATTTTTCAAAACAGTTCAACTAATAGGCACACACGTCAACGCCGAAATATGATTGGTTCAAAAGGTTATTCTTAAATAACATCCACGCATCAGATATTTCGGCGTAGACGTGTATGCTAAAGTAAAAACTTACTTTTATGATCGTGTGTACTATTACCCTCGGTGCCTCAATGGTTAGCTTACCGTACTCGAAAGGGAGCGGGTTTAAATCATCCGATCATCCCTGGTCAGCTATTGGTTGGTGTATGTCTTTGGGCAAGGCACTTTACTCCAATAGCCTGCTGGTGCAACTGTGCCGTAAAAGACCAAACAATCCAAAATGTTTTCCAGTGCTGAACAACAATGAGGAATATCTAGTTCATATATATACAAATGTAATTTCCTTTCAAGTCTTTCCCGTACTTCAATCTGGATTCATGGAATGATACCGTATTGGCAGCTACGCTCGTCGAATTCCTTGATTACTTGGACCATGCAGTTAAGGTGGCCAATATGACAGGCGGTCCGATATTGGCTATAAATACAGCCATTTCAGCTGCGTCACAAATTCCTGCATTTGATGTAAGTATTCACTGAAACTTCATTACACTATCTTTCAAGTGTATGATTTTTTCTTTTTTTAAAAAAATTTTTGTTTGATCGGCAGAATAAGATATGTAATAAAAAATATCACTCGTTATTTATGGAATCCCGGATTCCACTGCGTGATGTTTTGGAATCCCGGATTCCTCTGCGTGATGTTTTGGAAACAGGTTAATGATTACTTTAACATGGATCACACTGATTATATTCACATACTATTTTTAGCCTAAGGTTTTTTCCTCAGCATACAACCAATCACACGTCTCATAACACAATTATTGAATCTGCATACACGTATCGGGTAACCATGAGCAGAACAAATCAAATAACAAAAACAAAAACTATCTAAAATCAAGCATTAAACCCTCATAATTTGACGGAATTTTTGGCATTTATTTAAACTTTCTTCGCAAAACATGATTAATTCAGAATTGAAGAGTGTTTTTATATACTGTATCAAGATTGTAAGTCGTTAGTGTATAACTCAAATCTTTTTTAGTTAAGATTTCAAATATTTTAAAAATTCACGAAAATGAATCAACGCTTATTGCAACGATTTTCATCATCAAACACTTTAATGTGGGGAGTTGGGTTGGTTTACAATATTTATACTCGTGACATGTTCATTAGGAGGCGTTTTCAGGTTTACAGTTACGCTTTATTGAAATTAGAAACATACATACATACAAATATACATACATACATACATGCATACATGCAGGCATGCAGGCATGCATACAACAGAACAGACTGGCATAAAGACCACTTGAGATATTGACAGTCGCAGAGTACAACCAACTACTAGAAATAAAGCCGCTTTTAAAGTGATACGAGAAAGACGCATCGACAGCAATAGTCATATAAATGACGAACCTATACATTGTCAGAGAGAGAATCAAACTAACTAAAATCAGATCTCCGTTGTCATACGTAAAGATTGGACGAAAACCGCTTAGGAGTCACAGTCTGATGACCTTTGAATTAGCTAATGGAAATACAGCTTTCAAAATTCCGAAAGTGAGACAAATCGTTTGGTACACATTCAGTCTCGTCATCTACAGGGCTCTGTCTCCAAACGCGAAGATAACAGACTATCATCTGATTGGTCGGTAAAATTAGCGAGTATGGTAATAAGATAAGTTACAAGAACATCACCCCTAAACGGTCGCTGTCAGCTCTTCATGTTTAACAACGGAAATCTGATTTTAATCAGTTTGAGAGACAACAACAAGAAAACAGACTGAAGAAAATTGTATTCAGATGGTAACCCATTTCTTATTTAGATTCCTATTGAAGAAGACGGTAGATACATATCTTTGTACGATGCTTGGAATGGTCTGATAGACTACCAGAACTCGTCAACCCCGATGTCTTTCAGTGAACTTTTGAAAAAATTCATCAAGTCGCCTTCATCACCTGCGAGTACAATCATCCTGCAGGAGGTAAGGTTATGGATGGTCAAGCACTGGGCTTTAAAATATTATCATAATCAAACTCCGACTCAACTCAACGTTTTACATCTGATTGGCTACTGTTTTAACACTGACCAATCAGGCGTCATAACTTAGTATTTAGTGTATGTGTGCGTAACATTTCGACTGAGAATCGCTTGCATCAAATGTCTGAAAATTGTTGAAAAAATATCGAAACTCACAGTGAGTATAAAACCAAACTTTTGATTTTCGCTATTCACAATATATCATGGATATATTTAATTGAACGCGCATTTTAAAAACTGGTTCGTTATTTAAAGTTGAAATGGATATAATACTTAAATACGCCATTACACTATTCTGTAAATGATTTTTGTTTAGTTCTTTACATACGTAAATTGAGACGCATTATGAAACAACGCCCATATCTTGGTACGTATGGTCATGTACATACATTAAACCTTAATAGTCCACTTCATTTCAGCGTTGACCTGTTACACCTTTGATGAGTCTTGTAGTCAAACTAAACCCCTATACAGGTGCGTCTTCAATTAGACCTTTTATCTTTCCCAGGTTTCAATCTTGCCGACAAGGAACGCTAATTATGTGGAGATTGAGGGAAACCCTTTCTAGTTCCAATACTAATGTACTAAAATCATGCAAATACTGTTTGTTGACTTTTGTACTAATCTAAGCATAATTTCGACTTTAAAGCGAAATGTGTTTGTGTATATTTGCTTTAGTCGCAGTAAAAAAAATGCAGACGAAGACATTATTTGTACACCTTGTCCAATGAAGGAATGACTTTCTCCTCAGTAAAATGTGTACTGGTTTAATATTATATATCGTTGCTTTATTTTATTTATACATATTGAGCGAAGTTGCACAGAAAACAGTTAATGAAGTGTGGGACATAATAATAGTTGGTGTGTTCTTCTTAGCGTTAACGTCGTTTAGTCTAGTGAGTTATATTTACAGGCATATTCATACAAAGACAAATTCATTAGAATACTCGGCATCACTTGGATGACACGCTATCTAAATATAAGTTTTTCTCCTTTATTTGTCTTCTCGGAAAACAAAACATACTCTGACCAAGAATATAAGCTCTCAGAGTGTTGAGTTGTTGGTTCTTTTATTTATAAAAGAAACCCTTAAACTTATTAAATTATGTCAGGGATGTGGTATATGCACAAAATGTCATATAATAAAACATATAATGATCGTCTCCATATTTTGTTTGCTGAATCTTTCAAACCTCTGTAAGACTTCATTGAAAACTCTGTTTGAGCTCACCAGTACTGAAACAACTCATAACTTGGCATCATGCTATCATATCCATAATAAAGAATACAGTGCAGTAATATAATCGTGTAAAAGTAAAGTCCAACTGCAAACTGCACATACCTAGATCTGCCTTTGCATAATGTGGCGGTAGATCTACGTCTATGGAGTTTGTTTAGAGTAATCAGTAAAATAAACAACATAGACCCTGATCACATTTGATGTTGTTTGCATTTGGACTCGACCCATACGAAAATTCAACTAATATTTGTGAGCATTTACTTTTCAAGTTAATTCATTTTCAACCTATTTATCAACAAAACACAAATCAAATTTTAAATCAAAATGATTCCAATTGTTATGAATTAACTGAGTTTTTACGACCTTATTGGATATATAAACGGTCACGTGATACTGATCTGTGTGTTCGTTTACACATCGGTAAATTATGCAGACTACTTTTTGGTTCCCAATGTCCAGGTCATTTGTGTGAAGCTTAACGTATACCAATGCCTTCAATCATAAATAATAACAACAGCAAGATTGTCAGTTGAAATATAGTATATTTAAACAAGAACAAGATTTGCTGTCAAAATGAAGTGTATAAAAACAACAGCAAGTTTGGCTGTCGAAATATAGTGTTCACAATATCGTGTTTCACGCGGCCGTCATGTTCTCGAGAGGGACACTCCAAAAAATACTATGATTTCTGCACAATCCATTTTGGAGTTTTGTTTCTTTTATCTACTTAACAAAATAGTTTGAACATCACACCATTGTCAAGGATCAGTGAATCAAGAACCTGTATGTAGCCTTGTATAACATGATACAAGAACCAGTCTGTAACCTAAGGGAATAATATCTATGTGATATGTTTGATTTCAGGCATTGGAAAAGATTGTGAAGCATATCCAGATCAATTTAAATAGTACAGAATATCAGAATTATGAAATGAGGGTGATTCAGGTTGCAGAGAGTTTCAGGATCGATGTTTTAAATAAAGGAATAAACAAAGAAACAATGGTAAGATTCGTATTCTCGTTATATATATATATGGTTATATACATAGCAAATATAAAAACTGAATAAATTGTGTTGTATATTGTTTGTTTCCCATCATCACACCATTCACCCTATGAATTTATTTTCGCATTATCTTGGGGATTCATACAAGTCCATTATATTTGAACATTTTAAAACATGCATAACATTTTAACTATTAAGCTGGAAAGAATCTTTTAAAAATAATTTTTTTTTTAAATGAATCACATCAAAGAAGTCATCAACCTATTTCTAACATATTATGGATCTGGAATGACCGTAGCATTTGTATCCGCTGCGACGATGCAAAAAACAACATTCCTATAGTAGTGACAGTACACTCATAAAGTATTGTCCGTTTCTGTAAAGGAATACAAAACATACCCAACACACTTTAAAGTAATTTAGAGTATTTTAGAGTAATTTAGTGTAATGTAGAGTAATTTAGAGTAATTCAGTTTAATGCAGAGCAATTTAGAGTATTTAAAGAGTAATTCAGTTTAATGTAGAGCAATTTAGAGTATTTTCGACTAATCTAGTGTACTTTAGAGTATTATATAGCAATTTAGAGTATTTTAGAGTATTGTATAGTAATTTAGTGTAATTTAGAGTCATTTAGAGTATTTTAAAGTAATCTAGCGTAATTTAGAGCATTTTAGAGATATTTAGTGTAATTTTGAATATTTTAGAGTAATCTAGTGTAATATAGAGTATTGTGGAGTAATCTAGTGTAATTTAGAGTATTAAATAGTAATTTAGTGTAATGTCAAGTATTTTAGAGTAATTTAGTGTAATTTAGAGTAATTTAGAGTAATTTAGAGTAATTGAGAGTATTTTAGAGTAATTTAGTGTAATTTAGAGTATTTTAGCGTAATCTATTGTATTTTAGAGTAATTTAGAGTAGTTTAGTGTAATTTACAGAAATTTAGAGTATTTAGAGTAATTTAGAGTATTTTAGAGTAGTCAAGTGTAATTTAGAGTAATTTAGAGTATTTTAGAGTAATTTAGTGTAATTTATAGTAATTTAGAGTATTTTATAGTAATCTAGTGTAATTCAGAGTATTGTAAAGTAATTTAGTGTAATTTGCCTGCTCACTTTACTCACAATAGCATTGTGAAGATTGCTGCAAGCTTTATTGCCGTCTACTACCAACAGTTATTATTCAAACATGTAGACTCCTCTGTAATTGTTAGCGTCAACCCATGTTAATTGTTGTGATAAGTCGAGGGCTTCAAACATAACTGACATTGCTTTAATCGTCAAATGTGCAGGTAAGGTCACTTCGAGTTGTAGATTTCAGGTTAAAACAAAACAGCCGCACTCAGTCCGACTCGATAGTATCTACACTTGACATCCATGACGGATTCATAGTTGTGTTACATTTTCTGAGCATCATGTGTTCTTCAAAGACAAAATTAACTTAGTTGAGGTAAATTTCCACTTGTACGCTACAACCACAACAGCCAACACCGCTACTATTATTGCAACCATAACCACTACTACTACTTCTAGACTTGTGTAGTCAAAAATCAACATTTTACAAAATATTGTAGACACTGTAACCCATAACGAATGAGGTATATTTATCGGTTGTAATATAATATTTCTGCCTAAAATGTTATTTTAAAACAAGCATAGAATTTCAGAAGTGTAGATGCCGAAGACACTTTTTGAATTCTGACGCTCAGTTTCCATTTTCTTCACTTGAACAGACCTGATCATATTGGTTTTATAAGCAAGCACCACACCCTACCCCTTCACTTACAATTACAAATACCATTAAAGTGTCGTCTGTTACAGACAAACAGTAGACATTTTTCGTTAGATAATGGTTTCAAATACGCACAGTCTTTGAATGTCAGACGCTGTGATTCTTGTTTTCCTTGAATAATAACATCCAACTTTTTTGATGAAACTTTACTTGTCATACAAGATGCATTTTAAATTAACATAAACGGCAATTCAATCTGTAAAGCCAGGACTAAATCGATAAGCCGAAAACTAATGGCATACACTGATACAATCAATAATGTATGGTGTGCAAAATATTTACAATAATTTGACAAGAATTTAATACGTTTTCTTACATGCTCATTTAGTTTTGCATGCTCGATCGGGCATTCGATATGATGTTCGATTCATATTTGGATTGGAGCTATTTAAGTGTTTTCTTGGATGTCCGCAGAACGATAGTTTCAGACGCAGTGAATAAACTTTATAAATTCAATTTCATAATGTAATGTAAACATTATTTCAGAAAGGTATAAGAGGAGATATGTTCGAACTCGCATTCGTATTTTCATCTAAGTAGGACAAAGTAAGTAGGAAGAACCCGGGAAAACCCAGGAAAGAACCACCTACCCACGAGAGGCTACTGACATGCTTTTTCACATACCCACATTGGCCGAATACAAGACTCGAATCCACGCAGACAGAGAAAAAGATAATGAATTACGTCATTACCTGATGGTCACTATATATCACCTGTCTCATATAAATTGTGTATTTGTCATATTTACACCATTTACTTATGATCATGTCTGTCTGTCTGTCTATCTATCTATCTATCTATCTATCTACCTACCTACCTACTTATCTATCTACCTATCTATCTGTTTGCGTGTGTGTGTGTGTATATATATATATATATATATATATATATATATATATATATTCACCCAATAGATTCATGCACTTATAAATACATATATTCAAGGTTGCAGTTGTTGATAGTACATCTATGATGATAGATGTTCTAAGAACTCTGGACACTGGGATAGAAAATGGAGAGATATATTTGAGTACTGTCAAAGGTATGTTATCCACAATTTGTTATTATCCTTCATCAAGAAATCTGTCTCAGATCACGCTGTATAATGACACTTTTCCATTATCATACTTTATTTTACAATCGAAATACAGCAGATAAAGTGGCGGAGAATAAAACTCTTTCCCTCTTGTAAGTTTTAGATCATAAAGTTCGGATGGAAGCTGGCCGAGTTTTCTCAAAACATGAAATATTTTATTGTTATTCAAACATGTAAATCGGGTATAATATCTTTTTGCATATGTTTGGAACATACTTATGTATAAAACCTAATGCATCCTTCATATCTTTCAGAGATAAATTTAAGTTTCTCGAACTTACTATGCATACATCTGCCGTTAACCCTATTTCATGTACGAATCACATTGTTATTATAGAGATTCTTTATCAAAGAAAGACAAGTTAAAGTATATGTGATCCCTTTGCCATGCCCTCTTCTTAGATTGCTACATGCTTCTTCGTCTCTCAAATTGGTCAGTGGTTAGGGTTCCGAACTCCAAATCAGTAGTGTTGCGGGTGAAATCCAGTCTATAACAGCCATTATGGGCTATGGTATGACCCGTGGCAAGACACTTTATTTGGATTGTCTCGACACTGAATTATATATTTGATGTATCATTCAAATGAATAAACAATCAATCATTCAACCATCATTGATGTCCGACCTTGAAATTATTATATAGAAATTAATGTGCAATATAAATTAACACATATTCTTAAGAATTCTTCCTCCTGTGATGCATCGACTTTACAACACAATCTGTCACAAACGCTAAAGTAGGTGAAGACGGAGTTTAGATTCGACCATGTATGGACCAAAGGCTCTTATAGCCAAATTAAATCATTACGGCATTACGGGTCGTATGTTCAACTTTATAGAAAATGTCCTGACCGACCGCAAAATTATAAATAGGGTAGAGGAAACTTACTCTGAGGAACACACCCTTGAAAATGAAACTCCACAAGGGAGTGTACTCAGCCCCACCCTCTTTAATCTAATGATAAACGACCTTGACACAAATTTGGCATCGCCTAAAATTGGATCATCACAATTTGCTGATGATAGTGGGCTATGGAGAGCAGGCAACCCCTCCAACCACCAACATATGGCTGAACTTTAAACCAGCTTAAATAACATAGGAAAATGGGCTGATAAATGGGGCTGCAAACTATCGCACCAAAAAAACGGTAGCTGTACTTTTCACCCCACGCAACAAATTCAAACAATATCCCAAATTAACAATACAAAATAAAGAAATAACATTCGTAAAAGTAGCTAAATGTCTGAGTATGTACTTTGATGAACACCCAACATGGGCGAATCATATAGATAAACTAGTTAATAAATGCAACCAGGACTTAAATCTATTAAGAAGCCTCAAAGGCTCTCAGTGGGGTGTCAGCCAAGAAACTATTTTAACACTGTATAGGGCATCAATAAGATCTAAACTTGACTATGGGTGCCACGTATACACCACGGCACCCAAACGTCACTTAAAAAACTAAATAAAAAGCAGAGAAAATCCCTACTCATTGGTACCGGCGCACTGTCATCAACCTCGACAGTCGAGCTACATGTTTTAACAGGGAAACTGCCATTACATCTTAGAAGGCAGGAATTCATCTTAAAATATGCAACCCGACTGTCGACTCATGAAAAAACGCACCCCACGTACCTTGCTATTAACAAATGCAATACCCCCTTTAGAAAAACTCTCAAAAACACCACCTCTGTGGGAAATCTAGTTCATGAATTAAAAACCAAACTCCCAATAGACATATTCCAAGTAGAAAACAACATAATGTACGACAAAGTACCTTGTTGCAATGTACGAATGAAAGTAAATATCACCCTATAAATAAAGATCAAGGAAACAAGGAAAACCAACAAAACTATTTAAAAACATTAGCATAAGAAATAATAAATAATCAATATAAAAATTTACAAAAATTTACATGGATGGCTCAAACATAACAAAGCCTTTCAAAACAGCTGCTGCAACGGTCATACCAGAACATAATATTCAAATGGGCGGACGTCTACCCGACCACTGCTCCATTTATACAGCTGAATTTGGGCCATCCTAGGAGCATTAAAGTGGATTGAGGAAAATAAACCGAATAGGACTGTGATTATTAGCGACTCGCTAAGCGACCTAACCTCAATCCAAAATAACACCACAAAATCTAGAGAAATTTATTACAACAAATTAACCTAATACTGAAAACCCTAAATTCAAATAAACTAGTAGTAGAATTTATGTGGATTCCATCCCACTTTGACATCAAAGGTAATGAGTTAGCAGACCAACTTGCTAAAAACAAACTCGACGAACCTAATTACATGCCACTTAAATATAGCTAAACTGAACTATATAGTTTAATTAACACAATGATTAATCAAAAATGGCAAACCGATTGGGACATAAATAAACAAGGGAGAATATTACACAACATCATTAGGGAAGTTTGTAGAGTAATAAAACTACCCAGGTGCACGGGTTATGAACAATAGAATAATAATAGGAAAAACCAAACTAGCAAACAGCTTTGGAAAATACATAGGACCCTTCCCACATAACATTAATTGCCACAATTGTAACACCCCAGAAGATTTACACCATATCTTCAACAATTGTAAAAAAAAAAAAAGGAAAGGTACAAATTTAGATCCAAACAACTAAACATAGCCGCACCAAGTACATACCCAGAAGTAATCCAATTAACTAACAGCAACCTTCAAAGAACATTCAAAAATATAATTGAACTGCTTAAAACAACAGGGCTAATTGAAAACATAAAGAAACATCGCCTAAACACCTGAATAAATCGAAAATTATAACATGTATAACAACATAAAGGAGCAATATGTAGCCCCACAATGGGGTCACATGGGTTCATTAACCAATCATTTGACGGGCTACCAAAACACCTAAATAACATACTAATTCTGAAATGTATAACAACCTTAAGAAGTAAATGGTAGCCCAAACAATGAGGTCACATGGGTTCATAGACCAACCATTTGACGGGCTTCTAAAACACCTAAATAAAATACTAATTCTGAAATTTATAACAACCTTAGGAAGTAAATGGTAGTCCCACAATGAGGTCACATGGGTTCATTGGCCAATCATTTGACGGGCTACCAAAACACCTAAATAACATACTAATTCTGAAATTTATAACAAACTTAAGAGGTATATGGTAGCCCCACAAGGAGGTCACATGGGTTCATTGACCAACCATTTGACGGGCTACCAAAACACCTAAATAACATACTAATTCTGAAATTTATAACAACCTTAAGAAGTAAATGGTAGCCCAAACAATGAGGTCACATGGGTTCATAGACCAACCATTTGACGGGCTTCTAAAACACCTAAATAAAATACTAATTCTGAAATTTATAACAACCTTAAGAAGTAAATGGTAGTCCCACAATGAGGTCACATGGGTTCATTGACCAATCATTTGGCGGGGCTACACACTTAAAACAACCAAATAGAATTAGATGAAGCATCAGGGATAACAAAAGATATAGAAATAAACATTGAAGCATTTAAGAAAATAACATCAGGTACAACAACAAAAGGGTGGACAATGGATACCATCATCTAGGAATTAACACTCCTCTCTATCTTTTCTAACTTTGTTTCCATATACATAAAACACCAAGACCATCAGACCCAGCGGCACAATGCTGCATCCAAATACCAATTAGTCAGTATTCTCCTAAAGACTAGATCAGAAATACAAGGTGGTATCGAACCTCGAACCATCAGGAATGCGGGACTAGTACATCCGCATTAATAGGCTGTCACATGGGACTGTATACACTTTTGTAACAACAGCACACAGACAGAGCATTTCCAAATTGATAGGGACAATTTTAGATCTAGATACCCATAAGAGAGGAGGACACCGGTGCTTACAATCAAGATGAAGGGAGGCCTAAGGAACAAGAGACGACAGGAGGACACCGAAGCAAACAAACCAGAATGAGGGAAGACTTGTTACCATTACGTAACCCTCCATCAAAAAGCCCTTCTAAGGGCTACTGCCATTTTGCCATTACAGAGCTCTCATTTGGTACGAAAGCTCTTTTGAAAAACCTAACTTGATCAATTTCGAACACCGCCAATCAAAATTCACAATCCATCTAACCTAACAGTGACCAACCTACATGTGTCGCACAGACATTCTAGAATTAAAATTTTTAGGGACTTACAATACGTACACTGGGTACTAGAAACATTGGTATGTTAGGAGTTAGAAAAAATCTTCAACTACACAAAATTTCATTTAATTACACAGGTGGCTTACACATTATTGGTATATTTTCCGTCCATTAGTGAAACTGGACCTGATTTTAAAGAAGTATGACTAGGGTATTTCAAGGCTGTTGATATGGGCTGGCTTATCGGACCTTTTCCTCCTTTCTCGCGACCAGAAACCCTCAACATGACGAGACGTGTAAACCATTTTTCACCAGTCATTATTTGGTGCACTCCTTCCGATTGGTTGGTAGGGTTGAGTGCGTGTTTGATCTATTCCCACTCACCCAGGTCCTACATTCATGTCGATAATCCCTCAATAGGAGCGCGACATGACGACCAAATTAAATTACGTGTGCATAAACGCCCGTGGGATGTGGCACCATTCCTTACCCCACGGGAAATATTAAATAACTTTCTTTTGAAGATAAAACAGTGAATAATGACCCTTCGTGGCCGGTTCACTTTAATTTAAAATTTATTCATCGTGTTGAGATAGCTTACGGTTGTTTCATTTATAAGATGTAACTCGTATGAAAATGGAAAACGTTTTCCTACGACCAAGATTTAAAGAAAATAAAGGCCCTTTAATTCAATATAATGGAATTACAAACTATTTATCATAGTTCATCAGATGCAGTTTATAACCGGTCTTTAGTACACTTAAGTGCAACGAATGCATATACGACTTTTCAATTAAGACTATTCCTGTGTACAATACGTTAAGACTGTTACACAACAGTTTATCATCAAAACTAATCAAACGTAATAAGCATTGACATTTTGCATACAAAAATTTCGATGTTATCTTAAATCAGTTGCGCGAAAATTTGTGTGTTTCCAAAAAGTTCCATTTGCATATCTTAAAAGAATAATGCCTATTTCACGTTTGTTTTTCTTACCTTCAGATATGATCTCTTTGGTTGAGAGTTTGATCCCCATGGTTTTACCTGCAGGAATGGAAAACTGGGATTTAGTCACTGACTTGGCAGACACAAGAGACAAATACGATTCTCTGCTTTCCTTAGCTGACGACAGTACGATAGCAAATGTAGAAAATGCTAAAATTTCACCTAATGAAAGAAGCTATCTCTATCTGAAATCACAACAGGAGCTGAACCTGAAGATTGCTGAAAACACGGAACTTGTGAGTAAATCTGATTGTAATGTAATTTATGTACTTTAATTTTAACGATGATCATCGAAATATTTAAAATGAGAATAAATTCTGCCTGATGGTTCAGAGATGGAAGAAAATAAGTTCTACGGACTATCATGAGTCAGTAAACAAAGTAGAGATCGTTTGTAAATTCTGCTGCTTATTCACGTTTGTAATCCAGTAATAGTGCTTCAATTTTATGCAGAAGAAATATGTAGTTTTCATGATTATATTTTTCTGTAGGTTTCAAACGTTTTACAATTTAAATTGGACGACAAGCTATAATTAAAATTTGTCGACAAACAAAAACGAAATATATGAAAAACATTTTTTGCGATAGGGATGTTGGCTTTATATTTGTCTTTTCCAGATAACTATTAAAGAACATGTGTTAACTATGCATTATATCTGTCCCGTGGGTACGTACATATGCACTAAATAAACTGTATAGATTGCTTGTGAGTAGAAGTGGTTCATAAATGTGCAAACAATCTCTGATATAGATATTCCTAATGGAGGGAGAAGGGCTCCGCTTGGTGAAGAGGGAAGGTGGGGTTATTATTAAGGGACAATACGAGGGTTAACTGCCGGTTCTATTTTTCCTTTTCTCCGGTCAGATCACACGCTTGCGGAATACTTTACTGGATGCCTTGGATTTAACTGCATCTACCACAAATATCTGCCTGAACTGCAACCAAACGATCGGAAGTAACATCATCAATAGAAAATTCATCACACTCCCCAGTCAAGACTTTCAAAAGATCGTTATTGATATTTTAAGCTCAAGAGTCCACGTTTCCTTTCAAGACAACGGACAAAATAAGACTATCCCTGTCACTGTTTTAGTAAGTAAGAAAACATAAAGTGTGCATTAGCTTTCTTGTAAATAAAGCTTTTTAATATATGGATCATGCATAATATAAGGGATCCTATAGTAAAAGTCCGTGGAAGAAGTCCGATGGTCTCAAGTCTTTCTCGAGTGAATCATAAACGTTTTGAAAGGGAAGACTACGTCCATTTGTTACCACTCTATGGTTTCAAACTTAGTAACAGAAAGAAGCAGAACCAACTGGTTTGAAGGACTATACCAATAATCTTATTCTCCAAGCTAAGAAATGAAAATTAGGAGAAATTTTTAGTTTTGCGAAATAAATTAAACAATAATCCTAAAAGTTCGATTTAAAAAAATCCTTAAGAATAGAGCGTTCCGATTAAATTCCAGTCTTGAATGTACTGACGTATGAGTAGTCTTGAATGTGCTGAAAACCCAACAGTCTTGATGTATCACGATGTCATTGTTCAGAATGTCTTTGAATGACGACAATACAATTCCAATACAGTGTCTAGTCACAACAGTAATATAATCACATGTTAATTCCAATACATACTTTAAATAAATGACTTTTTCATATTAAATCTAAACACAACATTAATTACTTTTACAGGCTGAAAATAAAATAAGAACAAAAAAATGAATATGAATAATTGTTAACTTCTATCCTTATATATATCTATTCTTATATACATATCCGTGACTACTACGAGTCTATGTCACAATTCATTCCCATGTGGCAAACGTCGTAATATCAAATCATACCACTGAAAACTTACCTCAGATTGTAAACAGGTTCATTATCAAGTAAACAATTTATTTCTAGCATTGTTATCTGAAAATATAATGAACAATCATGAACAAAAATTAGCTATATAATATGTTGCTTACACATGCGCATTGCAACTACAATCATGGACAAAAATGAAATGCAATTCATAGATATACATAACGCCGTGATAATAATTGATCCAGAACATACAAATCTGGTGTTTGAAATGGTTGACGTCACAAAATAGCATACATTTTAAATCGCTAGTAAAAACATACCTTATTATGTAAGAATTAGGCATCGTACGGCCAGCTAAGTGATTCTTCATAAGAGCTTGAAATCAATGCAGTGTACTGAATATTTCTATGTTTTTTTTAAACAAAAATTAAATCCAACTATTAATTTTGTTTTAGAAATTGTATTTTGATATTACAAGGAGCCGTTATCTACATCTCTTTGAATATAAAGATATTGGATACCTGAAGTATCAGTCTTTTTGCACAACTTAAATACAGAAGGAACCGTTGCCGTAAAATGGCAACATATCATGTTAACGAAAGGTCCAATAACGACGTCACGCAAGTTATATTTGTCATTTAAGGCGATATCGTGTCGAACTGGTCATCAGATGGCGCTTTCACCTCGCTGTCACCACAAGTTAAGTTTTGAAAGAATCTTGCAGAAACGTCTTTTTCTTGTTACTTACTTCACTTTAGAAGTACTTTTCAAAAGTTTTAAAAGAAAATTAGAAATCTGTAAGGTTGAACAACTGATAAATGCAATTTTTAAATGGTAATCTTTATTTAAAATCGATGGTAACATTACCTCAGCTTCACAGTTAAGGAAGAGTGAAATATTCATATTGCAAATGGTCTGTATTGGCGGTGGCATTATTTAGCAACGCCGGATGGGCAGCATGATCAGCGATAGGGTATGGCTGGGTGTCACTTTGGGATGAAATCAAGAGATAGTTTGCTCCTCGGGAAAAGCTCGCAATGCAACCTCCACCACCAACAAACAAACAAACAAAGCAAAACAATCAACCAAACAAACAGAAGTACGAATTTAGTTTGCCTAACTTGAGGAAACGTTTTAAACATATGTTTTTTTTCTTTCTCGGACGCATATATATTTAGACAGGCTTGTGTGTTTCCTGCAATAATTGTTTGCGAAATCTTGTCGTAAACGATCTCTCTTCGCCATTTTAAATAAATAGGTGTAAACAAAACACAGTATATCTCAATGCTTCTGAAAGGAAGTGTGTGACAATCGGAACGAAAGAGCGCATTCACACCCACGCGGATTTACAATAACTTTAAAATGATTAATTTATGTCCAGCATTAAAAATGAGAAAAGTTTCTCGGTGTGTGCAATTGTTACAGGATTGTTGAGAATTATTATATTGATCACAAACATACACTGATCATTAAGAGATTTCCTCTCCATAAAAATGAAAGTTTGACTTTTCCAATCTCTTAAACTATATTATTCTGGATGTTTATTCCAAACTATATTTGTTAGTGATGTATATACTACCAAGTATTGTAAATGGCTGTGTGGAGCAACATCTTAAATGATATTTTATGGTAGATTGATCAACTCCAGAAATGGCTGACAATAAATTTTAAAATTCATATTTTGGCTTTAACGGATGTTTTGTTTTCACGTCTACAATGACTACTAGTAAATAATTTCATTCTATTCGAATCAGCATCTTTAATTATTTTTGATAGATTTATTTTAACGAAGTAACACATTTGTGTGCTTAAAACTATATAATTAGCAGCCCCCACCCGCCAAAAAACAATTTGGTTCATTCACGGGTAGAACGTTATCCACATGTACATACCTTTTGTCGGTTTCAGAATGAGTTTTAAAACGTTTCTGTGTGCATATACTATTCTCGTCTAGGTGGCTGGCTTTCATCTTAGACACAGCTTGTTTGTAACGGAAACCGACCGAACATCTTCAATGCTAACATCTGAACAGATCTACGTCAACATCAACACTAACAACTCCATAGCTTCATATACATTGGTTGTAAAACAGTCTGTTCATGAAGTGGAACCGGAACTGGTGCATCCTCAGATAAATCCGGAAGACGTTTCACAGCTTTCGTATCACAAGGTTCTATATAGAAGCAAGACCGACTATCTTTGCATTTACACCACTTCTGCATACGACGTAAACATTTCTCACGAGGTCTTTATGAGGATTTCTGCACCACCAACGATTTTAGAATATGATGCTAAACGTGAAATTCCGAAGGACAAAACTCACATTTGTCTGGACTCGGAGGAGTTCAAAGGCCATGAAGGAATTGTTCATCTTGGCTTGAAAGGTTTTACTCCAGGTAGGCATATTAATGCAGGTTCATGCAATTAACATTTTGACCATGGGAGATCGTCTGTGTAGTTAAATTGAAAAGAAAGACTAACAATACATTGGCAAAGGTCAACTTCGTGCTGAAACTACCTCGCACATTCACATTTTCTTTTCTTCTATGGAGCTACGATACAATTTCTTTCAGTTCTATTTTAAACGACCATAATTATAACATAAGTTCCATTTAATCAGTAATGCGTTGAACCACACAATTTCGGATCAGTTCTTACATAATGCGATCCAGCTGCACGGTGGCTAATGGCGGCCATCCTCTTCTAATTAAGTGAAAATCATCGGCCCATCTATTCTCGGGCAAATTGTCAGATGAGTCAGTCCTAAAGAAATTAAGATATGCCCAAGTCCAAAGATTTCAAGGGAAATCCTAGTTAACAAGAATATCGTATTGAATTTGAATTGCCTCTCAACATTTCATGTATCATTTGAGTTTCAAGTGATTTTGACTAATGTTTTCTAATAATGTTTAACATTTTACAACATGCCTTTGCGTCTTAAAGAGGAATGGAATGTAGGCATTGAATATTTAAATGATATGTTTATCTATCATTATTGTTATTATTAGCAAACATAACGAACTCGACGGATTACTACTTTGCCACTGTGACGTCAGCTTGTATAACCTGGGAAGAAAGTAGCATCCATTGGAGATACGATCAATGTAACGTAAGTATAAATATAGACGTGTTGCAGTAATGAAAGAATTTGCTATAAACCATCATATATATATATATATATATATATATATATATATATATATATATAATTTGTATTGTCTCTCATGAGTTAGCATAAGGTAAAAATGTAAATATCGTTTTTTAGTTTGTTTAATTCTTAGGTTTTGTATTTCTGTTTCTGGGAAAGTCGTGCAAACAACTACAGAGCACACGCCGCTTAACAGCCAAGTCGTATCCTTCCGCGAAACAGTTGCTATGTTTTGCCTCGGTGTGATTCACATACGGCAACTTTTCTACGGCAACTAACATATAAGTGCGATCTATTGTACCATAATTTCGCTGAGTGTTCTGTTTGTACGAAAAGTTCATTAAGTCGGTTCAGAGTGTTCAAGTACCATGTAGTTACTAGGCGAGTGGAAACACCGGCTAATTCTATTACACATTGCTACTCATATAGCACTCTTCTGTGTAAATGATAATGTGACATTTCTTGTCTTTTCAACTGAATATCGTACCCCGATTCGAGTACATTAATATTTATAAAAAGAGAAAAAGAAAACATTCACATACATGTTTTAATATTGCACTTTGTAGGAATTGTATATATGCTTGAGAGTGAACTTTTTTTGACATTTTTGAAATTTATTTATTTATATCTTGCTGCTGAATTGTTCTTTTATATTCATTGTTGCTATTTCACCTCTCTCCAGATGGAATGGTACCCAAGCTTACAACAGATATCATGCACATGCGATAACCGCCATGACGGCGCCATGATTATTGGAAATACTTTTTATGTTCCTGTGAATATCATCAACTTTCCCACAGTTTTTCTAAAATTTTCTCCGTACAACCAATCGGCCGTGATTTCTATGCTTGTGAGTACAGCTGTAGCATTCAGTCTTCTGTTGGTTTGGGCGGTCAGGAAGGATAGGACAGATTTTCTAAGAGTAAGTACCAGTTGAAGACAGATTTTCTGCATTGTAAAGGATTTTAATGTGTTGTTTTGCACCAGGTTAACCACGTATACAGATTTGTCCCCCGCTTTTTGACAATGTATGAACGTATTCTCTTCATTTCATAATCTTTATGTCATAATTGATGAGTGAAAAGCTCTTTTTTTGGTTTTTGAATTCCTACAAGCTACTGTTTAGTGTTATACTTGAATGTTGCACTCATGTGGTAATTATTTAATTGTTTTATAGAATAAGTGACATTTTCAAGAAAATAACTACATTTTGATCTTCTGTACTATAGTTCTAGTGATGTGATCATCCATTTCCTCCAAATGTAGATGCTTTTCCTTAACTGCCGATGAAAGAAAAGATTTTTTTGCACAATCTATATGGTAAAATCCAAGAAATAATTGACTTTCTAGTTCTAAAATGAAACGTTTTAAGACATTTACTGTATTGTAAATTATATCCCAAATAATCCTAACAGTTCTATCACAAGCCCAAAAGTATAGAATGTTCCGAATCAATTCCAATCTTCAATGTGATGACATACCAATAGCCTTTAATAGTTGGACGTACCAACACTCTTGATGTATCACAGAGATATAATCCAAAATCTCTTGAAGCAATTCGCAATAATCCCCAAGTAGTGTTAATCCACTCAATTAACACTAAGCAGTTTCGAAGAATAATTTAAGTAAAGAATTCATCTCAAGTTATAACCTAACACATTTAAAAGTGATTCCACAAGACAGACGTTAAAATAGGAATAAAAAGTTTGTTGATCACAAACTTTATATACAAAACTAAGACACTGTAAGATGACCAGTATGTGGGTAATTTCCCCATCAAATTCGTAAAAATAAGTTCTCTTTCTACAAACGTCTAAGGTCAGAAGGTCAGCAGCAGAGAGGGTGAATCCTACAACGTTTTTAGACAAATTTTGATTGAAATCCTAAAACGAGCCGTCCTATAATCTCATTTTAACCAAAAAAAAATATCTCAGGGGCAAACCCTACAACGTTTTCAGACAAAAAATTGATTGAAATCTTAACGAGCCTTCCCTACGAAATCTCATTTTAACTAAAAAAATGAAAACGGAGATTTTACGATTTTTTAATCAATTTTGGTCGCAACTTGTTGTCATCCACCCTCTCTGCTGCTAGAACTTTCAGTTCTGGGTTAATAATTATTTTACGATTTCAACCGAATATTTGATCCAGTCCGATACGATATCGTGTCCGAGGATCATGCAAATTTATTGTTGCGAATCCGTGTGGTTTTGACTGAGCATGACTAAAGAAATCTCGAAATTGATTGAAGTCCATATCAGAACACCATGTCTGCCATATATTTCTAAGAGTATGAGTATCAACGCCGTTGAATACAGAAAGAATATTGCAGTTATCTCTGATGACTTTTGGAACCTGAGTGTAGCGTTGAGTGACATATATCACGTCAGTGTTTTTGTGACGCCCACGGGAAAATATTCTAGCAGGATTTTTTTGTTTATCCAACATTATATCGTCGTATACGACTAAATTGTTAATATCTCCATCAATATCATCAATACTCGGTGCTTCATCGATATCGGTTATAAAATCAATGGCGTTCTCACCCTTAATTTCTGAAGCGTTTTCATTAAAATCTTTTAGCACTTCATAACATCGTTGATCATCTACGCTAGGGGCAATTAAATACAACTTATCCCACTTCATCCATCTCATTATTAAATTGAGTAACAATTGCGTTTTACCGGATCCAGATGGCCCGATTATAATCATCCGGATAGAGTTTGGTAGCGCTGCATGATGCTTAACTGGTTCTCTTGTTTTAGTCGCTGAAAAATCAATTATATCCATATTTCTATACATAAATTATGGATCTATATTGTGTGAAGTGTAAAACGCGTACTGGCACAGATGACTTGACGACGATTACAACTAAAAATAACCGATCAGCGCTTTCTGGTAAATGCGTGCAATGTGGTACAAAGAAATTTAGATTTGTGTCTATGAGATCTGATTTTAAAAAAAACGAGGAGGTGATATCGCAGCCAAATTGGCAAAGCTCCCTGGAACCCCATGGGCAAAGTACCCCGGAGAAAAGCACCTTCCGGGATATAGCTACTGTGGACCGGGAACCAGACTTGATATCAGACTCAATAATCAAAATCAGCCCCGACCCGGTGAAGAACCAATAAACGCCATTGATAAGGCCTGTCACCTTCATGATGTTGCTTATAAAAGCAGCAATCTGCAACACAGGCATCTAGCAGATGTGAAATTAATTCATGCGTTAAATGCTATTCCTGATAAATCCTTCAAAGAAAAATTGGCTTCATTTTTGATAAAATCGGCTATGAAAAGTAAATTGATGTTAGGTGCCGGTAATTAATAATATGGAATCAATTTATTATTCCCCAAGAGGATACTGGAGGGGTAAATCAGCAGTCCATAAAATCGCTAGCGCTGCAAAAGTGAAGAAAACCACTGCGGCTAATTGGTTATCCAAACAGGCACTATGGCAAATTTTTCTACCACCGCCTAAACAAATTCAATTCTCGCATTTTGATGTGACCGCTCCTAATGAAGTTCATCAGGCTGATATATTATTTTTACCTCATGATCGTGGTTACAAATACGCGCTAACCGTAGTTGATATTGCAAGTCGATACAAAGAAGCAGAACCGTTAAAAACAAAATCAGCCACTGAAGTTGCTTCTGCATTTGAGAGGATTTATCGACGAGGTCCTCTGCACTGGCCAAATCTATTGCAGGTTGATCCTGGCAAGGAATTTCAGGGTGCAGTGTTATCTACAATGAAAAATCATAATGTCACCATACGACGAGGGCATACTGCGCTACATCGCGATCAGGCCATTGTAGAACGATTTAATCGGACTCTTGCTGAACGGTTATTTGGATATCAATACGCAAAAGAATTCATCCAAGAAAAAAGATCCCGTGAATGGGTTAAGAGATTACCAGGTGTAGTTACCGCACTGAATAACGAGATTACTAGAACCATCAACATGAAACCTATCAACGCGATTAAAAAGAAGTCGATACCTAAAATGGAAATTCAAAAAGATTTCAAAGAACCAGTTCTTGGTAGTAATGTCATTGTGAGGTACTTATACGAACCAGGAGAGCTTGAAGGGGGTAGAAAAAGGGCTACTGATCCTATTTGGAGTGTTACCGCGCATAAAATATCCGGCATAACACGATCAACTGGTAGACCAGCAATCTATAAACTGGATTCAACTGCCCCTCAGCGGGGTTTTACTCGACAACAACTACAGGTAATTCCCGAGGATACTCAATTGCCACCGCATGGTCTTAACTAGCACCGTTGCGTCTATTGCACTCAAGACAAGTCAACATCACATTATTTCTGACATGACCGAGATTGTTATTTTTTCTGTCTACGGTGAATTGGCGAGGATCCTTATCCGAATACTGCCAACGCATTATACAATTGCAACTCGCGCAGTGATTATTCTGTTGTTTCTTCAGCGTAATTATTAATTCAGCATCAATATCAAATTCTCGTTGTTTTTTTTTATCCTGTTGTTTGTAACCGGAGAGTTTTTTATCAATAATTTTAACATCAATATCATTTATTGTGGTGTCATTATCATCGAAAACAATTCTTCGAAGTTGATTTATTTTTCGTACTCTGGATACTGCGAGATAGACTAAATTCGACCATTCGATGTGATTATCCACCATCCAAACAATTGTATCCGATATAGTCAATCCCTGTGAAGAGTGTATTGTTGCTGCGTATCCTAGCGTCCACGGGGATTTATTAGCACGCAATGCATTTTCGACGACGCTGATATCAACCAGCACAATATCATTTAATACGAGAATTTGTTTTTCACTTTGCCCTGGAATATCAACTTCAATATTCTGTTTTCGTGTATCCGATGGCCTATAACAAAGGGGTACTGGAAGCGTTGCAAATTTTTCTTTATGCAATTCAAATAACTTCATCTGAAGTGTGTCCCTGACTATTTTTCTACTTGCAATTATCAAATCATTTGGTCTCCATGTTTCCCAGAAATCATTCATTGGAGTTTCTGAAATCACTTCACGCGCTATTTCGCATTGGATTCTATCCGGTTGTAATCTAATTAGCGCTTTGAATTCTCGTAATCGTTCATCAAGTGATCTATAATCAGTGGTGATTTCTTCATAATAGTCTACAAAACCCCTTAGCCATTCATGTGGAGATGCACCGACAAATGGTGGTGGTTGGCCGTGATCACCGCACATGACGACTTTTGTGTTTTTGTTTAACAACCACTCAAGAAATGTTTGTAATACATCTAATGACACTGTGCATATTTCATCCCAGATTATGATTTCAGGAATGAATTTATCACCCATACGCTCAGGAGTCCATTTGTCACCCTTCCATCGAAAGAAACTATGGTAAGTACAGGCATTTACCCCTCGCTGTATCATCTCTCTGGCGAGTCTGTGAGTCGGTGTTAGCACAATCATGGTTGACCGACGAAATAATTCAATTGCACGAGTTGTCTTTCCTGACCCACCACAACCGTTTAAATAAATTGTCTTGTATCTACATACTGGATCAGATACCGGTGGTGCATTAGAAAATTCTGATTGAATTTCAATACGGTTACAACAAAGATATTTATCATCCATGGCAACGTCTGCGGATTCACAATACTCATGTAGCATCTCCTTTTTAAATCGCCAACGCCCCCAATTTTCTTCGGGATCTGTGAATTTAGCTACAGCTGATTTGTACTTATTGTGTATATACATCGAATCAGTGGCCACTCTAACCGCGGTATTAGGAAATCTATTTATCATCGAAAATAGATTAATAGAAGCATAGGCTAGCATTGAACTTCTCAAATGTGTGTACTGGGAATTATATCCATCACAGTAGGTAACAACCGTACCCATTTTCTCACCATTGGATAGAAAAGCATCCTTACGGGATACAAGTTTTCCCTGTTTCATTAAATCCGCTACAATAAAATCGTATTCAGCGACGTCTATGATCAACCGCGAAGAATATTTTGCGTTGTCGTACCGTCCACCTTGAGTGAATTTACCGATTATTCTTCGTCCAAAATCTTTTGCTTGTTCTTTTTTAATTTCAAATAACTTCTTAGACCGATTCATGATTTGTTCTTCATTGAAATCAGGGAATTGTTTTCGCTGTTCGCTGATTATTCTATCTAGATCGGGTTGTGGTAGCCAAACTTCTTTCTGAGCTCGATAGCATATAATAGCCTCGGAAACAATCAACGATATTAGCATACCACAATCAATCATATATCTCAATAGCACTATTGGCATCCAGGCCTTTTCAGATAGATGTCTACCGAGCCAAACATAACTACACGGATGTAACCCTGTAGCTAATTCAAATGATATCACACGAGCGAATCCGGTTAAATCAAAATCAGGCAATGGTCCATTAATCGCAACACGAGTCATTTCATGCGTGGGGTGTCCAAATCGTTTGAAGTACTCAGCACATTCTCCATACCCGAGAAAACTTCCGGGATAACACGCGGCTATATCAATTGAAATCATACCATCACGTGAGTATTTCGTATTCCACAATCCTCCATGACCAAATTCGACGCAACTCGATTTAACATCCTCGAGAAAATCACTTCGTGTTGGACGCCATGAGTTTTTTTCTCTTGCGAAGTGAGCTACCACTGATGGAATCGTAAAACTATCCGTGAGTAGTTTTTCATGGGAATTCTCCGGTGAAAAATCACTAGCGATTTTTCTCATTCTATTATCTAATTCTTCAACGCGATATAATTCACCATTTGGTCTTACAAATTGATCGAATCCTATTTCGGGATCTTCATCACTTCTAAGTAACCACACTGACACAGGATCATCTTTACACAACGCATGAATAGCATCAAATAATCTCTCTTCATAGAAAACATCCCCGACGAACTCCTTAGGGATATATTTCACGGTTCGTTCTCGTGGAAATACTGTTACCGCAGGTGTCCACGCGTGTTTATTATGATCAATAATCTGTATTGGTGCTCCATTTTTGTTATATTTCGGTTCGTATAAAACCTCTCCGGTTATCGTCATAACTGTTATTGGAAATCTTAATGATGTTTCTAATTTAGCTATATCAGAAATCTTTGCACCATGCTGTTTCACTGTCAGTTCCCACTCGGTTATTTTCCTACGTCGCAGATCAGTTAGTTTATTTCCTCGGGATGCATTTGTGAAGTGTTCTATTATTCGTTCTGCTACACAATTAAGCCCTGACGAATATTTCATAGGAGCTAGTTTTGCGATATCGGGTTTATCATTTAACGGATATATCCCATAAACCATTGCTGTTACGGGATAAGATCTTTCGTAGTATGGTTTGTCAATGCCGGTTAGAATTCCTGGTTTGGAATCTCTACTCACAATGACAGCTTTTTTATTCTTGAGAATTGGTTCAAATTTATCCCTAATAATCCATTTGCCATCGACTTCAATAATGAATTTGATTCGGAAAAAATGCCGTTTTTCCCCAACACGTGAAATTATCACTGCTGCTTTTTCATCATTCATGGTAGCGTCAACAACACCATCAATTCGAAATGTTGACCAACAATAAGATGCTCCATCACGTTTGAATTCAGTAAAACAATCTCTGATTTTACTAATCATGGCTTTATCAAGAATTGTATTCTTTGGTGTATTAGAAACAATATCGAGATTGAATTGAGCATCTTTCCAGGGTAATTTCTTGTTACGTTTTTTGGGTCTATCGATATTAAATTTAGGATTGATTTTTAATAATCTCTTAAACTCTTTCATGTTTCCGTCTATTGGACGTTTTTTGGGTTTATCGAGATTAAATCTAGGATTGATTTTCAATAATCTCTTGTTACGTTTTTTGGGTCTATCGATATTAAATTTAGGATTGATTTTTAATAATCTCTTAAACTCTTTCATGTTTCCGTCTATTGGACGTTTTTTGGGTTTATCGAGATTAAATCTAGGATTGATTTTCAATAATCTCTTAAACTCTTTCATATTTCCGTCTCTTGGACGTTTGTTACGTTTTTTTGGTCTATCGATATTAAATTTAGGACTAATTTTTAATAATCTCTTAAACTCTTTCATGTTTCCGTCTCTTGGATGTTTTTTGGGTCTATCGATATTAAATTTAGGATTGATTTTCAACAATCTCTTAAACTCCTTATCAACATTGAATTCAGCATTTTTCGAAGTCAATCTCTTGAACTCTTTCATGCTATACTAAAAACAAGTGTCTAAATGAAAGATTTATGTATAATGAATCCCCTGCAATGGATCAGTCATTGAATTAGACAAATAGTATAGTATACGAATGACCCAAGAATTCAGACAGCACCCTGTGAGTACAAATTATGAAGCATCCAGTGATGGTGTTGTAAGAAACCGTAGACTGAAGAACCCAGTTGGGAGGGATAATGGTATGGGGTATTTGATGTTTACTGTTGGAAAGAAGAAATATTACAATCATCGTTTCATATTTGAATGTTTCCATGGATTGATCAAAGATGGTTTTGTTATTGATCATATCGATTCTAATCCGAAGAACAATTCCTTATCAAATCTGCAAGCAATCACACAGAGTGAGAATTCCAAACGAGGAAGGACTGGCAATTGTTCAAAAAAAACGAAACCAGTAAAATCTTTGAATACGATAACTAACGAAGAAAAAATATTTCAATCAATATATGAAGCCGGCAAGTATTTCAATATTTGTAGACCCTCAGTACGATATGTTGCAGAGGGGGTTTGTCGATCTGCGATTTCAAAAGGGACGGGACAAAAAATTCGATTTAGTTATGTCTAATGCGTCATATTTTTCATTTAGAAATATATCATTATTATAGAATAATGAATTCTGAAAACATGAACAGCATTTTATCCGAGATTTCAAAATTGAAAAGTTGGGATATTGAACTATCAGATGGGTTAAATCCTGATCAAATCATGTCTGATTTTCAGGATATTGAATACGGAGTTAACAACAATAAATACATGCTGCCAAAGAAATACGCGCTCATCAAAAGAATTCAGAATTCTATTCGGGACTCTCTCGCATTTTCCAGTGACGTAAGTGTGTTCGCTCCGTTGTATACCATCGTAGAACGAATACGAAAAGAATTGGGGTACGAATACGAATTGAAAAAGGAGGTTAATTCTAAAGTTAGAAACCTACGGGCGTTAATTCAAGAAAATGAACAATTTTGATTGCCCGACCATTTATCATTATTTGATTGACCGACTATTTATCATTATTTGATTGCCCGACCATTAATCATTTTTTTTAGCCGACCCTCAAGGGATGTCAAAAATCGATGGACGATATGTCAGATGGATCAAAAAAAGAATGGCGAAACTATCAGTATTATTTATTTATATATACAATTTTGATAGTTTCGCCATCGATGAACGAAGCTGTCTCACGATGAAATAATACTTCCATGACCATCCGATGGTGTTAGGTCGGGATTGAAAAATTGTTTCACAATTGAAAAATTGTTTCTGATTTCAAATAATGGTCAATGAAGCATTAACAACCCGATTGGCTCGTGAACGACTGGATGCAATCAGGAGATTTGTACCAATTCGTGACTCTGTACGGAATAAACTACAACAACGACAGAGTCTTCAGACTGATTTTGCTGCGGGATCTGAAGAATTGTTTAAACCAGTAACTACAGCAACGAAGGGGATAGAGCGTGCTATACGGGGAGATGTTCCCGAGACGGGGAAATCTGTTATCGGTGAACTCGAAAAAATAGCAGCGAAAACTGAACAAACAGAACAGGCCGTACAAAAAATAGAATCAAAAAGAACAGTAGATGATTTACTCGTGAGATTTAACGAAGAAGGGTTAGCAGAAATTGATAAGACTGATTCAGCAGAAATTCCTGCGCTTGTTGTTACGTCCTATGAAAACAGAAAAAAATGGTTGAAACCAGAACATCATAAATATGTTAGAAATATAACTCACTGGGCTGATATATTCTATAAAATCAAAACTGAAAAAGGTCTGATTAAGAAAGATAGTGCATCATATATTGATTATATCAATAAGGTGGATCACGTGTATAATCAATACGAAGAGTTTAAACAAAAACAAAAACCGCAAAAATTGCAAAGGCGGCGACAGCAACCTGCAAAGAAAATATCTTTTTCACCTAAAAAACAACAAATACCACGTGATGATGATGATGATCCTTTTGGTTATTTACAAAAAGCCAATTTAGACGAAATAGAAAAAATGGATGTAGCAATGGGTTATAGCGGAAGCGGATTGCAAGATTCCAGTGGACCCCAAAGTGGGGTATGTCCTGGTAGTGTTCTCAGTGATATATCACGATTAGAGGTTCTCATCGGAGGAAAACGAGCTGGAAATAACTCACCGGAAATAATTAATGAAGCAGCTGATATCTGTAGACGATTATTTCAGGGTGGTATCATGGATATCAGCACATATCGAGATTTCATTGGCGAGTTAGTGGAAAGTGGGTATCATAGTGACTGAATTGAAAAGTCATTCGATTAGATAAATAACAATTGAAAAATTGTTTCTGATTTCAAATAATGATCATACACTACAATCATGATAAACCAACCCCCGTCTACGTAGTTAATTCACGGTTTCCGGTTTATAGAGCATACTACGGAGATGGTTTAGGTAATACCATTTTAGGGTTATTTGCGAGAATGGCTCCAAAAGTGATGCCGTTGGCTAAACAATTAGGAATGAAAGCAATTGATGTTATTCGTGATAAGGGTATTGGTGCTGTTGGAGATCTTGCTGGAAAAGCGTTTTCAACTGCGAAGAATAAATTAACATCATTAGTGAAATCACGGATGAAATCCAAAGGATTTTCAAAACCGTTACCGTCTACAGCGGAAATGCCTGCAAGTGTTAGTAGAATTATAAATAACGCAGTAGATGAAAAATTAGCATCGATGGTTTTAACCCCCGACCAAAGCAATATTGCAAATATGATAGCAGGAAGTGGCTTTAAAAAAACACGATGATGAAATGGGAAATCGCGATTTAGACTCTGATAAATAGAATAAAATGTTCAAACAGTCACGTGATCCAGCATTTGATATAGACGCCCCAGTTGGCAAGGATGATTCTGTACGCGATTATCAATATTACGCCTATCATGCAATAGACTCAAATAGTCGAGCAAGAATTGATCTTCAAGTCCATGATACCAGTAAATACTTTCTACCCGCTGAAGCGTTTATTGAAGTAGAAGGAGAAATTGTAACAGCTGCTGATACTCCTGCTGTACCAGCACCGTATCCAGCTGGTACTCAAGTCGGTTTTGTCAATAATGGTATCATGGCGCTATTTGAGAGTGCTAGATATCTCATTGATGGAAAAGAAATCGAGTCGATAGATCGTGATGTTGATGTGGCTACAACAATAATCGGGTTAGCGAGATATTCCGATGATTATACAAGATCAGCAGGACCTTCTATGATGTTTGCAAAAGATACTACAAATACCGCTGGAGGAAAACAATTTGTTGTAAGACGACCAAAGAATAATGCTGGCACCGCTAATATTGATGCCGAAGATATGATTATAAACAACGATGTTAATTTCAATCTAGGAGCTGCAACACGTATTTCAATGTTGCAAGGAGCGCGTAAATCATTTTCATGCGCGATTCCACTGCATCACATATTTGGATTCTGTAGAAATGTCCGAAAAGTTATCTACGGGGCGAAGCATACAGTATCGCTTGTACGAAAGAGTGATGATAGTGACGCAATCTGGAGGATTCCAGCGGATGCTGCAAATCCAAATGCTGATGCCGGTAAAGTCAATTTAACAAAAATATCATTGTGGATGCCAGTGTTGACTCCATCAATCACTGCAGAAGAACGATTGCTATCATTTATGGACCATGGAGGAAAATCATTACTAAGTTGGCTAACCGTGAGTACAGATGTTAAACTATCAAATATCAACGGGGTATTCACCTGGAATCTAGCATCAAAACAGGGCACTGCTGCGCCACGTCATATATTTATTGCGTTACAAGATAACACACGAGTTGGCAATCAACTCTTCAGCCATATGATATTTGATCAATTAGGTGTTAAGGACGTCTCACTGAGAATAAACGGCCAGCAGGAACCATCCGAGGATGTACAACTCGATTACGGTCAGAATCATATTGCTCGCGTGTATCATCGTCTGTTGTCGTTTATGGCACGTGATCAAAATGTCGATACTGGTCTGCAAATATCACAATACGACTTTAAGAGTTTATATCCGATCTATTACTTCTCACTGGAACATCTCGATTTGATGAGACAATCTGTCGTTGATATACACTTTAGAGCTAATGTGCTTCGTGGTGCTATTGCTAATTACAGAGCGGTTGCTGTCATTCTCAGTGATAAATCAATGCTACTTGAAGGTGTTGGTGGAAGAATGAGAGTGGTAGATGCACCAGTGGAAAACATGTAATTGAAATTGTAAACGATTTAGAATCAATCAATTATGTATAATGTCATATAGTGTTATTAGTGTTGCGTTAACTCCCGGTCAATTAAAAAAATTGCAATCGGAATCAGCTAAAAAATGTGGAACCACAATCACGTTGAAACCCAACCAAATGACTGGTGGTGCAAATAAACTATCGCTGACAACTCGTCCGGTGAAACATTTCAATGATGCACTTGCAGCCAAAAAAGGTGTTCAGATTACTCTTTCTGCGGCTGCTATCAAAAATATGATTAAAACAGGCGGTATATTTCCATTGTTAGCTGCAATACCAGCATTGATTGCAGCAGCAGCCCCAGCGGTGGCTAAAGCAGCGGCGTTAGGAGCCGTTGGTACTGCAGCAGGAATGGCACTAAAGAAAGCAACTGGGAAAGGATATAAAAAAAAGGGACGATCCGTTCACGGATTGGGTCTAAGACTACCAGGAACCCCGTATTCGTGGTACAGCGGAAAGGGTCTAAGACTACCAGGAACCCCGTATTCGTGGTACAGCGGAAAGGGTCTAAGACTACCAGGAACGATTTATTAATTGAGGAACCTATGGTTCCCAAATCTTCGATGGTTCCCATGTCCAATTTTGATTTACTCGATGCTGCTAAAAAACTCGCGATTAAAAACTTCAGAGGTGTCTTTATGAAAGATCAATTACCTCATCAACCAAACAGCGTTGAAACCGGAATCATTAATTTAGATAACAGCACCGGACCCGGAACTCACTGGGTTGCATACGCTATTGATCCACGTGGGATTGTTTATTTCGATTCATATGGATTAGCCCCACCAAAAGAGTTTTTGCGTTATATAAAAACCTTCCAATGAAGACTTGGTATTCTACGCTACCAACACAACAAATGAATGACCCACCAATATGTGGCAGCGAAGTATTAAATGTCCTTAACGCTATTTCTAACTCCTTGAGTAACCCAAGCGGAAAACCACCACATGTTGTCGTGAATGAATACACTAGTAATCGCTGGAGAAAATCAAAGATTTTTCAACGAAGTCGTCAAAAACGATTTTAGAGAGAGAAAGAGTTTTACAATAACATGATTGATATTTGGGGGAGATCTTTGAAACCCAAACCCGATGACACTGCACCCCCCTATTCTATCAAGGATATAAAAAAAATAATTGAAGATGAAATAGCTGAGACATTAAATTTAGCAAGTGTTGACCCGAACGAAATAGTTGTATTTCAGGACAAACAGGGTAAATTGAAAAGCAGTGATGTGTCATTGAATGACATTTTGATACGGCAGCGCGACGCCACTGAAAACTCTATTGCGTTGTATTCCAGCGACGGACGACTTAAACCAGGTGCACTTGTGTCTACGATCACTGATAAGATTGATACCCATGACAATGAGTTGAAAAATTCTGTGTTGGAACTAACAACACTTCAATCTAGAATTGAGGATAACGGAAAACAGTTTTCAATTTTTCGTAGAAATATCGTGGATAAATTTCTTGGAACTACATTCGATAAACTCGATATAAAACTCCCTGATATAAAAAAATTCATCGATGAGACGAAAATCTTCATTGAAGCATTCAAAGGTGATGCAACGAGGATGATAACAATCATTGAAAAAACAAAAATTCCTCATAAGAAAACCAACAACATAGTATATACAATCCAACACGGATCATTTGCGTGGACACCTACAAACAATAAATTAGATATCACTGCAACCGTTAAAGGTATTTATCGATTAACACTAGTAACACCATTGACTCAATTTAATATATCATCGTCGAGTTCATCCGGGGTCAATAAGACGATTTCAACGATCATCGACAAGGATACAACTGAAAAGTTCACTATAACAGCTACTGATAAAAATTTGATTAGGGTTTCAGCAACCTGGTATGTGGAATTCGTAGCGGATTTAAGTAAATAACTAAATTGAAAGGAAAATCGTTCGGATTTCACAATTGAAAACGCTAGTATTTTTAAAATAAAAATGATTTCATCAACGCAATGTCGCTATGATCAGGTCAGAGAATTTCAAAATAGACTCAAAACCCTCACTGAGGAGTATCAAATAAAAATAAAAAAATACCGACGAAGGATCACCGCAATTGATGTTATTGTGTACTCGGTGTCAAGCGTTCTCGCTGGCGCCGGAATAATACTTGCATCGGTTACAATGATTGCCCCGGTCGTAGTTCCAATTTGCATTTCTGCGGTGGCTACAATCGGGGGTATATCAACCGGGATAGCAAAAAAGATATCATCATGCAGCCAGAGTAAACTGCAGAATTACTTACTTCAATTTCATATTGCATCAACCGCATATTCGCAGTTATCCCTGATGATATCGTCGTCACTCGATAATACAATTATATCAGATAGTGAATTCTCAGCGATGGTCAGTATTTTTGATTCAGCGATATCAAAATTAGAGCGACAACATGAATATAATAACAATGACAACACCGATGGAATTAGAAAACACGAACCCAAAAACCAAAATGATCTCAATAATCTCAACCATACCAGATTGTGAGTTCTCAGTGATGGTCAGTATTTATGATTCCTCGTTACCAAAATTAGAAATAAATCATGAGTATAATAACAATGACGACACCGATGGAATTACTTCAACGAGTAGTGGAGAACACGAACCCAGTACAAACAAGCATGATATCAATAACATCAACGGAACCAGAGTTTAGTGTGAATTTCCCTAGCCCAGTCCCCGTGAAGGAGATAGCGCTAGCAAAATTACGAGTGTATCACAGTTGGCCTAATATCATATCAAAATCATTTGGTGGTCAACAACCGAATAATTCACTGGTATTTGCAAATAAGAATAAACCCGACGGAACCCCAGACTGGAAAGTTGTTTCCATACCAACCGGGTCATACCAAATCGAACAAATCAATGATGAATTCGCGCGTAGAATAAAATCGATTACTGGAAAAGAATCAAAAATCGCTATAACGGTTCATGAACCAACGCTATCATCCGCAATTGAAATAAGCACAGAAGGATACGTCGTAGATATCTATCAGAGTTCTATTAGAACCGTATTGGGATGGCCTGAATTACCACCAGGGGGAAAAACCGTTGATTTACCAGAACCACAAAAAACTGATTATATCACCGACAGAATAAAACCTGATAATCCAATAAAGAGTTATAAAGAATACAGGATACCTACAGATTTTTTTGGTCTCGGATACAAACCAACTGGAAACGAGAAGCCAGGGGGGAGAATAGAGATAGGGGGATATTATTTTGTTGACGAACCTGAAATCATTAAAAATTTCACAGCGATGAATAATGATATTTCACTGTTGTTAATATCTCTAAAATCCGGCTATCTCACCCGAGATGAATTTATCAGCGTTGTAGAAATATGTAACAAAATCATCAATGACATGGAAACATTTCATTTGCAAATTATTCGAGTTATATTAGATAACGATAATCCCTTATCGAGAACAGAATTTGCAAAACAATATAAAATCCCCGTGAATGATATTCATGCGTTCAAACTACCAGGGTATAATATCTTAGAACTACAAAAATCTCTCAGTGATGCCATCGATGTTGGTTTTAAAATAATTCATGATGCATGGAAAAAAACAACATCACCGGAAATAAAAATCCTCAAACACAATAATGACCCAGACGGTGGCGGTAGGCATATCGCTCCGTTCAACGTGAATATTTCATCGGTGATTGCGCTCAATTTAGTATGTGATGTTATCGAAGGAAGCTATCAAATTAATCTCGAACGATCAAATCAAGCTCAGCAAGGATATATTCTTTATTCGTTTTCACCAACAGCTCCTCCAGGATACCTGATTATTGAAAACCCAATTAATCCTGTCTACATGCGATGCCATAATAATTCATTAACCAGAATTAATTTCAAACTCACCGACCAGTCAAATAATCTGATTGATTTACAAGAAGAGGTGTTAGCGATTAGTCTGTTTGTGAGATCCTAAATTGCTTTGCAATTTCAAAGGATTTTCGTCCTAAGGACTTTCATCATAAAGACTGGATCAAATATTCGGTTGAAATCGTAAAATAATTATTAACCCAGAACTGAAAGTTCTAGCAGCAGAGAGGGTGGATGACAACAAGTTGCGACCAAAATTGATTAAAAAATCGTAAAATCTCCGTTTTCATTTTTTTAGTTAAAATGAGATTTCGTAGGGAAGGCTCGTTAAGATTTCAATCAATTTTTTGTCTGAAAACGTTGTAGGGTTTGCCCCTGAGATATTTTTTTTTGGTTAAAATGAGATTATAGGACGGCTCGTTTTAGGATTTCAATCAAAATTTGTCTAAAAACGTTGTAGGATTCACCCTCTCTGCTGCTAGGTCATGTAAACATGTTTACATATAGTATCTTAAAGTTAAATCCACAATCATATACGAATTTGTTTACAAATGACGCATGCAAACTACAATCATGGACAAAAGTAAACAGTAACGATAGACATAGCATGAAACAAGTGCCCAAGTGACTACATACATGTTTGCTGTTTTCTGAAGCAAACTAACATATTATATTCGGGCAAAAAAGGTATTTATCTCGTGTACTGTTGATCTTTAGTAGTTTTAGAGAAGATGAATATATAGTGTGGATACAAGTAAGTTTCTAAAATAGGATAGTACACATTTGCCAGAACGCAACGAGAGACTTTAAGCCTGAGGTTTTACAATCTGTTAGGAGTATTCCAATAGCTGTTCGCACCTTGTAAATCGCTTATTATCTTTATTTATACAACAATACCTATGCAAATCGCAAACAAAATATTACAAATAGATTTGATGGAACACAAAAGAATTATAGTCAATCGACGCGCACAGTTTTAATACTTTAGTAAGACTATTTAATAAAATCGTATGTGTCCAACTAGGTATATCCGGCGTGATCTTCAGAAACGTAATCTTTTGTCACAGAAAAGTCAGTGAACGTATAAGTTTTTATTTATTTCCTTAGTGGGGAATCACAGTGCTTGTCGATAACTTCAGGAGCGACACCTACTTTTATGTTTTGAAAGTTTACACAGGCCTGAGGTATAAGGCAGGGTCCAACTCTAGGGTCAAGTTTGTTCTGGCTGGTGAAAGGGGTGATACTGGTGCAAGAGATCTTTGTGATGGAGTAAGAAAGGTAGTATAGCCAAATTATTTTTGCAATAATTTTATACACACTTTTCTTACGTAGACAAACACTTGTACTGTGTGAAAATATCCATAAAAATACTATAATTTATTTTAGGAACAGTCTAATACTTTTGCAAGTTCTTCTAATTCTGTCATGATTCATTATGCAAGAGGATATGACCGATACTTATATATATATATATATATATATATCAGAGATATACAATTATTTTAGATAGTTGCACGAATTTCCTTATATAATTCATTCATTGATGTGCAGGTAGTCATTCGTTCGTGCAGTCAGTCACTGAATCTTTCATTTACAGATCTGAATTCACGCTAATGTACTTAGCATTATTAATCAGCAATCGATATGATGGTAATTAAAATAATCAAAAGGCTCACATACATCTATTAATACAAAATGACGATGGCTCATTGGCTGGCAGTATGTGGAGAACAGGTTACATGTCCAAAGCTATTGCCAGACATAAGTAACTCGCTATAGGTTGTTCCCATATATTAAATGCATTAAGTTTGAATGATGATCTATTTAGTTCTTTGTGTAGGTTTCTTCATTGTGTTTAATAATTATGTTTGTCGATAAACTTGCACTAGATGTATTTTACTTTCCTAATCACAATTTACTCTATTTAGAACGGCATTATATACTCAACATTTCACGGCACGATATACTCTACTTTCCAGGTCACGATATACAACGTTTTCCAGGTTACGATATGTTCCACTTTCCATGGCACAATACACTATACTTTCCAAGGCATGCTATATTCTTCTTTCCATATCACTATATACCCTTCTTTCCATGGCACGATATACTTTACTTTGATCTATAAATACCTTAAATAGTCATAATACCTTAGGAGAACTACTACTACCTCACAAAGTCAGCTCTCCCAGATACTACGTTAGCTAAAGGGAGCTAAAAGTTGTCTGCCTTGTACAGGTGGTCTGTTTTTTTCCCCTACAGATAATTGCCTCATTTGTTACATTGTCACACCTACTTTTGGAAGTATGTATAACAGTGTCTCAGTTCCTTTATATGTAAATTGTTTTAGTGTGTAATATTGACATTGTGTCCTGTTCTCTATTACGTCCGCTCTTGTCGGACAGGTTCAAGTACGATATCTATAAACGGTTTACTCGGTTTCGTTTTGCTTGCACACTTCCATCCGCGATGTTAGAGTGTTGATTTTTTGAGTAAGCAGTCTTTGACATTAAAGAGCGCTTAGTTATTCATGCGGGTAGCCTGTGTGACAATATCAGATTCATGCTGTAATATTTATACGCGTGCATGTCTTTAATGCCTTAAGAAATTCCTTATAAATGTATAATTTCGTCATTATTGGTACACTCAGGTGAGTTCAATTTGCTACCGCATCTTTAGCCTAGGAACGCAATGCTTCATTGATTTTGACCTGCATATGTTGGCCTTAGCCATCAGGTAATATTGTTTCCCTACCGGTAGTATTGTATTGAAATCGTCTGATATCACTATTTTCCAGGTAACCATCATTTGTTATTGCTCCGTGTCCACTGCATTGAAACAACACAGGTGCAGGCCGACAGGTTCATACTTCTCCTTACAGGTGTTATTGTCATTATACTTTACCTGTACACTTCATCGCTTTATCATTTTCCAGGTAAACATTTTTAGATTGACACGGGCAATATGTTCTACAGGATGGTGCCGGGCTTCAGTTTTATACGTCTCGCTCAAGTCTTATAGATTTGTATTATGGCCTAAGCACATAAATGTACAGCTAAGGAAGAAGATGTCACCAGTCACCAGTCGGCATGCTGACCGTTTCCTCCCCGTGAGAGTTCTGGAAGACAAGGGAGATCAGTCATCTTTTACTCTTCAGCCACGAAGATACTGACATCGACAAGCTTCGGAATAGCTCTGGCACCCAAGTCCCCACCACTGACTCTGAATTATTGGCGACTTGTATCTGCCTTCTGAGCTGCTTCCTCGAGGTTCGATGGCGTATACTAGAAATTATGAAGGGCCAGAAAAAAAACAGTAGTATGGGCTCAATCACTAATATCCCGGCTTTTATACGCGAACCCGACTTATGCAGACACATACAGGCACCAGTCTAAGCAGCATACCGCTAACTCGACATACTCATTCAGCGCAATATCAAGATTAGTTCCCCCGCGTTTCAGCAGATGTCGCTTCGCAATCGTTCCATTCTATACAACGAGAAGAAACTCTTTATTCAGCGATAGTGTTAATGTCACGGTTTATTATTCAGGGCGTTATGTGAGTGTAGTGAGCGACACGCCTCGTTACTCTTCATCAGCTAAGTCTTGAGCATTACAGTTGACCTTGGCCACATTTATTACAGCCCAGAAGATGTTTGCTTGTTCTCAAGAGCTGTCATCTAGTCTTTACTATCTGATGGCAAAGGAAGCTTTATCCTTCCATGCCTCCGTTGAGAACGTGTTCTGTCTCCACCCACCCACCCCCGGGACAGAGCGTCAGCATTTGTTGATCTTTCGTATGACGAAACGGAAGAGTTGGAGACGACAACCCACACTACAGACGTATGGATCGGATGGTCCTTAATGACACTCGGCAGTTATAGTTCGCTATATCGTTGCCGTGACTTCGATATTGAACGTTCATCTCTATGGCTATCTTCCAAATAGACGGAATATAGCTTATCTTCTCTTATTTCGAAATACCCCAGGACATGCACGGGAATATATCTCAAGAGTGGCAAGATTACTGAACAAAGCCTCTCATCACACTTTGACCGATGCTGTACCCACAGCTTCAAGTTTGCATTTAGCAAAACGCATCTTATTGCTCTCGTTCTGAACTTTGATAAAGAAGCATCATAAAACCAAGCAAGGAGCACATCCTTTATCGTAAAACCTTCTATTTGACAGACAGATTGAATAAGTCATTGAACAAGCTACCAAGCAGACCAATAGCCTTCCCTCCCATAACCACAGGTTCGATATAGGAAGTCAACGAAAGGACACATGAGCCTCTTATAGGATACGAACCTCTGAAACCGTCCTATCAAAAATCCACTCAACGAAAGTCACAGTTCTCTCATACTATAGCTGATATAGCATTGAGAGAGCCATTTCGTTCGTTCCAGACTTTTACTTTTTCCCAAATTTAAACGGCAGTCTGCGTTCTGTCATCGACCTAAGCGTCATCAATTAATTCATTCACGTCCCTTTGTTTGGAATGAAAACGCCAACGTGCATTTTGAATGATATCCATGAGGGATACCTCGCTATCAATTTGCATTTAAACGGTACATACCTTCATGTTGCTATTCACAAGGCTTCCAACACATTCCTTCGATTAGCCTACAACATCGTATACCAATTCAGGGCACTTTCAGTGGAACCGGGTCTTCACTCGAGTATTGGTCAATGCCCAGACCATTTCTACGGCGGCTGCAACTAGTTACCTGGACTACAATCTGCAACAAAACATCAGTGAGTTAGATCTATAACATTCTCAAACTGGGTTTCTCGTCAACTAGATAAAATCCTTCATAATTTAATTTAAGAATGTGTTCATCTGGGTGTATAGTTAATACACATGCAACATAATTCGTATCCCTCAGGATTGGGCATTGGAATCCAAACCATGGTAGCACCTGACTTTCGAGAACAATTCTATCTGCATGGAACTTCCTTCGATTATTCAACACGGCAGCGAATCTAATTATCCTAGATCGCCTGTGTATGCGTCCATTGTAAATGATTCTTCTGCACGAATGGAGTCATAACATTTGCCCACTGGAACATCCTCTCACCATCTGTACGCAACTGAAGCACCATCTGCGGCATTTGGGGAACATAACTTGACTCATAGCAGGTATTCATCCACGAGTACAATCGCCCGAGATTACAATCCGTGCCTACGAATTTTTGGAAGGCTGGGAATTGCACCTACTATCATCCTTTCGAGAAACTAGCGGTGCATGCTTTCCTCAGGAACGACTTCTTCATATTAATAAATTATGACCATTGTAAAAGTCTTTCACTGGTGACATGAATATGTGCATGGCGAGGGAGTTCTCATTCTGCCCGACAACTCTACATTGGTGAGTTATCTCAAATGACAAGGGGCAAAGTCCTATAGTGGTGACTTATTTCATTCAAGTCCCGAGCCCTTTGCATTATGGTGTGTGACGATATAAAATGGTAATGCACCATTCAGATGGGAGATGTCGTGGATCAGCAACATCATCAACCTTACAACGGGAACGCCTTGTGGAATTCGGATCTTTACTCATTTCTCAAACCACTACGACAGTAGGTATTTCAATTTTACTCTGATTTACGGAATCTACACGCCTGGATCATATGAATCATGACCTCAGAAATACGAAATTCTCACAGCTAGTCGTGGAGATCATCGCACTTTAGACGAGCGCAACCACTCTGAAAAAAAGCATGCGAAGGCAAATTACACGTTTTTAACCAGTGGTGCACAAACAAACACATCATACCTCTTCAGGCATCTATACCAAAAGAAGCTAACTTCATTTGGCTCATCGTAGAGACAACGCTCGCGCCGAGTACGATAAGAGGGTACTGCTTCACGATCGTTTACATCTTTCGTCAACACGAACATAAACGTTCGCATTATAAACAGTGTGAAACCTATCTTGGTTATCAACTGGACAAACAAAAACATGTTTGAACCGCGTTCAAGGGCATCTCTAACGCACCTTTCATACAATGCCTCCTTTATCATGGCGTTAGCGACTGCAGATATTATTAGAGACATATATTCCCTATTAGCACGCCCAAATTGCATGCTGTTTTGACAAGACTGGCCATTCTTGCTCATGACTGCATTCTCTGTCATCGACAAGAACCGGCGTCCTTTTACGGGTAACCAGACTTTGGTCGTGACAACTCTGTCTAGTCTGGAAACATCAGTTGCAAACCACTTAAAAGATCTATTTCGAACTTTCAAGTTGCTCCTTAATAGAACAGAGCATTTGCGTCTGGGGCGATTACGCCTCTTTCTACGTCTTAACATAGGACAGGGGGACATTTCAAAACTAACTGTCTTGTACTGGATTAAGCTAGTTATTCACACAACTTAAAGGAAAATAGCCCAGCCCAAATTAATTTATTAAACATTTAGGCTCACAAGGTTAGAGCAACTGCCATCAGCCTAACATTCGACCGGTTCTGTTTGCGTACCGACATCATTTATGCTGTGGGATGGAGATCGGAGTCAACATTGTCTCACTTTTATCTCCGAGAGCTATCATCCAAAGGCGCCAGTTCGATCTGGTAGGATCTATTTACGATGTGTGTGTGTGTGTGTGTGTGGAATTTTCCCACATTTGAAGCCCCACCATGACAGGTGGAATCCCCTCCAGTTTGGGTTAACTAGAAGCTGTCTCGCATACATTAGGTGGCTTTACCTCCCTCGAGCTCTTACCTATTCTCCTAAGGTATTATGATTGGTTAAAATGTTTCTTCTACCCAATCATAATTCACATATACCCTTCCAGCATCCCATCACATTCATGGAGAGCGTAACTTCCGCTCCAATAATAACTGACACGTTCTTGTGATTTGCCGCCAATTCTTATACATAAAAGGAGATCATTCTGCCAGATCAACACATGGGTCTGCAGACAACATTTAGATCCCTTTAGTTGAAAGAAGTATCGCGGATGGCTGGATTGTCAAGGTATTGGGTTCTCCTAAGATATTATGATTAGGTAATGCATTCTCGAAGCAGCATATTTAACTAGGAAATATTTATTTCCATGGCACAATATGCTCTATTTTCAACGGCACGAAGAACATTAAAAGTGTTGCTTTGTCATAATACAATAAACTCAAGCAACTCAATCATCCTCCCATCAAGTTGTTGAATTTCGTTTCTCAGATTTTTATTATTTTTTTTAATTTATTTATTCCAAGTAATATTTTATTTAGTAAGGAGTTGAAGTTGTTAGATACATCATATATTTTATTTATATTAAGGATATGAAGGTAGATTCTAAATCATAGGTTTTTTTTTTTTGTTAAAAAAAACTAATTAAGCATATGAAAAATTTGTGGAGTAATTAATCGATGTGGAGTGTGTGGCCACAACTTGTGACCACACACAATGTTGCCAGAGTTATCAAGACCGTGCCAGCTCTTAAAACCCTATATATTAATGAGAGTATAACTTTCCGTTACAAGATTTCATTTTCAAGTATCGGGCTGAATTATTCTCTCCATAACAGTATTCTCATCATAGTTGCGAATGTACGTACAAAAATGCAAATGTTCGTTTATATCATCTTTGACATGTAAACGTATACATTTACCATTTTCTTAGAACTTCTTTATCAACTGCTTAATTCTCTTTCCAAAATCTCTCTGGTATTTGAAAATATCACAAGCTAGTGAAATGAATTGCAGAAAGTACAATAAAAGATCGATAACGTTGCTACGTTTTCAGATTTCCTTACCTAATTCCGTTCCATTCTGAGTGTATTCCGTAAGTGCGGCCAAATATAATAATTATTCAGTTTTGGATATTCGACACGTCCGAATGGAATAACTTCTTTATTACAAACTAATCTCTCTCTCTCTCTCTCTCTCTCTCTCTCTCTCTCTCTCTCTCTCTCTCTCTCTCTCTCTCTCTCTCTCTACATATATATATATATATATATATATATATATATATATATATATATATATATATATATATATATATATATTTATATATAAGGATAGATTTTTTTTAGTAAAATTAAAAAGATTCCCATTTTCTTTAAATTTTATTAAAGTAACGATTTATTCATTTATATTAAAGTAAGTTTCTAAAATATATTTAGAGTAATTTCATTTATTTCTAAAGCACAACTATATATGTTAATGGAATGAAAATAGTTGCTGCGCAAGCGAAAAAAAAGGCAATGTATATAGCCGCACTGCACAAATACCAGTAAAGATAACTAAAAGCTATATGAATATACAATGCTGTGTGGAATAAGCGTATTATATTAAAAAAAACATTATACATGCTGTTTTCGCTGATTCAGCTAGAGCTCCTAGGCTTTCTCAGTAAAAATATTTTTCAACCAGACATTGGCGAATTTCCAACTCGGTTACTAAAAGTGGATTAACTTTCTCTGTGAACTTCTCTCTAGTGACGCAAAACAAAATGGTTCTCAACAAACGGAAAACCATATTTGGCGTGACGGCGCCAAACGAATATAAAAAAACCACAAGTTTGAGTTTTATCTTATGTCAGATGACGCAAAACAAAATGGTTCCTGCCTGATGATGAATAGACATCTTTTGCTGGCCGGTATACTAAGGGTATGACCTTATTTGGTCCTGACTTGATCCAAATGCGTATAAATAAGTCGCGCAGATCGCCCAAAGTCAGTTCCTGCACCGGCAAGATAGCAATATGTTTGTCTCTTCATTACAGGTAAGAACTGTACATGTCGTAAACTTCTTTTAGAAATAAGTATTTTTAATGTTTGAGATTTTAATGGTAAAATTGATATGTTTGCAAAATTGCTACTGAATTCTGTTATTTATAATATATTGTAATAGAATGTTTAATGTTTTAAAGAATTCATATTTAATTATATTTATGTATTTTTTATTGTAAAGGTTGAATTCGCTACCAACTTCATGTTTAGATTTAATGTTGAAGTATTCTTTAAGCATGAAAGAATAATATCTAGCAATATATTCTAAATCAATACTCTATTTTAAAATGAGTAAAATGCACTTCTTTAAATTAATTGTTGGATTAAATACAGTTATTACATTTTATACTTTGGCTATCTTGAAATTGAACGAGAATTAACTATTTGTATAATATTCTAAAATGCAGAAATTATACGAATAAATGAAGTTGGAAAGCTTAAAAAGGAAAGTGTAATTTTATATGTATTTCATGAATTTTGATTATAAAGTTTATAGATGTGTTTCTAGAATGTAGTAATATATATGTGTTAATTATTTAAATAAAGTTCCTGCACCGGCAAGATAGCAATATGTTTGTCTCTTCATTACAGATACGATTCCGTACCTGAATTTTCACCAAGACATTTCCATCATCATATGACATCCTTTATCCAGAAACACATTCTTCTCTTCTTTCTATCGTTCTGAGTTCCCATTATGTGTTTATGAGAACAAGCCGTAATTCTTCCTATAAAAGTTCTCATTATATATATATATATATATATATATATATATATATATATATATATATATATATATTTCTTATTCCATACTGATGTATAAATTCTTTATTTCATACTAATCCATATATTACTAATCTATATATTCCTTATTCATTACTAATCAATATATTCCTTATTCCATACTAATCTATATATTCCTTATTCCATACTAATCTATATATTCCTTATTCCATACTAATCTATATATTCCTTATTCCATACTAATCTATATATTCCGTATTCCATACTAATCTATATATTCCGTATTCCATACTAATCTATTTATTCCGTATTCCATACTAATCTATATATTCCTTATTCCATGGTAGTATGTGTATGCCTAATTATATTTTTTAGAATCTCAGTTTCCGGCAACAAATACCGTTTGATGTTTTTGTGTATTTCCTTAACCGTTTTATCGTGTCCGCATCTCTATATAGTCAAAAAACCGATGAGCGGTTACACAAAGGATATGATTCATGTTGAGTAATATGTAATTATTACACTTTTCTGTCGTATGAAGGCAATTATAGAAGTAAAGGTTTATTTTGTTCTCAAAATATAATTGGCTTTGAAAATTCGTTTCCATGGTTTAACCCAGTTTAAATCAGCTCTGCTATTGTCATATGTATCATAAAAATTCTAATAATAATAATAATAATAATAATAATAATAAACAATAATAACAAAATAATGGCAATGATAATTATAATAATCAAGTACATGTGGTAACTAATAATAATGATACTAATAATAATAATAATAATTATTATTATTATTATTATTATTATTATTATTATTATAATTATTATTATTATTATTATTATTTTTACTTTGTTATTATTGATATTATTATTGTTGTTGTTATTATAGTTATTATTATTATTATTATTATTATTATTATTATTATTATTATTATTATTATTATTATTATTATTATTATTATAAATGTACACGCTAAAGAAGATCAAAGACGGATTAAATAAAGTAATAGGCAGCTAAACGTATCAAAATTGCGGTTGGCGGAAAAAGGAGGATAAATCGCTATGATACATGGCATTCAAGATAAAATCAGTCTTGTAAAATATTCAGGAATATTCTTGTCCTCATGGAAGGTGTTAACTCCATCATATCTAGCTATTAGAAAGTGTTAGTCTCGTGATGTGTTGGGATTATTATGTTTATTATTTATTATTATTATTATTATTATTATTATTATTATTATTATTATTATTATTATTAATTGTTTTATGGGGTGTCTTTTTCTCAGTATATATGTACCTCCATAGAACTAAAATCCAGCGTTACTTTGTTCGTATGCGATTGTAAAACTCTTTAACGCAATTCTTCTTAGGGATTTTTGACTGGCAGCGTGATGAACTTTTTGATGTCTGTTCCTCGGAGTTTAGGGGATCTTCAATACATCTGTATCTGGCAGGACCCCGACTCTGATGGGAAACATTCGGCCTGGTATCTCAATAAAATCCTGGTACACGATCTGCTCAGAAACAAATGGTAAGGTATATTACAATGAAAACACAGTCGCTTTTCAACTCTTATGTTCGTGACTTGATTCCCTTTAACGACTTCATCCAGAATAAGTGGTCATCCAGTGAAGCAGATGCTTATTTCTTCGGACTTACATATTTCCCCACATCAAAAGTTAATGAAAGCTGATTGCTCGGTTGATTTTAAATAAATAATATTTAAAACTCAGTAGCATGAGGAACCAGTATTAAAGCATATCGACGAAGTTGGTGACAAACTTCATGCTTGACTAAATCTCTTTAGTTTTTATCTCGCTCTTAAGTCATAGAATAGACATTGTTACTTTTTTGACAATATTATCGTTGTCGACGTTGCTGGCGTAATCATTATGGTTTTTCATTTAACACAGGTTTTCTGACACTGTTGTATATACATACATCGATCAGGATTGTGTATTTATCCTAAATCGTACTACTTAGCAATCGCGTATTTCGCTAACAATGACCTACTTTGCACGCTCCAGTTTCTGCCTTCTAGTTTTACATATAGCTCAATTTCTGACACATGTTGTCTGCACATTTATGCAAATCTATCTGATATATTCATTTTACAGGGAACTATTCACCACGGCAGATGTATCTCACTGTGACCTAGTTTACTTGTCCCTGTCATTTTTTGTATTATGCCACGGCGAAGCAAAGCATTAATTTATGCTGAATTTGTATGTAGTCCTCAAAGACTACGGATAATGGCAATATCAAAATTAGTTCGTATTTGAACAAATTGAAGATTAGCTTCAGTGTAAGTGCTGAACTTAAAGCCATAAAGACTAATATCAAATACGAAGGATTATTCTAATGAAGGCAGCTGTATCTATAATTAAGTCAAGGGGCATACATATACAGCCGTATCAAACGAGATTTTATTACATGGAATCAATGGTACTGTAACACTTGTGTACGAAATTGTACAGACCCGGAGAAGATAGAAAATAGTTTGCATTTTCCAGGTCCCAAGCACAATGCAAGATATAGTCACATTCCCGGTATCCATTACCCTTAACCAAATGAGCAATTACACATAGTTGTATATTTGGAGCATGATATATACAACATTCTCACGTACTCATTTCTTCCTGAAATCGTAGAACTTTATTGTTTTCGTAAAAGGCTATTTACCTAAATAAAAAGTTGCATCATGAAGAAAGTAAATATTTGGGGTGTACAAGATCGGTATTTTCAAAGTTTACAGTACGGTGGTAAGTCATCAACCTATGACAGAATACACATAATTCTACAATTTGTAATGTAGAGCCTCAATCCTTGGGCTAAGCGCAATAAACCTCTTCAGATTTATTACAAAGTAAATTGCAATTCATTTCATAACATGCGTATTTTTCATAGTTGTTTTGAAGGAACTTAAATCTGAACTCTGAATACGTCGGGCATTTTAATAAGAAATTTTACATATTTTAGTTTAAAAAAGGATGTGTTAGTCAACCTAATATAACTGTCCATTGTTCGTCCATGTCACTGAAATTTCCAAGGTACATTTACAGTGATGTTGTAGTGTATTTGCAAATGTACACGAGATCGTTTCTAAATAGCTAAAGTATGTATATATTGTAATGAGTATGGGGATTCTAATTGATGTCCGTCCCATAATTGCTCAGGTTTTATTACAGATAATGTTTTGACACATAATGATATGTACTGACCTAATTATCCCTTTTTTCACCGATAGCTACACTTTTCTCTGTGATGACTGGATAAGCGTGGACAAAGACCCTCCCTCGTCAATTCTACCCGTGTCTGGGCCGGAAGAACTTTCCACGTTTGGAAAAAGACTGGCCTTCTACGCGCGGGAAAATATTTCGGACAATCATATCTGTACATCAGTGGCCTATCGCCCGACTCCCAGTCCCTTTTCCCGTGCCGAGCGGGCAACCTGCACATTGTTCTTCATACTGATGTCCATGCTGACCAATGCAATGTATTACGACTATGGGCAAGGATATGAAGATCCAAACGTCATCAAAGTTGGGCCTTTTGTGTTTCAACCGAACAGGTTAGCAGGAATATGGAAAGCGATAAATAACTGTTCTTTCTTTGTATGACTGATTTCACGTGTTTGATATCCAGTTCCGACAATGCGGCACGCGCTATTGTCTAATCAAGATGTGTAATTTTCTCCAAGTTTTGTAGTTTAGTTCACTTTATAAACCATCTTACATCAACATATGAACCGTTAAGAATTTAATGTCAGGTTTGTTATCGTGTTTTCTTTCCATAATACTTTCAAAGTGTTCTAATTCTTGCTATAAATCAGCACATGTTATTGAAACATTTTATTGCGGCAAATAGTCACGGTGTAATTCAGTTAGTTCCTTGTCCTTTGCCCTAAAACATTTTCTCTGTTTTGACTTGATTAAAATGGACGTTTACGTATAAAATTTAGAACGAGTGAGTGCTAATATAAATTTATTCGTAGTCACCCCTTTTCCAAAAATAGAGTTTTACTTAAATAACTTATTGTTTTTGTGTAAAAACTTGTGCTTGAAATGAAATCAATAAATTATAAAAACGCGTACCAAAGTAAATTAATATTTTACTAGTTGTTCGTCATTTTTAAGAAACAGCGTCTTGTTGTTTAAGTGATTCAAATCATTGATGTGTACAACAGATATATCAGGGCCGTGGACATAATTTGTGGGCCCTTGGAAAATGTTCCCAGTTTGTCCTTGTTGTCCTACCCTGTCCGTGGCTTTGATTTAGACCACTAATGATATAAGTCTTTAGAGTGTGTAAAATATTGCCTAATATTTATAAACCGTGATATACAGCATTTTTTGCATACTTCACACGTTAATGTTTGTGTATTTTTCATGATATAGCTTGACCTGTTAATCAATTCAATTTACGATCTTTTTGCTTGTTTTTGTATTTAGATATACGTGTCTCTAGTGAGCTCTTTGATCAACGTATTGGCAGTCCTCGTACCTGTTTATCTCTTCAAGCGAACTAGACGCCATTATTCTTCTGAGAAATACAAGGTTGACGCCAGTCAGGAACAAAGCTGCTCGTCAAAAGTTTCGTTCTGCAATAAATTCTCCTTCTTTTTGAAGAAGTTTCCAGTGTTCGATAAATTGTTCCAATCGGATGACAAAGAAATAAGAACGTTGAAATATCGCCTGTTTAAAAATGGCTACCCTGAGGTCTCTGGACATTTGCTGCCATGTTGGTTCATATACGTCATCTGGGTTTTACTAGTTTCCTGTTGTGTTAGTTGCGCATTTTTCTTGCTACTGTACAGCATGGAGTGGGGATACCAAAAGTCTGAAACATGGCTGGCCACATTTGTGCTTTCCTTCTTGGAGTTTGTATTTTTTCTGGATCCTATTAAGGTAAAAGCGTGTGTATTCTTCCGGGCTTTTCCTGCAAAATATTTGCGTGATATCACACATCAAATAAACTAAATATTTAAATTATCTAACATCCTCCATGTATAATCGTGGAGTTTTTAAAATTTAAGTCGGATTCTAGTACATTTCTCAAGGTGAGAATTTATGGCACATTTATCAAACGAGCCTCGTTCTTGACATCGACAAAACGAATGTCACGACCATGTGATAACTTTCGAATTTGTCTTCACAACATAAAGATAACTCTGAAATGGGCAATCTTATATAAATCGATACAAATGAGCAGTTTTTTTTTACCTTTAAACGAATATTAATGAGGGCCCAATCACCTCTCCACTTACATGTTCTTGGCAAATTATCCTGTTCTCTTCCAGCGTGTAGACCAAAATAGATAGATTTCTCTTGAGTGGACTATGCCGTAAAGAAAGCACGCTAATTGACATTATTTATATTTCTAATTCTTTTTTTTAAAATTACTTGAATTTAGAAATATCAATATGAGAGAGAGAGAGAGAGAGAGAGAGAGAGAGAGAGAGAGAGAGAGAGAGAGAGAGAGAGAGGGGGGGGGACGGGCGGGGATGGGTCAGCGTTACCTACTGTACGACACTGGTAACGTCCGATCTTTAGAGCGTTATTTGGAGTATAGCCTTGACGCTTTGGCTGGAGTATGAAGGGCGTTGTCAATAATTGTATCCTCTGGCAGGGAATGGGGGTGTTAACCTTTCATGAACTGTCGTCTATCAAACTTTCGACGAAAGACATTCACTCAAATTCGCTTTCCGTTATGAAAAAACAATCGATACAGAGTTTGCTCTAAAGTTACAAAAATTCTCACACTGAAACTCCAATTTTCCTGGCTTCGTATTTTTAGATGTAGAGTTGTTGACCAAGGAGAGTTTAGTCAAGGTCTGACTGTAACAGTTTCATGTCAATTCTAGGCCTGGGTCAGTAGAGGGCTTGGGGAAAGTGAAACCCATGTTTTCGAATAGAAATATTTATTAGCATGAGACACATGTCAAATATAGTTGTAGAAATGAAAGCATGCACATTTTGTGAAAATATTCTTCAACGTGTGTCATACTCACATTTGTAGCTGCTGTTGATTTCCTGTGCGTATGCACTAATCTGTCGGTCAGAGGAGAAACTGGAGACCATCATGGAGAGGTCAGAACGGAGGATATTCATTCAGAATTATCATCGGTGCTGCACTGGATACCCAGGTCAGAGCACTTAGTAAGGTGTATTTCAAATAAAATGATAACAAATTCAGTGTATGTCGTTTGTGGTGGATGGTAAATCAAAACAATAAATCTGGCGCATGTGGGAAATGTACGAAATAACCATTACAAGAATTATGATATAGGACAAATGTGAAATATGCCCTAATGGTACATCAAAATGATAATTCTTGAATTGCTAAATAGCGAATTGATGTGACCTATTTTAGAATAGCGGACCTAGTCAATATTGGCATCTCTCATGCATTTATTGCTAAAGACAGTTAGTTAATCTTTACATGCGTAAAATAAATTCTTGAAGAATACCTTGTACATTTATTTTGGATTGAATTTTTCGAAGAATCAAATATAATTTGAAAGATCGAATCTTTCATTTGAGTGCAAGTCACGTGTGATACGTAATACGCGTCATCAGCAGCCACAGTAGTGCACGTTCCCTGGACACATACACGCTAAAGGTGGCAATACAATTTATTTCGGAATACTATGTATGTACTACGTCCTTTACCTATGTCATGGGCAGTAATCATTTAGGTATACAGTGTTCTTTACATTGATGTACAGTACTCATGATAAGTATTACACGTCTACAACATTTTTCTTTTTACATAATTTCTGAATACTACCTTCATTTCCGGCATACTCTACCTGAATTTTATAACTGTATGTCTTTATATATAGTAAATTGTACTAATAGTAGTTTGCTAAATTTTGTATACCAGTAAAGGTTCTCTTTTAATGTATTAAGAGTGCAGATTACGCAGGATCTATAAATAGTTTTTGACAAAGGCGTTGATGACCATAAATACTAATATTAATAATAATACCCTGTTAACTGCTGTGAGGTAATTTGTCATTGCCTAGCGTTTTCTTAGAAGACAGGTTATCTCCCATTTGATGGATAGGACACACGAATAGGTATTTTAAAATAGTACGTTCAGTAGTAAGATACGTGGGATATATTTGGACCAGTCTTGAAGTTGGAAGTAAGGAGAGAACTGAGCAGCCAGATTCATTCGTATTTCAGACTCTTCGTACGTTAATATCAGTCTACACATATAGTTAATGCTGTGTTTAGATAATGGTAGGGAAAAACTCAAGGTGCTAATTTATTTCTCATTGTAAACCTATGCAAACACTATGATATTAAAAATTCAATAACTTTACATTTCTGAGTACTCATGAACCAACCTATATTTATCAGTGTAGATAAAACCTGATTGACAGTTTCTTTGAAGAGAACATGATATGAGTAGGGTTTCTAACAGCTGTTTTACTGTTACTGTTAAACAGCTGTTTTTTTGCGAAAAATCAAAAACAGCAAACAGCTGTATTTTCAGAACTGATTTTACTGTTTTTTCTTTAAAGAAAACTTTGCTTAATAAAAAATTAAAATTAAATATAAATTGTTTAAAATGTTTTTGCCAAATAATATAAAAGTGAGGTTACGTAACATGTAACGGTCTTTTTTCAAATCCTTTCTCGAAGTGTGTTCATAGCTGGAAAAATTTCGTTGAGCGTGAACTTGCCTATAGGCAAGTCTATAGGCAAGTTCACGCCAAACTCGCCAAACATTTTTTGGCGCGAACTTGCCTAATAATATAAAAATTTATTATTTTTTAGTAATAATCAAATAATATTTTTAAAACAAATATAATACAATCTAAGTAAATTATTATAAAAATAAGTTTATAATATTTTACATGTAATAGATTCTAAAAATAAATATAATACAAAATTAAATTACTTATTATTTATAAATCATAAATTACATTTTAAAATTGCATTATAGTTATAAGAAAACATATATTGACTGTAATAATGATTCTTTGGTATCTACATTCCTATGTTTTTTCTTTAATAGTTTTTCAGTTTTATTTGTACTTTTCACGTATTTTAGAAAACGACACACCTTTTTCTCTTTTTTTTCGCAAAAAAATAAAAAACAAGATTTAAATATTAAACCTGATATTTTGAAATCCAATCCGGTACTACGCCTCAAATAAATTAATCATACACAAAAGATTTTAATACTCTAGTTTCTCAGATTTTATACCCCTGTTTTAGATAATAGATTTTTCATTTCCAGCATAATTGTTTTAAAATAATGTTTCTTTTTATTTATTTTTTATAAAACAGATGTTCTGTGATGTATGTATCAAGGCAAAGTTTGTCAATCAATTGATATTTTGAAGAAGGAGTGTGTCACCAAACATAAATCCAGGCGGTGTAAATAATATTTGTGCATTTTACTCATTGATCTTTTCCTTTTTGCCATCAATCCCGTGTTACAGCTACAGAGACTTAAACTCCGCAGGAAGAAATAGCAAACAACAAATAAACAAGTTTTGCATAATTAAAAATAATTATTTATTTCTCAAAATACAGGAGTGAAAGAATCCCTATATTGGGTGTTAACTTATGCTAATATATACTGTCCAATATTGCCAGGTGTTTACTCTTGTAAGTTTCATTCGTGGGAATGGAGATCCTATTTTGCTTGTTGAGAAAATTTATACAGCATTCAGTGATCATTCTTTTGGGATTTAGGAAGCATTGTCATTGTGAAAATAATCTTTAAAAGTTTCATTTGCAAATAATCAGCAGGTAATTATGCAGTATAAGTAACTGTTGCATAAATATTAATTGTCTGAATTTAAATCTAGCCATGTCTGTATGGGATCATGCAGTAAAGCGAAAAAATGCAAAAACTAAAGAACTTGAAGGTCAGTGCAACCGATGCAATAAAGTCATAAAATGCTCAGGAAACTCAACAACAACTCTAAAGAGCCATCTCAAGACACATGGAATAAATTTCGACAGAGAACAGCAACAAGAACCAACATCCAGCAAAAATTTTGTGAGCGAGAAGCCAACTCCCAAGCCAACTCTTACAATGGATGCTTTTTTGAAGAAAATGACTCTTAAGGAGATTGTTACTGACATGGCCACGGACAACATTACAATTCGTGCGATAACAAGGAACAAATACATCCGCCAGTCAGTATCGAGAGATGGTTTTAATCTTCCAAAAAATGAGACTGGCGTAATGAAATTAATTCACGACGATTTTGACGAAAAAAAGCTTCTCATGGTTCGCAACAACAGGGAACTGTTAAAGAAAGGCGCAAAGTTTAGTCTTTCGGTTGATGAATATACCAGCTCGAGGAATCGTCGATATTTCGGAATTAATTTGCACGAGAATATCAATAGGAAGACAAAAAAAACTGGATTAGTTCGCATTCTTGGATCTTGCTCAGCACTCGACATGATTGAAATTGTCAAAAATCATGTCAAAGATTTTTGATTATCGTTTGATCATGACATCGTTGGATCGACTCTTGATGGTGCTTCGGTCAATAAAAATTTTATTCGACATGTCAAGTCAATTGGACAACTTTGCTTGAATCACGGTATTCACCTTGGTGTATGTGACACATTATTTCCAAAGAAAGCTATAGAAGAACCAGAATTTGATGTTTCGTTGCTGGGGTTGCTGGATAGTGACGAAGTTGCTGAAGATGACGATTTCGATGGCATTGCTGATGTTGACATTATTGAAGACACTGATGCTGAGGAAGAAATTGACGACAATGAAATTCTTAAGAATGCACGAAAATTGATCAAATTTATCAAAAAATCTTTAGTTAAAAATCAAGAATTCCAAGACAAAGTCTTCGCTGAGCTTGGACATCATAAGGAGTTGCATTTGGATGTCAAGACTCGCTGGAACTCTATTCCAACAATGCTAGACTCCTTAATTCAGACAGAGAAACCTCTTCGTGAGACACTTTTGGAGTTTGAGGCAGAAGAATATATTAATTGCGTTGATTTTGAGGCATTGAAAGTTCTGAAAAATGTGCTAGAACCAGTTAAGCTTGCTGTCAAAAATTTAAGCAAAAAAGATGCTACATTTTTGTCTGCAGATGTAATAATCAAGTTTGTGCTTCAAAAACTCTCAGACATCGATCATGAAATCAGTCGAACGCTTCATGACAACATAAAGCGACGCATTGATGAGCGATTTAACAACGATGTTATGAACCTTTTACCTTCACTTAAAGATCCTTCTATTTCTCCATCAAAAAACACGCTCATATTTGCCGCCAGTCTTGCTTCTCGCTTATTCTGTGTTATTGACGATTACGATGATGATGATGAAGAGAAACAATCTGAAACTCTTTCAAATGATGCCGAAGAAAGAACAATGTCACTTGAAGAGGAGCTGAATTTGAAAATTCAAGAGAGTACCACCACCACTAACGCTGCTCAAGATAAATTCAAATGGTTGAAGAGTGAATTTGTATTGTTTAAAAACACTGGTAAACGAACAGATCATCTTCAAAAGCTTTATGATGCTCTACTATCGATCAAACCCACTTCAACTGACGTGGAACGTGTTTTCTCCGTGAGTGCTAGCTTTTGCACTAAAATCAGATCTCGCTTATCTGACAAATCGCTGAATGCACTGGTCTTCCTCAATTTTTTTTATAATAAGTCGAAGAAGAAGTAAAAAAAAGTTTTTTAAAACATGTCATTAAAAACATAAATAAAAAACTTTGCAGAACAATTTTTTTTATTTTAATGCATTTTAAGGAAAAACAGTAAAACAGCTGTTAACAGCTGTTTTTTGGAAAATAAGAAACAGTAAACAGCTGTTTTTTTTTTTTTTTTTTAAAAAGTACTGTTTTTGAGAAACCCTAGATATGAGCCGCGGCATTTTCTGGACTTACATGTGTTTGAAACATGTGCTTTCAGTTCCGCACAAAAGAGTCAGGTGCTAATTTTAGTAATGAGTGTCCCAAGCTCAAGAAAACAATGTCGCAATTATTTTCAGTTACAACTAGGATAAGTTCTCAAAAGATTCCTTTTCCAACACAATACTTTTCTCTATCGACCAATCCTGGCCACCCAAACCCATATATATATATATATATATATATATATATATATATATATAGAGAGAGAGAGAGAGAGAGAGAGAGAGAGAGAGAGAGAGAGAGAGAGAGAGAGAGAGAGAGATAGAGAGAGAGAGAGAGAGACCCCGAGTGGCGCTCACTGTTACAGATCACTGCCATCTCACCTCTGTCTGCCTAGGTTCGAGTCTCGGGCTCGGCCAATGTGGGTATGTGAGAAAGCTTGCCGGTAGCTTATCGTGGGTAGGTGGTTCTTTCCGGGGTTTTCCTGGGTTCTTCCTCTATCAGTATTACTGGCCGCCATGCACATATATATATATATATATATATATATATATATATATATATATATATATATATATATATATATATATATATATATATAATCCATTTCCAGGTTTATTCTCATTATTTATACAATTGGTACGTGTGTCCTGAATGAGCATTCATACTTAAAATGTAAGTGTTCCTTTAAAAGTAAGCATTGTTTTAAAATAAACGAGCACATTTAAAAAGCAATGCCAAAATAGTAAGTTGAAGACTTACAAACTGTTGTTTGTTAATGAGATGATCAGCTCCCAAATCACGCTTAGTGCTCATTTAGGTTGAGGGTTTTATGAGAAAGGAGACAGAACATAGAGATAACATTTTGGCATTCCAAATACAACTGTTTGATCAGTTGTATGATATTGTTGTTCATACACATACAAAACCATACTTTTTACAATTGAAAGGCACTTCAAGTTAAAAGTATACATCTAAAAATGTAAAGTGTAATGTTTTTCTTTTGACAGTAAGAAAATTCATGATTTTATATATCTTTGATTATCTGGAATACCTTAATAAAAGAGACTGCGATGGATAATGTATTTTAGACACGGTGCATTTAGCAATACGTTCGGATTTAACGTTGTGTATAAAGCCTCAGTTGAATTAAGGAATTTATTTACTTCGATGAAACTTTTTACTTATATTTTGGCTCCTGCAGCTGCTGTTTAGTTCTTCACTTGATGTTTCATCCGATGATTAATTTTAGAAATGTAAAATGCATACTTTATTATTGCCTTAATGTTATTCTTATAAGTTGTCACTTAATTAGAAGCAAAGAGTTGTTGATTTATTTTAAATTGGAGTCGTGATCATCTTTGCTAAAAAAAACTAAACCCCTCCAAACCAAAAAACAAAAAAAAGTCCAAAAAAAAAAAATGAAAACACCCCTTCAACAACAACCCAACAAAAATACTTTTTCAGTTAGATTGCTAACAGACTTCGTGCAGGTGCTATGCTCTCGATATCTAATAGTTCTACATGTAGTCTTTTCATTTCAGTCCGATCGGGGAAGTCAGGACCGACTGTGACACATGAGGCTCTTGAAAATGCAAGAATGATCAAAAGGAAAGATGAAAGGATCCGAAACAAGATGGTACATATTGCATTTAACCTGCTGTTCTTGTGGATGACTTACAGCTTGTGTTACACCAACTCTGACAGTCGCTCTATCTATCTCTACAGGGATATATCCCAGAGATTTTTAACTCCGTACCAAACAATACAATTTGAAAAGGTTTGTATGTCTCATCATTGTGCATATACATGCAAACAAATATACATACATAAACTCGCTCCCACTCTCTAAACACACACACACGCGCGCGCGCGAACTTAGTGACTATTTTTATGTAGTTTTCAGCGATGCACGCCAAGGTAGCAGTTATTCAACTTGTCTCAAAGTCTGTCCTGGACACAATGTTAGTCGTGTCAAGTCCTCTTTAACAGTTCGAATCCTCTTTGAAAGTTCTTCCTGATGTGATGCATATATATATATATATATATATATATATATATATATATATATATATATATATATATATATATATACATATGGTCATATCTATGACAGTGACCAACTTTATATCAAACTGAAAATGATAAGAGTTTAGATAATACCTAAATATAATGTGTGCTAAGACAGAGCCTAAAAAGTTTAGTGTACTGTGTCATAATTAGTTAACTCTTGGCGCCACATTTATGCGCCAGGAAGTCGAACCCATCTCCCAGGCTCTGCAGCGTCAAGGTCATTTTAGAAACACCAAATTATGTGGTATTACAGAAATGTAGACAAATGTAGCTCTACAATGATACAAAATAATCTGGACTTTCTACTTGCTTTTTAAAAACAGCGGGAAAATTGTATTTTAGAGAGTCGATTGTTTTATACTAAAAATTCATTCATTGCTGGAATCGGATTTTATGTCTTAATTTTGGACATTTTTAACTGAGATCTAAGGCAGACAGTGATGGACTGCACAGTGACAGGTACGATAAATTGGGGATTTGCGTCCATTAAAGGAGCGCTCACCAGTTAGTATGTGCATTTTGGAAGAGTGACGCTTGTAAGGTGAAGTTGTTTGCATTTGAAACATGCACAGTGGAGAGAATGGTGTTATACCTCCATGCTACGTTTCTTTGGGTTATTGTACTTGTGGAAATTGTATATGATCTAAGCACGCTGCTAACTAAAATGGCTACTTCCTTGTGCTAAACAAAACAGCTTGAGTTAATCAAAAGTACACTATCTTTAGCAGCTATTAACATACGGAAAACTAATTTATCCAAACTAGACAATACCGGCTTCTGAAAGTGCATTGACGGAGTTACCAATTGTTTAAAATAAAAACAAGCTATCGGCTCTTTTTTTTTACAATTTATCTTTGAAGTTCAGGAAATAAAAATGACTAAGTGCAGCTAATACTTTTTAACGAACATTTTTAAGGCCAAACTATATGCTCTGTAACCCATTTTACTCCAATCAATCATATAACAAAATGAAGGGAATTAAAGGTTTTTCGAACAGTATCTAAGATATTCAAGGTTTTGTTTAGATAGCAGTATAACCAGTGAGGAGAAACGAGGAAATTCTTTTTCTTTAATATTCTAACATTATACAAAATACAATACTGAAAAGCGCCACCTAAGCAAGAAAAAAGTCCAACGTTTGCTCTTCTGCACATGCGCGAGCAAAATAGCCAATAAAAAACGACGTTTCTAACACAACTATGTATCAGACGAAACGAAATCTATTGGAAGCAGATTTATTGGATGTATTCAAAAGTAGCCCCTAAAAGCGTTTTCTATTCAGGGGAAAATGACACAAATATCCAGCGTGTGTTTCTCATTAGAAACAATTCTAAATGTACGTTTAAATTAAGTTTAAGTGAAGTGATCTTTGTGTACAAATTCTACACTGTGCATGTGTGTGTGTGTGTGTGTGTGTGTGTGTGTTTATGTGTGTGTGTGTGTGTGTGTGTGTGTGTGGATAAGCCGTTAAATATTGACCCATTTCATATACTGCCAATTTAGTCGGCATACAATGATCCAGAAAAATGCAAGTAAACCAAAATAAACCGTTAGGATCAACAAAGACGACACCATGATTTACAGTAACTGTGCAACGTCTCTGATGTCCTCCTGCTAAAAGACAACAAAGCCAATGCATGGGTCGTTTATGACACTATTTTTAATTTTTTTCATCAGTTTGAAGGCTGTCATCGACACAAATTAGATGAAGTTGAATCCAACGAAAATGTGTTCACATTCAAGATTTTATCCATATATACCATTTCCATGCCAAAATAATTCGCCGGAGACAAATAAAGTCTGTTTATTAGACAAAGTTGTTCTAACCCAACATGTATCTCATCTAATTTCAAACAGTCTTTTTAGCAATGTACAGTGTGCATATCGCCCTTGCACAGTACCGAAATTACTCTTCTGAAAGTAGTTAATGACATTCTCTCTGCTTTGGATAGCGGAAAGATTACAGTCTTCACCCGTCTTGATTCATCTGCATTTGACACACTAGACCATGATATATTACTTTACCGTCTCCAGCATGTATTTGGCATTCACAATACAGCCTTACTGTGGTTAAAGTCAAACTTAGTCAACATGACACAAATTTTATCTGCAAACAGTATAAGGTCCAGCCCAGCTGATCTATGTTGTGGTGTTGCAAAGGGGTCTGTTCTTGGACCTGTTCTTTTGATTCTATACACTCAGCCGCTCTCATGTGTCATATATCATCATCCATTGGCTCAGCAATTGTACGCTGATGACACCCAAATATACAAGTCTAGACACCCAACTGAAGTTGATGCTACCATCCAAGGAGTAGAGAGGTGCATTTCTGATGTGAAATCATGGATGACATGTAACAAGCTGCAGATCAGGGGTCACCAACCTTTTTGATACTGAGAGCTACTTCATGGGTACAGAGTCATACGAAGGGCTACCAGTTTGATATACTCTTCTGAAACAACAAATTTGCTTAGTTTGTCTTATACATTATTAATAATGTGAAGACTCTGACCACGTTAATGATTTCTCACAATAATTACCAACAATGACAAGGTGGGAAACAGATATCAATATTCAGCACTTTATTTCTATTTATCTCAGTAATTGTTAAATTTTCAGATGATCACTTACATTATATTTCTTAGAAAAAATGTCCCATTTTCACTAGCCACTGACAAACCTTTAAAACAAATCATGAACTATGTTGCACAATGTTTCAAAAAGTTATCAATTACGTACATTGTAATGTCTGTACTGTAGTGAAAAAATTTAAATATTTTTAAATAAATCTTGTCACATTTTGAACTAATGACCAAATCTGCTGTATTTTTAACAAAATAATAACTGTTACATGTCATGAACACACATTTTAAATTGAACAATTCTTCAATATTTTAATTAAACTTTGCCATGGCACTGACATGTTGCCACTGACATCTGGTATCATTTTCTTTGTTAGTGGGAAGACTGGCATTGCATGCTATTTACCACTGTATTGTAATCTGGTGTGTAACTTGACACTGCAACTGTGAGTGACTCTTTCAGATGTGCATCAGTGAGGCGTGTTCTGTGTTTGTTCTTGATGAAGTTCATGTCAGAAAATGCTGATTCACATAGATGGGTAGAACCAAACAAGCTGGCAACCTACATAGCTGCTGTACACACACCACTGTACTTCTCTGTGTCAACAAAGCACCAAAAGTTTGGTGCAGCCTGATAGGCTTTGAGGTGGAGGTCATTTTGCAATGTTATGATTTCAATCTCCACCTGTCCAGCATCCAAGATGAACGTTGTACTTAGTTGCTCAGCAAAGCTTGTTGTGTCCACATTCATGAAAGGTTTGGAAATGAATGATACACATGGCTCACGCTGATCAAGGTCACAAAACCTATTCTCAAACTCTTGCCCAAGTCTGTTTATGACATCACAGTACTTGTCTGCAACTTTGTCAAATGTATGATGCAGAAGCATTGTCTTTCAGCACTGACTGCACAGAGGAAAGTGCAGCACCTTTTTTCTCTGTATATCCACAGAGAAAATGTTAATTTTGGCTATTAATGCATTTAAAGCACTTATCATATTAACAACAGTCTTGCCTTTACCTTGCAGCTCGCAGTTCAAGTGGTTTAGTTTCCCAGTAATGTCCGTCAAAAATGCAAGGTCAAGTGTCCACTCTGTGTCCTCTAGCAGTTAGACGTCTTCGCCTTTGGACTGCATGAACTCTTTGATTACACCCAAAAGTGACAAAAAATGAAGTAAAACTCGTCCTCTGCTGAGCCATCTGATTTCTATATGTAGTAGCAGGTCACCATATTCAGCTGCCATCCCCTCCAATAGCACTTGAAAATCCTGTGCTGTTTTGCTTTGGAGCGGATATTGTTTATGATTTTCACAACGGGAGTCATCACGTGCCCAAAGCCGATCACTTTGGCACACAATGCCTGCTGGTGAATGATGCAGTGGTAATGCAGAAATTTTGGGAAGTCTGGGTCATCTTTACAGTGAGCGATGAAACCTGCATGTCGGCCAATCATAGCAGGAGCCCCATCTGTGGTCACCGCTACCAGCTTTTCCAATGGTACCTTTTGCTGCACGAAAAACTCCTTCACTGTGTTATAAATGTCAACTCCCCTCGCAGTTGTCTTGATGGGCGGCAGTAGTGTCAGGAGTTCTTCTCTTGTGGAGAAATCTTCAAACACCATCCGGATAAAAACCATCAGCTGCGCTGTACTACTGCTGTCCACGGACTCGTCGCACTGGATGCTAAACCACCTGCACCCGGTCCAGCTGATCGACCAAGTTACTGGACAAAGCTGACACTCGTCTAGCCATCGTAGATGCCCCCAGTTGGACATCAGAGAGAGTAACGATTACATCGGTTCCATATTTCTCGTCTTTAAGAACAGTGTTAGCAATTATCATCATTGCTTCTTTGACAACTTCTCCGTCTGAAAATGCTTTCTTCTTCTTGATCAGGAAATTCGTAGCTCTAAAAGAGGCTTCGGTTGCTTTTTGTGACTTTTTCGCCGGCCTTGTGAAAAAAAGCCTGTCGCTTACCCAAAGCTGTCTTTAGCTCAAGGGCTTTTTCTGCCCGTAGTGCGCTTCCCGGTGGGTAGTTAGCATTGTAGTTTATGAGATTCGTGATAAATTGTCTCTCCACATTGTGCCGCTTTGCCGTTGCCACAGTCGCTCGCATATAAGACACACGCAGGTTTCTTTCAAAGTCGTAAAAAAGAATTCCGACTCCCATTCGTTGTGAAAGTGATAGGTTTTCTTTCTTTTTTCTCCCATGTTTTTTGGGTAAGAAACTGTGTTCAGCGGCAATCTTCGCTGCGCCCGCTAGCTTACTCTCCACGAGCACTGTATTGTCACACCCACAATACTGACCTTCAAACTGGATGGAGTATGTCAGAGTTCACCTAAACTTATCTAAACAACATGTATAAGAAACATATTTTTAAGATATTGTCATATTTTAAATCTATATAAATGCAAGTGTGATTAAAAAGAAGAATAACAACAGAATGAAATACAATTTTATACGCAGCTGAGTTGTGCTATTTTTAGAACAGGCCTGCGGGCGACTCATGTGGTCTTTGGGGGGCGACCTGGTGCCCGCGGGCACCGTGTTGGTTACCCCTGCTGCAGATGAATGATGATAAAACTGAGGCCATTCTGATTACAACACAAAGACTTTCTCATTCAATTCCTTTACCTGAAACAATAAATATCAGCAACACCAACATTAAATTCACACAAACAGTTCTAAACCTAGGTGTTACTCTGGACAGTACTCTATCATTGCACTAACATGTTATGAACTTATGCAAGGCTGCATATCTTGAGCTGAGAAGCATCATCTCCATTCGCAAATATCTTTCCGTTGATGCCACTAAAACACTCGTGTGTTCATTAGTACTTTCAAGACTTGACTATTGTAACTCAGTTATGTCTGATTTGTCTTAATATCTACACCAGAAACTTCACAAAGTATCAAACACAGTTGATCCGATCATCCTTAGAGTATCACGACTAGAGCTCTGTATCCTACACTGGCTATCCGTTCGATCCAAAATCAAACAAAATTTGTTTTCTGTGCTACGTATCACTGATGGACCCCAGTCCAACATACCTAGTTGGTCTCACCTATGTGTAAATACCAGCAAGATACTTGCGCTCCTCTTCTGACAATCGTATACTCATTATTCCCACTATGAAACTGAAGTCATGTGGACAACATTCTTTTGCATACCAGAACCCAGCAACGTGTAACGAATTGCCCATTTAAATTAGACACAAATACACAGTGATCTCTTTCAAGAGTGCTCTGTAAACTCACCTTTTTCGACTGCTGGAACAAACTTTAAGACCTAACAATGTTTCCTACCTTAAATATTGTTAGCATTTTTTAATGTTTTCTAATTTCATGGTGTTTGTTTTTGTGTTGTTGTTTTCTTGTAGAGGCTCTAAAGATTAGGCGCTATAAAAAGTCCTCATTATTACTATTATTCTTTGTAGATCCGCACAGCCTCAGACTTCTTGGATTGGCTGGAGCAGACGGTAATTCCAACTCTTTTCCCTGAGCAGGCTATAAATGGGATGAATCTCCATTGGAGAGACAAAGAATTCATGGAGGGTTATACAAGCTACCGACTAGGTCCTCCAAGGCTGAGACAAGTCAGATGCAGAGAAGGTATGGTAATCGGGTGCATTTTCAGTATTTTACCTACTTTGATCGTTACGACATTCCAGACACCAATTGTTTAGTAGAGTCTTAAAATTGTGTTGCTTTTGTACTAAACCGTTGGAAACTGCTGAATAGGCAAAGCACGTTTAGATAGCAGTTATTGATCTCGTTTCATAAGTTTAATATGAAACGAATATTGATTTGCGGTTATCTATTTGAAATAATAGTAACCTATTTGAGGAAACATATCGCTTGGTCCCCACCAGTTAAACAACAATCAGCGATATAAACTATCAAGATTAATAACATAAAGCGTTTATTAATATCATAATTCTAAGGCATCTGTTATATACCTGTTGCAGCGTAATTTAGTATTTGCTATGCTTTCTTTGACAAAAGTCTTTCCCAAATTTGCAAATTACTATAATAGTTGAAGAATTTCACCTCATTCGAAACCCTGCCGACTCAGGATCAGGCTATGAGTTCGAATTCTACATTGGCTGTCATTGTTGTGTCCTTGGGAGAGACATTTGATAACCCCATCCGATTTGGTCTTGAAAGTCTTATGTGACTGCGAGCAATCTGCACCAATTTAGAGTCTGGTAAACTTCTGCACAGCTGATTGTTATTGATATGTTTCGCTCGTCATTTCTCGGGCTGATGCAAAATATGTTACGTCGTTTCAAGTTCGATTTATGAGGCGCAATTACAAACAGCAAAAACAAAAGGTGGACCGTAGAACCTACCTAGTGCCTCACCTGTGTTCATATGCGAGTCGGTATAACCACTGCATCTGACATTCATATACCTTCACACACAAATTAATAACACTTTTGATTAGGATAAAACACATTTTTCGGCTTAAATAGGTGATATACGCAAGACAGGAACTTTTCATACACAAGCTTTTAAATGTTTGACCTATACTAACATTATCCCAAAGTTTCAGTTCAACGCAGCATAAAACGTTTACAATGTTTACCATGATGCAACACTCATTTTTGCGTAACCAGGGAAAACATAACTACTTTGGACATGAGGGAATAGCTTATGACCTCATGTTATACTACAAAGTTCCAGTATAATACAAATGCTCGTGTCTAAGATGCACGAATTTTTAAAAAATTAAGCGCAAAACTTTATTAAAGTTGACCATGATACAACAAACTTTCTGCTGAAGCAGGCGATTAAGGCAAGACATACGTTCTTTACTTACAACGTCATAAACTTTAGACTTATAGCAATACTATCGAAAAGTTTAACTTAACTGAAGAAATTGATGTTAAAGATATGTGACTTTGAAAAGCATGAATTCTTTACCACTATAAACGACATCGTTGGCCGTTCAAAAGTGACATATCTCATTTGTCTTCGGAATGTGAGGCAGAAACTAAAGTCTTGATTGTATGTTTATACTCAACAAGAACATCTTTTAAGTGAAATATTTATTAGGTCATTATGCACTTGATCAGTAGGTAGTGCTGCATCTTTGTGTAATGCTTTAAACCAGGGGTAACCAACACGGTGCCCGCGGGCACGAGGTCGCCCCCAAAGACCACATGAGTCGCCTGCAGGCCTGTTCTAAAAATAGCACAACTCAGCTGCGTATAAAATTGTATTTCATTCTGTTGTTATTCTTCTTTTTAATCACACTTGCATTTATATAGATTTAAAATATGACAATATCTTAAAAATATGTTTCTTATACATGTTGTTTAGATAAGTTTAGGTGAACTCTGACATACTCCATCCAGTTTGAAGGTCAGTATTGTGGGTGTGACAATACAGTGCTCGTGGAGAGTAAGCTAGCGGGCGCAGCGAAGATTGCCGCTGAACACAGTTTCTTACCCAAAAAACATGGGAGCAAAAAGAAAGAAAACCTATCACTTTCACAACGAATGGGAGTCGGAGTTTTTTTTTACGACTTTGAAAGAAACATGCGTGTGTCTTATATGCGAGCGACTGTGGCAACGGCAAAGCGGCACAATGTGGAGAGACAATTTATCACGAATCTCATAAACTACAATGCTAACTACCCACCGGGAAGCGCACTACGGGCAGAAAAAGCGCTTGAGCTAAAGACAGCTTTGGGTAAGCGACAGGCTTTTTTTACAAGGCCGGCGAAAAAGTCACAAAAAGCAACCGAAGCCTCTTTTAGAGCTACGCATTTCCTGATCAAGAAGAAGAAAGCATTTTCAGACGGAGAAGTTGTCAAAGAAGCAATGATGATAATTGCTAACACTGTTCTTAAAGACGAGAAATATGGAACCGATGTAATCGTCACTCTCTCCGATGTCCAACTTGGGGCATTTACGATGGCTAGACGAGTGTCAGCTTTGTCCAGTAACTTGGTCGATCAGCTGGACCAGGATCTGGCGAGGTGCAGGTGGTTTAGCATCCAGTGCGACGAGTCCGTGGACAGCAGTAGTACAGCGCAGCTGATGGTTTTTATCCGGATGGTGTTTGAAGATTTCTCCACAAGAGAAGAACTCCTGACACTACTGCCCATCAAGACAACTGCGAGGGGAGTTGACATTTATAACACAGTGAAGGAGTTTTTCGTGCAGCAAAAGGTACCATTGGAAAAGCTGGTAGCGGTGACCACAGATGGGGCTCCTGCTATGATTGGCCGACATGTAGGTTTCATCGCTCACTGTAAAGATGACCCAGACTTCCCAAAATTTCTGCATTACCACTGCATCATTCACTAGCAGGCATTGTGTGCCAAAGTGATCGGCTTTGGGCACGTGATGACTCCCATTGTGAAAATCATAAACAATATCCGCTCCAAAGCAAAACAGCACAGGATTTTCAAGTGCTATTGGAGGGGATGGCAGCTGAATATGGTGACCTGCTACTACATATAGAAATCAGATGGCTCAGCAGAGGACGAGTTTTACTTCATTTTTTGTCACTTTTGGGTGTAATCAAAGAGTTCATGCAGTCCAAAGGCGAAGACGTCTAACTGCTAGAGGACACAGAGTGGACACTTGACCTTGCATTTTTGACGGACATTACTGGGAAACTAAACCACTTGAACTGCGAGCTGCAAGGTAAAGGCAAGACTGTTGTTAATATGATAAGTGCTTTAAATGCATTAATAGCCAAAATTAACATTTTCTCTGTGGATATACAGAGAAAAAAGGTGCTGCACTTTCCTCTGTGCAGTCAGTGCTGAAAGACAATGCTTCTGCATCATACATTTGACAAAGTTGCAGACAAGTACTGTGATGTCATAAACAGACTTGGGCAAGAGTTTGAGAATAGGTTTTGTGACCTTGATCAGCGTGAGCCATGTGTATCATTCATTTCCAAACCTTTCATGAATGTGGACACAACAAGCTTTGCTGAGCAACTAAGTACAACGTTCATCTTGGATGCTGGACAGGTGGAGATTGAAATCATAACATTGCAAAATGACCTCCACCTCAAAGCCTATCAGGCTGCACCAAACTTTTGGTGCTTTGTTGACACAGAGAAGTACAGTGGTGTGTGTACAGCAGCTATGTAGGTTGCCAGCTTGTTTGGTTCTACCCATCTATGTGAATCAGCATTTTCTGACATGAACTTCATCAAGAACAAACACAGAACACGCCTCACTGATGCACATCTGAAAGAGTCACTCACAGTTGCAGTGTCAAGTTACACACCAGATTACAATACAGTGGTAAATAGCATGCAATGCCAGTCTTCCCACTAACAGAGAAAATGATACCAGATGTCAGTGGCAACATGTCAGTGCCATGGCAAAGTTTAATTAAAATATTGAAGAATTGTTCAATTTAAAATGTGTGTTCATGACATGTAACAGTTATTATTTTGTTAAAAATACAGCAGATTTGGTCATTAGTTCAAAATTTTTTCACTACAGTACAGACATTACAATGTACATAATTGATAACTTTTTGAAACATGGTGCAACATAGTTAATGATTTGTTTAAAAGGTTTGTCAGTAGCTAGTGAAAATGGGACATTTTTCCAAAGAAATATAATATGAGTGATCATCTGAAAATTTAACAATTACTGAGATAAATAGAAATAAAGTGCTGAATATTGATATCTGTTTCCCACCTTGTCATTGTTGGTAATTATTGTGAGAAATCATTAACGTGGTCAGAGTCTTCACATTATTAATAATGTATAAGACAAACTAAGCAAATTTGTTATTTCAGAAGAGTGTATCAAACTGGTAGCCCTTCGTATGACTCTGTACCCATGAAGTAGCTCTCAGTATCAAAAAGGTTGGTGACCCCTGCTTTAAACAAACTGCTCCGTCGCAACAAAGCATGCGCACATCCATGAATTTCTCTGGAGTTAGTTACATCCTTATAAGTATTAAAGTAAAAACAAATTAACAAGCTACAAGACACACAGTAATGATCAGGGTTCGACATCAACTCACTACCTTCAGATCCTTCGTACAAAGTTGTAACACCATGCCAATCCATATATACCCTTTTTCAAATATAGTGTCCCTGTTGCTCTTTACAGATAAAAGCTACCCTGACCTCTCAGGTAACATATAAAATATCCGTCTCTCTTTACAGCCGAAAGCTGCCTTGATCCCATAGGTAAAAGGCATAGCTGCTATTCCTCTTACGATATGAAGAAAGAGGAAAACACTGAATACTGCATCGGTTGGAAGAATCCTCCTTGCCAAAGAACGGAAACGGTCTACAATTTTTCAGCAGAAGCTTGGCGGTACATACCATCTTCTGCGATTGGTGGAATAGCTATCAACGGATTGTACAATGTCTACGGTGGAGGTGGATATATAGCTTCACTGGATGTCAACCGAGAAGTGTCCTTCAGCATCATCAATGAAATTCGCAAAACGAATTGGATAGATCGTCAAACGAGGGCGGTTTTTTTCGAGTTCACTCTGTACTGCACGAATTTAAACATTTTCATCTACAACATGTTTCTTGTCGAGTTTCCAGAAACTGGGAGTGCAATAACATTTTATGATATTGTACCTCTTAGACTTGATGTTCATGTTGGCTTACAGGGCATGTACACTTTGGTTTGCGAACTGGTCTATATTGTCATCTTGGCAGCCCTTGGTATCTATGTCACCCGAAGGTGTTATAAATTGAAAAAGAAGGCTTTGAACGAACCTGACACAGTGCTTGATCTTGTGTGGGTGATTGTCAGCATAATCGCCTTGGTAATGTACTTCAACCGAATGTTTATGACAAACGAAGCCATTGCCAAGTTCAACAGCGACAAGAGACGATTTGTGAATTTCTACAACATTGCTGTTTGGAACATAATGTTTCATGTTTGCATTGGTATTTTGGTTTTCATTGCTACTATTCGTTTCCTGTTCATAATGGGCTACAACAAAAGAGTCCATGGAATCATCATGATTTTTGAGAAATGCGGACATGAGCTATTTTGGTTTGGCATCTTTTTCTTCTACCTTCTGCTGATATATGCAGTTTTTGGATACCTCCTTTTCGGCTCCCGACTGGAATCGTATATGAACATTAAACAAACGTTTGGCACCTTGTTCATCAGCATGATTGGCAAAAGTCGGTTCACAGAGATCGATGCAACAGATCCTGTTATGGCTAAGATCTACTTTATGTTGATGATCGTGTTTTTGGTGTATTTTATACTCACCTTTTTTCTGGCCATACTCGACACCACCATTGAATGGGTGCACCAGCAAACCAAATATGACCGGTCAGATGAGGTGGTTGAGTCCATCATCAACAGATTCCAAACGATGCTTGGCAAGTTCAGGAAAAAGGTCCAGTATTAAGGAGGTAAGATATCTATATAGGAACGCTAGTAAATATATTATATGTTTGGTCTAAAGTACCTATATGCAGAATGAGATTCAGTATCCAGAATCTTCTTTTTGCTGTAAAATTTGGCATTCAGTCTTTAAGAAATTTGCTCTGAAAGTACAGATTTGGTATAACCTGAATTCCCAAACTTAGTCCTCAAGAAGGTTTAACAAATATGGATGCTCTATAGCCAATATAAATATTTAATTGAAAATTGTTGTTGAACAGGTTGTTTGTGCATCTCTAACAGTATTTCGGCAGAGGAATAGAGATATCGTCACAATGTAGAATTTATGTATGTAATTACCAGCCATATGTTTTACTTGTATCCTTAATAAAGTATTAGTACTTACATTGTTTACTTCAATACCATGTACATGAAATGAAAGCTAACAGAATCCTTTTTAGCCATCGATGTAAGATAGGAACATGCCACCCTGGTAAGAATTTTGCATTAGGCGCGAGGCTGTGCCGAGTTAACACAACATTCTGAATGGATCACTTTTTATTACATTTCATACATTTCTGGCAATACTTTTTATTACATTTCATACATTTCTGGCTATACAAAGCTATACAATTGGCTGTACAATGCAAGCGACATTGTTCTCCATTTGTACAATTCAAATCTGAAGAAAAAATAAGCTATTAAAAGCTGCGTTCAAATTTAAAAAAGAGTAATTGTTAGGTAAAGGTTGAAAAAGTCGCTGTGAACATGAAATATGGTTAATACGAACACATATTAGTTAATTACAGCACTTAATAAGAAACTAATAATGACTGAGAATCGTAAAGTCATAAATGTTATGACGGTATAAACAAGTTCGAGTAGCCAATCAAGCGCTATTTTTATGTAACGTAAGGTAACAATCACGTGATGAAATATAGAATTACCTATCGATACTGGTGGACATTAACCACTTAAAAAGTACATGTAGGTGACAAGCACTAGTATTTAAACATACCCTGCACAACTTTATTTTGTTTGAAGACTTTGTTTAATATGAAGATATTAAATATTACGACTAAGTTAAGGCTAATATAATTGTGCTCTGGAAATAATATGTACGGTGTGAACTACAATACTATTCTAAACTACTCTCCTTGCCTGGTATTGACATGGCTTAATTGTGTGTTGTTTATTGTTGGTTTTGGGGTTGGTTTTGGGAGAGGGATGGGGTATTTGAAACCGTTTGGCATACGCTATGCAGACTCATGTCTGTACTAAAATAAAGATTATATTTTGTGACTAATGTTTCCATTAAAAACAATATATCTTTGGATTCATTTCAGTGTCTAAATTTGATCTGCTAACGCAAAACGCGACTTCGGGACAAATGTGTATATATTCCATCGATTTACAGAAATCTGGCAAGTCATATGGCCAGATGGCAAAGTCATGGACCCGGAAAAAATCGTGAAGTCGTCTTGAGTACAACCATAGCAGGTTACTGAGATGGAAAAAAGAGGATTCCAGGAGAACTTCATTATAATAGATTATTGTATGCCAAGTACATTTAGAGTAGGTTAATATTTTAGCTGTATTCAAAAGAAAATGCATGTTAACCTCTACAGTATGTTTTGTTTTTATGCTGGATTTTTGTTGTTGCTGATTGTCATGAAAATATAATGTGTAGTGATTGATCTTTCTTGTTTCGTGATGTGTTTGGACAGGTGGACAATGTAATTGCTACAGGGGTTATATTTATTATGATATACTCTTTAAGCACAGTCTTTTATATTGCCATTCCAGCTATTACGTTTTATTTTGTATATATTATTTTTGGTGACTGATCATTCATTTTGCACCTGTAGAATATGAGCATCGAAACTTTTTATCTTGTAAACAACGCATCTGTTATTACGTCACTAGATGTTAATTGTGTTAATCGTACCTTACAAATATCATCAACGTTCTTCTGAATAGTTTTCTTTTCATTCATCCATCAATTCACCAGATAGCCAAAGTAGATCTCTTGGGAGTGCATATGAGTAATCATGCAAAGCTAGCGGGTTCGTTATTACCCAGGCTAGCCAAAATCCTTTGTTGCAGTTCTGTATCCTTACAAAAGTCAATCAGTTCCAACTTCCTGTGGATTCATTGTTAGTGTCACAGTTCAAGTCTCCATTCGCCCATTGAAACCTTAATATTAGGACTAATGTAATATGCTAGTAACGACTAACATTTTAAGACGAAGATACAAATGTCATTTATTGAACTTTTAGTGAAGACAACTTTAAATGAAACATACATAATACGACGGAGCAGAAGTCTTCTAGTATGGAAGAATCTTGCTCCGCAATTTTCATATAGTATATAAAGGTACCACCTGTAATAAATCAACTATTTATTACCCTTCTTTTTATCTAAATTAAGCTGGAAAAGCCGCAATGAAGGCAATATTGGGTCTAAGCACTCAAGCGGTAGTGATGTTGGGATTGGATCAAGTTCACATGACTTTGATCTCTTCATCACGATTGTTCCTACTAAATCCATCGAGACAGGTTCAACTGCTCATAATGGTTGTCGCTTAAATTCTGTATTGTATATGTATGGTGACAACAAGGCATTTGACATTGTGTTGTCAGCCTTAGCTCTAAAGGGTAGTACTTTGTCACGGAAACAATTTGCAAATAGGTCAGGAAGGTCTACTGCAGAGAAGGTAGTTTGGAAGTGGTGTACATTTGTTCCTTGATATTAGTTTGTTAGTTATCTCGAAGAGCTCATTGCAGCTGGAACTCTCCATGATCGTACTACTGTAGTGGGATAATTTGGTTATATGGACTATGTTTGTGACGGTCTTCATAGCAGCTTTATAGATTTGTTTATAAATAGTAAGTCTGGTAGAAAACCAAATCCTCTCTGCTTTACCGCGGTCTCCTTTAGCAGTACGAAGTTGGTCCCTACGATTGCTATACCACGGGGAACACAATTGATACTCCTGCACTTGGTGGCTGGGGCATGTTTTGTTCAAGAATGAACGCAGGCTGCTGTAAGAGGTAAGACAGTTGTTAGGTTTGCTTGGATGTCATGCATTAGGTTGGTTCTATTTATCCTACGGAGGTTTCTCTTAGTAGCAAATACAGGTGGTGGGTTAGGGACTGATACGTCGAGATGGCATATAATGCAGAGTGATCTGATGCAAGTTCGTGGGATACAAGGGTGGATCATAGAATATTATAATCAATTCTTTAAAGAATCCAGTCTAAATATGACCATGTTTATGGGCATGTTGGTTAACAGACTGTTTAAGAATGAAAACATAAATGGAATCTAGGAGTTTTGATGTGTATGAGTTCCTAGGACAAAGTAAAAGTTGAAATCTCCAAGAATAATCAGGTTGCTACCAATCGAATGTCAATACTTCAGGAGATTTGGAGACTGCTCCAAAAAGAGATTCAGTTAGCTTGTTTTTTTTTCCACTAGGAGGAGGGCAAAAGAGGCAGAAAAAAATAGACTGACCTTTGTTCCAGTGTAAGTGTTGTTCGGACTATTTCAAATGATGTGTGGCAGAAATGGAAGGTTGTGCTGTATTTAAGCCATTTTATCATGGAATTCTTTGTGATGAGAGCAATTCCACCTCCGCGAGAGTGGCGGGAAAACGACTTGACTATTAAGCGATGGGTGTTAGATCCGCGCACTTGGGCTCATCGCATGATGTTTTGAGCTATCTTTCTCTCAGGAAGAAGACGTCGATATTCTGATTGGTGATAAAATTAACTATGAATGTGCTCTTTTCCCCGGTGGTCCTACTGATTGGGCGTTGAATAATGCAATACACAGTGGTATCTCTGGGACAGTTGACATATGATGCTTTTTTTCCCCAAACCACAAAGATTTATCTCTGGAACTAACTGCAATATGGTAAGAATGAAATATAATTCATTATTAGTTAAATGTTTTAAAAGTTTGGAATATAACTATTTGTTTATGATTGTTTCATCTGTTTATTAACAAATTTAATTAGACCCGTGAAGAGGAAACCATAATCGGTGATGTCCAATCCGCAAGAACTACAATACAATCCATAAACTACCTCACATCGTGTTGTCCAGTTCGCAATAACTACCTCACGTCATATTGTCCAATCTGCAAGAATTACCTCACAGAGTGTTGTCCAATCGGCGAATAAATGTCCTCCATAAATAGATTACGAACAGTACGAGCAAAACACAGCCTTAACGTCTGTAATTTTTTGTCAGCCTCATCAAAGAACCAGAATATATATATATATATATATATATATATATTACTAGAATTTGTGTCAAACGTTAAGGTTGAGAAAAAAACAAATTAATCCTTTGCTTCCATTTTTTAAACCCAAGTAAACTTTTATTCCCCAAAATAAAATTCTTATATTTCCTGAATGTATGAGATAATGTTTTATATAATTAGCTAGAAGGGTTCTTTACAACTGAATTAAGGATAAGACAGTTGCCAATTATCCATATAATTTTTAAATACTGTACGGTATCTAATATCGCACACGCATTTATCGCGCATTAACCCTGTATGCTGGCCAAAATATATAACAGCTAACATCACTGATAACATTATTATGAAATAACAGTATACATAACCTTCAATGTACCATAAATAATATCACTGACAACTGTATAACGAATAACGGTATACAGCACCATTCATGTACCACAGGTAATATCCCTGATAAATTGTATCGCTAAATAATCAGTATATTTTGTACTTACAATGTACCACAGGTAACATCCCTGACAAATTGTATCGCGAAACAGTATATAGTACTTACAACGTACCACGGGTAATATCCTTGATAAATTGTATCGCGAAAAAATCAGTATATAATACTTAAAAGATACCACGGGTAATATCCCTGGCAATGTTATTACAAAATAGGCTATCGATAACATAATTTTCGAACTAATTATTAATCAGGTAACGTTTATTATTTACGTTCTGGTTTTAATTTTTAAAGCAAATTGAGGACCTTATCGGAAAATCTCATTGGCGAAACTAAATATGAGAATAAATATATTAATACTAATTATCTCTAGAATTTATAAATTTAATGCTCATATTTTATACTGTACAAATTACAAGTAAATTTACCCGAATCCCCAAACGCATACTAGTCAAGACCTTTCTTTTAACATATAACATTTGCTAAATAGCAAGCGCAGCTTTAATTATTGAAGAAAGTTACAAACAGAAGGTAATTCTCAATAAAAACGAAGGTGGTTGTTGTTGTTAACGCCATTTGTCAACAGGGCAGCCAGTGTTAATGGTGGAGGAAGAAAATGGAAAAAAAACCGGAAAGAACCACCGCCCCACAAGAAGCTACTGGCAAGCTTTCTCACATACCCACATTGGCCGAATCTGAGACTCGAACCTACGCAGACAGAAGTACGAAGGTAAGTAAATACGTATATTTTGTTAGAACTCTCTAGGTCTTAAACGCTGTAATAGAAAGTGGCGCAACCAGTAATTTTTTAGTAAAATCAACAAATAATTTAAGACCGATATGTAACAGGAATGAATATTGTTTACCAAGTCTCTTTATATACAAATATCCACATAGCATAATATTTACAATGAAACATTCAGTTAACTCTTGAACTCGTCATCTTGTTTGCTACCTAAAAGCATGAAGAAAGTACTACCAGAAAAGAAACGAAATGCATTCTTGACAAACCAAAAATAGTTATAAAATATCCAAAATATCGAAATAAATATCCAATGTAATCCAAAATGGCTGACAATGTCACGTGATGCAGTTCTTGTTTTATTATCATCCAAATAAAAATATGAGCACATGTTTTCTCCTCCAAATAAATAAATAAATCCTCTTGCTTCAACGAATTGACACAATTTACAATATAACTCAAAACACAACTATTAACTTTAAAGCCCAGATTCTACTGAATCTCTCTCCCAGTACAATGATTTAAATACCCGGTTTTTTTTAATGTAAACAAGGGATGACGTGATTTTCTGGAAATCCATAGAAGGTCAGAGGAAAAGGCTACCTTCACCAAGTCACGTAATATTAAAATGATCCAGAAGAAAATCAGTCACTAATTACTAAAAATAAAAAGATATTTTTGGATCTAGCCAATCATTTCCAAGGCTTGTTTACACTCTCTAAAGAAGGGTCAGAAATGAGGTCAACAAGCCAAGGTCAACCTGTGTTTACAGCTAGAGTCTAGGTCAGCCTGAATTTTCCAGAATAATCTCCCAATTAATGAATTTTAAACCCTAAATGACAAATTTGGATTTGACAATTAAAAATAAATTAATTAAATCCAATAGACGTAACAATACAAAACAATAGATTACTGAAATAATAGAACATCTAACATTTATTGAAACACTAATTAATGACGATGAAGAAATAGCTAACCTTAAGAAATTGTTCTTAGATCAGTTCAATATAACCGAAAAACAATTACCAACATTTGTAATACCATTACTTGCAACAGACGAACTAAATAAATCACTTAACGATCTTATCAATGAATATCTTCCTAACATTATGGATTCATGGAGAAAAATAGCTCCACTGGCAGGTTTTCTCAGACAAAACAATGATCATTACGGAGGTCGTCATTTTTCACCAGGAATTGTTAATATTACATCAACTCAATCTTGTTTTTGATGTAATTGAAAATAGCTATCGAGCAAATCAGAAGAATCAAGTCAACTTTAGCAAGGATATATTCTATATACATTTACACCTCAAGTAACTCCTTGATATTTGATGGAACAAGAACTCAATTATCCGGTTTATCTACTATGTCATTGTCTGTTATTATCAAGAATACATTTCAAATTTACTGACCTAGCCGCACACCTTGATTTAAGAAAAAAAATTGTCAATTAATCTCTGCCTAAAATCGGAACATTTTTTTTTTTATCAAAGTTGGCGATTTACAGTTAATCAAAGGAATATTATATAATTTACCAACATGTGAGGGTTTTCATTCACATAAAAGCTGTAATTGCAAATACAACCAGAACAATATTTACAATGCTCCCAGTCCGGGCGGAACAAACATAGTGTTGATATAATTATTGATGAATACGGCAATGAAGATTTTGTGCTTAGACATAAGCAGTTAAATGACCTGCGGCGAGAACATATTATGATTATGTGTGATAGAGATCAGATTCTGAATTATGCGAATTCTTATATTGAATTTGAACGGATAAAAATAGTATAGAATACTTAAAATTGATGGATATATTTAATCTAAATTAGATCAGATTATCAAACAATTTCATCCAATTAATGTTCATATGGATACCAAAATAATGAAACTCTTACTAAGACCAGAAAATTACAAGAATAAAAAATATTATGAGAATTAAAAAAAATAATATCATCAGAATAAATTTGTTTGTTTGTTTGATTAGGATTTTTAACGTAGCTTTAACAATTTTTCAGTCATATCGCTACGATGTCTGCAGTGAGGCAGTTTATAGTGATGTCTAGCACTGAGACATCAAGCCGCAGACATGTAGCATGATGTCTCACCCAGTCACATTATCCTGACACCAGTGCGACCAGTCCTAACACTAACCTCTTTATGCTGAGCGTCAAGCGAGGCAGCTGTTAGTACCATTTTTGTAAGTCTTTGGTATGACTCGGCCGAGGATCGAACCGACGACCTCCCGCTTCCGGGGCGGACGCTCTAACCACTAGGCCACCGGAGTGGTTATCAGAATAAATATTATTATCTTATTCTTCGCTGCTCTTTCGTTAATCTGATAAGGTAAATAGATACTAAAATAAATTAAAATTAGTTACATTTTATATTTTGATATGGTAAATGATTCGCAAATAAATAAAATCCTACTGAAAAACAGAAAAAATAATATCAGAATAAATAATTCTTATACAAAGTCAAGACAGAATACATACTTTGTTTACAAAGTCAAGACAGAATACATACTTTGTTTACAAAGTCAAGACAGAATAAATATTTTTTTTTCAAAATTAAGACAGAAATTATTCGTCACTATCAACCCGCCGTCGTTGAAATTAAGGAAGTATATTATTTTAAAAAATCAAACCTTACAGATATCGTCTGCTCCGTCAGAGTATGATAAGATTACTCGACAGTAAACCACGATCGAATTATTTCGAAATTATGGTATGATTGTTTAACACAACACACAGACTCGGCAGATAGATGAAGGAAAGAAATGTTAAATCATACACTTATCACAAATTATTTTGATGGAAAGGAGATAAATGGACTTCTGAACGAATGGGTTATTAACCGAATACTCCTGTGATACTGTGCGTGAATTATTGTCAACCATCATCATTTTTTGGATTGTCAACGCACGAATGATTGAAGGGTTATGTAGATTATTACGAAAAACTATCTGATGATCATAAAACACTTGATCCAGAATTAAAAGAGGTTAAGAAATGAATCAGACATCAACCGACAAATGTTCATTGTGATATAATTTCGGAAACAAAAATAAACCATTTTTGGGATTTGTGAAGACCAGATAATCTGATAGTCGCAAGTAGAAAGACAGTTTGTGATTCACTTGAAAGGCAATTATTTTTGTTACATAAAGAAAACGTTTCAAACATACCCATGCCATTATGTTATCGCCCATCAAATTCGCGCAAACACAATATTGAGGTTGATATACCACGATCGTCAGAGAAACGAAATCTTGTGTCTTTTATGATATTGTTTTAGTTCCTGTCAGTGTTATTGAGAGTGCGTTAAAGGAAAAACTCCATGGACGCTAGGATAGGCAATGACAATCAATTCATTTTAAGGATTAACCATCTCTATCAAATTTATGTGATCGTCGATGATCGTACCGAATGGTCAAAATAAGTTTATCTCGCAGTGTATCGAGTCCGAAGAATATCTCATTTGCGGAAGATTGTTGTAATTTTTGCAGAAACTACTGACAATAACAGCGAAGTTGCTGTCGAGATATATATAAACAAAAAATTAGTTCCTTCTAAACAATGTGACACAAAATAAACGCGACTTTGATCTTGACGTTGAATTTATTATTATATTAAAACGACAGAATGATCATTGTGCAAGCTGTAACACAGTAATGTTTTTGGCAATATTCAATTAATGATCCAAGACAATGTGTCGTAGATAGATTGATATTAGTCTTGGTCACACACGCAAAATGCGATGCTGACCTGTCGAGTGTAATCGACGTCGAGACACTCTTATAACTTAAGACGGTGGTAATTGTGTATCTTCAGGAAATGCTTGTAATTGTTCACGTACAAATTCACGTTGGGGAGTAGTTGAATGTAATTTGTATATTGCAGGTCTACTCGTGGATCTTACCACGCCAAACACTGTATTTGTAGCTACACTCCAAATAGGATCTGTCGCTCTTTTTTTACCGCCTTTAAGTTCACCAGGTTCATATAAATATGAAAATGCATAATTGTTGAATGAAGATGGTGACGATAGTATTGATTGTATCACTGATATTGATGAAGCCCTGTCTGTAGATGATTTATACAGTTTTGTTAATAATTTAATTGTTTCTGATGCTGTGATGCTAGACAAACAATCAAACCCATCAAGAATATTTTCTCGAGGCAGACATAAAAATAAAGATATAGTTTATGTTGCACAGAGATATAAACAAATACCTAAAGTGAATATAGATAACTGTAATATTTTAGCTGTATTTAATGCAGCTGATACGCATACTCTGCGAAATATTCATTAGGCTTAAAGTAGTGGTAAAGTAGTATGTCTTTTCACTTGCGCAAGCTATCCCATTTATAACGATAAATTTACCTGATCCTAGATCAAGATATTGTGTAGGTCTTGCAAACAATTTGGTTAAAAAATAACATTTACTCTGATATATAATACGGATTTAATTATTCAGAAATATTGAGCAGCAGAGAGGGCGCGACCTCAATGAAATGTATCAAAGGTAAACAGAACGCCTATGCAAATTTTGATCAACATTAACGACACAATATAAAGTTACAAAATAAACTAACCCAATAAGAGAACCTCTCATTTCACCTTCTCTGCTGCTACATTACTCATTTGAAGTCAAGTTCTGTCTTGATTACCAGATATAATGTTTTTTTAGATTGTTTTAATGTGACCGGAGATTTTCATTGCTTGATTTGGAGGAATGCTGAATTTATTTGTTCCCAAAGGTTTACATTGAAACAGTGCTTGTGCTTGGTGAGGGATGCAATATTCATATCGCGTGGCATCACGAATATAAAAGGACTGTCTGCATTATAATAGGTTATCTGGCATTTGCCTGCATATTCTTAGTATGTTTATGTTGTGATTGATTTTTTCGTGTTCTGCGCATTTTCGGTTTGATGTGTCTATATATCAGATATAATACACATTACGCGCTGTATGCAAATTATATCAACTATGTGACAAACCAATTTATCAAACTTGTTTTATCTTCTTTAAATAAATACCCCTAAGTTGCATTTATATATTTAAATCAGTTCATAAATCAATTTTGACCATTGCACCAATGACTGGAGTTTTGAGTACCAGTGAACATATCATATTGCGCATGCACGTTTGTGTGTGAGGCCTACGGTTTCATAACACTTCACGTTTACTATGATGTTTTCAGTTGAGCACGAGTATGTGATCAAGGCATATGCTAAGAGCATTATACTTTTATACTTTTTCAACTATATTACATAAACGATTGTATGGGTTCAGCATCTCCTTGAAGGACGTTTCATACTTTTTCACGATTTCCTTTTTCCTTATCAGCCTCGTTCTGGCTGTAAATTAAGAAGATGCAAAGCTGTATTGTCGAGGCCAATACATTTACCAGCTTCCTAAAATATCCAGGCTATACTAACAGGTGTTGAAATGTCTTAAAACATTGACGGTACTGTATAACAATAAAGCCAAACTATTCGACAATTTTACAGTACGCAACGAAAATTCTACCCTGGAACCTCTGTTCACGGCATTATGTTTACTTAACAAGGTATGTGCCCTAATTTGATACCAAAGAGTTTTGTGATACTGTACGGATCTAATATGACATGCAATATAGCCACAGCCTAGTAATAATAACACTACTACTACTACTACTACTACTACTACTACTACTACTACTACTAATAATAATAATAATAATAATAACAAAGGTATTAAATATCATCATTAACATTGTCATTATCATCGACATATTCGATACAATCGAGAAATTAAACGCTAAAATAATCAAAGAAATAATAACTAGCGTCCAGTTTTGAATTTCCCAACACTTATCATAAATATGAGGACTCGAATGTACTAATGTACGAAGATCACCTTTTCGGTTTCACCCACTTTTCCTTTACTTTGAGTAATTTGTTGGAATCCCAACATGACCGTGACCATGGGCTCAAGCGAGATACATAACCTAAAATGGTTTGGCGTCAATTTCGAAGTGAATATGTTGTGAGTGGTCATGGTGGTGATTATCTGGAATACCTACCTTTGACCTTAACCATCACATGCTAGAGAAAGTCGAAACTATTGAACTCTCTCGCATTGAAAATAGACGATGTCGTGATGGCATGTATTTTGAGTCGCATGATACATTTTTAACTTGCACAAACTTGGAATAGGAGATTACAAAACGTTTGAAATGGAGCGTGAACCTTAGATTTAATATCATCCGTTAATGCAAGAGTTGACACGGGAATGGTCCTTATTTGACCGAATAGGAGCAGAAATTCAAATTCTAAATAAAACTAATTGTTTTTAATTTCCGACCCTAGCTTTGTGTGACACCTGGAGACCATGGCAAACTTGAAATGTAGCAAATAAACAAATTAATATTAATGAACAATATTGTCAGAACAATTACACGTTCAACAATTATACCAGACAGTTTGTACCAATCATACTTTATTAAAACGAAATTGCCCATGGATCATTTTTATATACAATACGAAACCACAGACTGAACATCTATTTCGAATGCCAGAACAGCCATGTGAGGTTAAATATGTTTTTAATAAACAATTATTTAATAATAAAAGAACAATTTTTAAAATGCTATTGTCATTCTGTTACTTTGATCCAATCCATTTACGCACATTGTAAATTGCTTTATGATATAACGTAATTGTTGTATTCACTTTAAGCGACCGTTGTTAAAGTGACGTCATCATTGACAGCGAGGAATCTAAACCCGTTTTACATACGAATTTTATAGACCTTTTTCCATTACTATTTTTAACTTGCCAAACCTATACCATACAGTTTGACGTAGGGCAGCTCCAGTGACCTCCACGTCTTTGATCAATAGAGAATTTGTCATTATAGATCTTAGTAGGTAGTAGTAATCAGAAATATGCCAGCATATTGTTGTTGTGTTGGTTGTAACAGTCGACAGCAAAACGGAAGTGAGATAAAGTTTTTCAGGATTCCAAAGGAGGACATGTTAAGGAATAAGTAGATTGCTGCCATCCGCAGAGAAAACTGGTTGCTAACCGATCACACCAGGATATGCAGCAAATATTTAATTAAGGGTAAGATATATATGAAAGATTTGTGTAGCAATTAATATATATATATATATATATATATATATATATATATATATATATATATATATATATATATATATATATGAAAACATCGCATGTCTCTGCCAATTAATTTGTTTTCTCTAAATGATCGTTTAAACCTTTGTAGTGCAGGGATCATGATGGGTGGGTGTTTTAGGGACTATGGGTTTCTTGTGTTTATTCATTTCAAAATAAATGGGCAATCCACAAATGGTAACAAGAAAAAATGCTTAAAATGTAAAAATGCAATTAGATTTCATACAGATTACTTTTTTGTTTTGTAGCAACCAGTTGATTTTCTTTATATATGTATATAGGTTGTCCATCTAGAGATCCAGGAAACCCAGACTTTGTGCCAACAATTTTCAGCTACATCCCTGTTGGCCAAAAAGAACAACCATGTAATTCAGGCCAAAGTCGAGCGTCATCAGCGTTTGGTTGAAAATGAGCATACAAAAAAGAAAACACTTGCAACGAAGCTATGCTGTGTCTGAATACTGTGTCTGAATACTGTTTATGTTGGAGAGATCAGTGTGCCTGGTACATCGACACAGACAGAAGGACAAGGGATACTGGCAACGAACATACAAAGTCCAGCTCGGTACACTTCAGGAAGAGAAAGATGTGCTTTTGAATGATTCGGTGGCAACGTTAGATGTACTTAATGAACTTCAATGCAAAAATGTGGAACTTAAAAAAAGGAAGAAATTTGAGGATGCTGATGAAAAAAATGTAATATAATGGAATCAATGAATCAAAAGTATATGGAATTTAAATATATGCAACATAATGACAAGAAAAGAAATTCTATACAGGTCATCAAAACTGTGACACCTTTTTGTATTTTCTTGAAGGAACGTGTACTCATGCTAAGAGACACAAAACAAAACTAAAGCACAGGGATGAACTTTTAATGACATTAATTATGTGGAGGAGACATCTGGCAATGGAAGATTTTGCCTATCGCTGTCCCACCATTTCATTCTTTTACTTCTTGAGAGCATCTTCTTCACGTTTAATTCCCCACCGAGTTGCAAATGTATCTGTTGCTGGATAATACTGCATTATTTTCTTTAATAATGAGGTGCTTGATAACTGCTCACAATTATTATGTACGATTTCATGAATGTTTGATGTAGTTAACCTCCCAATATTCAAACCAGAGGGAGCATTTGCTTTGTAGCCGAGACATGTTTCCCAATTTTTCTGCCTCTGCTGAAGTAATATGTCGACTGGCAAGTACTTCTTTACACTGCGTATCTAGTTCCTCTTTCGAGAATTCCAAATTCTCTTCCCTGTACAGTTTACTAAGAACTGGTGGAAATGATGGCCCACACAACATGTCTGAGGTTTGGGATTAGTAATACTAAATATCATAGCACTTGGATTTGTTTTCCTCAGCTTTGGAAGAAAACTTGATGTATCAGCAAACTTGGCTGGTTCCACAATCTAAATAGTTGTTGGCATTAATGTTGTGGAAGTTGTCACAAATGGGCTTCTGGAATGATATTTCTTTTAAGGTGGCCACATAAACCTGTAAACAAATATAAATAAAATGTGTTAGAATCTTAAACATTAAAGTGGATTCATATGTTAATTTATTACGTCAAATGCTCAAAATTTGAAAAGAAACTTTATTCAAATATGCTAGCAAATATTTTTTACCATCTACATTAATTTAAATATGTGATAAGAAAAAGCACAAATTATACCTACATATATCATCCAAGTCAGTTGTTACCTTATTTATAAACTTTTAATTCCACTGACATGAAATGGAAGTACAGGAAACTTGGCTGAACCCCAGTCTGGTGCTGGCTTTCACTTTAAACAGCAGGGCCGCAACATGTGAACATACCTCTCCTGAACCGAAGAAAGAAAGAGAAGCACGTAACTCTTTTTAATAAATATAAATTGATATATGTATTGATTTCATCTATTTATTATCAAGTTGGTTTTTTTAAACAACAAATGTGTCATTTTGTGTTTCCGCATGGTGACTCTCTCCTTAAGCCTTTCTCCTGACTGCATCATAATTAATAATCTGATAATAAGCAAGCAAACTATCAGCTAAACATTAACACAAAAATATGCACATAACATCACACATCAATCACATTTCTCAAAGTCTTGCCTGTGATTTAAACAAATTAAACGGGAATAAAAGTCCAAATTGTAATTCTGGCCACCTGGAAACATCATCCACCTATTCCTCTCCTTCCAGTAATGGATCGTTCAACTTTGTTAAGTCCTATCTGATGGAATTTGTGCTCGTATCTACTTTTCTCTGTATTAGGAAGGTTACTGAAATGTTCACACATGATTGGCGAACACAAAATTACTGTAAATGGTGTAAAGATATCAAATCTTTAAATCTTTGTCAGAAACTTCCTACACGAATACACTGTTCATGACGACTGCTGAAAAGTTACCTTACATTGATTGAGCATGCGTTAAACATTGGCGTGGAAATACCCAAATTCGACTTCCGGAAAAAAGGTCTATACGAGATTTCAGATCATCCTCGGGAAAAGTAGCCGTTATGACGATTTTATTTTGTTTGGTGCATAATAAAACATATTAATAATTTTTTACAGTAAGCGGAAGCGGGAGGTCGTGAGTTCGATCCCCGGCCGAGTCATACCAAACGCTTACAAAAATGGTACTAACAGCTGCCTCGCTTGACGCTCAGTATTATGAGATTAGTGTTAGGACTGGTTGGCCTGGTGTCAGGATAATGTGATTGGGTGGGACATCATGCTACATGTCTGCAGCATGATGCCCCAGTGCTAGACATCACTAAAAACTGTCTCACTGCAGATATCGAAGCGATATGACTGAAAAATTTTTAAAGCTACGTTAAAAATCATAATCAAACAAACAATCAAACATACTTTTTTCTTCGTCTGGTATTAAAGGTTTAGAAAGCTGATGTGTAAAATAATCAAACTCTGCATGACAGATTCCTCATACAGCGATGAGATAAACCTTAAAAGGATCGGTATATACGAGATTAAAAAATGCTTACAAAGTTATGAAGAAACGTAACGCCGAGAAGAGTTTGAGAGAAGGAATTTACTTATCCCGACATTTTTGACAAACATATGTGATAATACAGGTAAAAAAATCCCATCTGAGTGTTCCATATGGGCTTCTTTTGTCATAGCGATGTTAATCATAGACATTCGATTTGTAAATTAACTCACCGCAATAGGTTGATTTACACAAAATAGTTTTGTTGACAAAATATCATCTTAAACTTCAAATATGACCACACACCCCTTCATCCATTCGAAGCTAATAATTATGTAAGATCTGTGGGATAAAGAGAACATTTAACCTGAAAATATACACCATAGTTATAAGAAAGAAGGATTCAAAAGATTTAAATACGATAAAACCTACAAATTCTAGGCCTGGAAATGATCATAAAGTCACTCAGCTCAGTGAAAAAGAAGTACAATTCAAAGTTTAATTAAAAAATAAGTCAGCTGTCTTGAAGAAAAAAAAAGGAAATCAAATCTCTTTTTTACCGACACGCCAAACAACGATGTGTACACATCATCATCATCATCATCATCATCATCATAATAATAATAATAATAATAATAATAATAATAATAATAATAATAATAATAATAATAATAAACAAGAGACCGGAGTGGGTATATCACATCTTACGTGACGAACATCTGCCAAACGCCAAAAATTAGGGCTAATATGATGCTTTATGTCACTTTTCTTCAATATGTCTGCGGTTGATTACGGAGAATGTTTCTTGAAAGTTTCTTTATTTGTTTGAGCCTTTTTTATTGGCAGGCCATAAAAGATCACGATCTTTCTAAAATTATATGATTCCGTGCTTTCTGTCCAATTTAGTGAGATTCTGTTTGTTTTAAGACAAGCTCTGTAAAGATTTTTGTCTAATTTCACTGAAGACCTCATAAGTTAGATGATGGATCTGCAGCTGTCTTGAAGAAAAAGAAAGGAAATCAAATCTCTTTTTTACCGACACGCCAAACAACGATGTGTACACATCATCATCATCATCATCATCATCATCATCATAATAATAATAAACTGCCACACTACAGACATTTTATCGATATGACTGAAAAATTGTTAAAGCTATGTTAAAAATTCAAATCAGACACACATACACACACACAGACACACACGCGCGCGCGAGCGCTTACGCATCCTGTGAGTATATGATTCCATGATGTCTCTCGTGTTAATAAAATTCCGTTCAGCAGGCTAAAAAGAGTCTATCATTAAAAGATTAAGGGAAACGCGAAGGGTGATTAATAGTCTAATATTTCACGCAGTGAAAATTCACCAAATATTTACACAAATTCAAAAAATATCCATTCAACACCTAAAGGAAATAAAGACACATTAACCATTAACTCAATTCAGATATTAAAAAGTGACTGATATTGTTGCATTACTGAAATAATGATCTGATCGTAGATTACTGGCAAACATGGGGATGAGATCCCGTGAAAAAAGAAGACCCATTCCAATTAAGCCAAACAAAATCTTCAAGGTGCCATTGCCATGTTTTATATGATAATCGCTTTGGCATGCTTGACTTTCAATTGTTTAAACCTTCTCAACAAATTTTGTCGTAAAATGGAAAGTGTGTTAGATGCTAGCCCTTAATATATTATTTATGTTAACCACGTGACCATGACATTGTAAATTAAGTCAACTTAATTTGTGTCATATTGGATTAACAATGTTTCCTTTTGTTTTGTATTTTATTGTTTTTTCTGGACTACAATGAAACTATTTTCCATTACAGTCATACTAGAACGGCTCAACGATAATAATCATTGTGTGTGTGTGTGTGTGTGTGTGTGTGTGTGTGTGTGTAGACCACAAATCTCCAACAATTTTGCAGTCACATCGATACAATGCCAGCAGTGTGGCAGTTGAGACGTCATGACATAGACATATGGCATTATGTCCCACCCAGTCACATTATTCTGACACCAGACAAACCAGTCCTAACACTAACTTCTTAATGCTGAGCGCCAAGCATGGCAGCTGCTCGTATCATTTTTGTCTTTGGTATGACTCAACCGGGGCTGGAACCCGCAACCTTCCTCATCCGAAGCGGACGCTCTAACAACTAAACCACCGCAGCGGTCTATACTCACAGGGTGATGACATTATTTTTCATATATCTTGTCTATTTATAGATCATTACAGATAGCTGGATCTTAGTTTGAACAATATTCTTTTCACGATTACATTTCCCAAATATTTTAAACCAAGGCAAACTTTCGAAATACTGTAGAAGGCTAAGAACTTATTCAAAGCTGTTTCCAGTATTAGAAAGGAATTTCAGCATCTTATAGCTGACTACTGCTATAATGAAGATTGACCCTTACTTATATAAATGTATGCTTAATAAGATCTAGTAAATCTAATTAGCACAGACAACGAAATAATCATAAATATTATAGTGTTATCAATCTATAATTAGACTGAAGCCAGATTAAATAATTTTATGAGCATTAGATCACTACCCAAAAGTAGATGTAATGATTTCATTTTGTATTTTGGATTGCCAGCTAATAACGTCTTATACTAGAGTCTATCTGGTAGCGTAGTTGTACAATGACATGTTGCTGTCAGATGCAAGGATCGCTAACAAATGCCTTTTTTTTCTTCTTCTACCTCCCTAATTATTTTAAAGATCAGTTGATCAAGTTATTCACTCAAGTTTAGTATCAATTGTATGTTCGGTTTTATCTCTTCATCTCCCATTCAGATATGTAGGGTAAATTTAAGTATTGTCCTCTGTGTGTGTGTGTGTGTGTGTGTGTGTGTGTGTGTGTGTGTCCGTCCGCGCTCAAAGAGAAAGAACGATTTACCTTATTTGTCTGTGTTGCTATAAACACTATCCAGTTTCAATTACAATCACGTAACTTGGGTTATGGTTTCACACCTAATATATTATTTCTGTCTAACCTACTTTTATCACGCGATATTTTTGCTTCCTTCCAACGGTTTATAAAGCGTATTACATGTATAATTGTTCTTTCGTCCCATTAGAATAAATTGTTTAGCACAGTGACAGGGTTATTCATAAATACCCGAATATGTTCCTGTTATATGATAGAAATACGAGACTAACAAAGCTTTGGGTGAGCAATGAAACAAAAAGTGTTTTAACTTCGACTTGTAGACATGTTACGTGCTTAGGCTCGAATAAACAGTAACATAGAAAGAGTGAAAATAACAAGCTTGTAAAAACTTAATAAACAATTTATGGAGCACAAATATTTTCGAGAAAAGAAAAAAATAAACTTACAGTTTTAAGAATCAATTCCAAAATTAATCCAAAAATAATTCAAAATATAATCCACTAGTGAAATTGCAAAAGTCCTGGTAATAAAATGTCCAAATAATTCCAAGTTCGAATCTTAGTGAAGCATCCAATATGGAAGACGATGTCACGTGATGAAGTCAGTTCTTGGTAATGAAATTCAATGAGTACAATTATTTTACAGATAAATAACAAAATAAATTCTCTTGATCCAAACGAATTGAAATATTTTCCAATACAAGGTAATTTAAAATAACTCAAAATGACACACAACTTAGTATTCTAACAGCCCAACTTCTACTAAATAGTTCGCTCCAAAACATGATTTATATACCTGTTTTTACGTAAACAAGAAAGGGGTCACATGATCTTCTAGAATCTTTTAGAACAAATTTACGTTCAAAATATCTCGTACAAAAACCCAACTGACCCAACTAAAAATAGAAAGATGTTTATAACAAAGCTCCATAATGTCCTTGGAATCAACCAATCATTTTTAAAGCTTGTTTACAATTCTGAAGCCAGATCAGAAATGAGGTCAACACCTAGTGTTTATTTGTAAAGTACAGGTCATCTCCCAATGAATGAATCTTAAACTTAAAATGTCAAATATGAATCAGACAAACAAACAATTAAAATAAAAAATAAATGACCCAAATCAAATACACGTAACAGACATAACATTTATTATATAACTACTTATTAAATTTATACCTGGAATATTATCTAGGCAGTTGACCATAGTGCTGACTTGTCTCAAGTTCAAAATGTGAGCTTTTTCACAGCAGCACTGTCGTTTCATATGGTTTACAATTGATTGAATGTTTGGCTATATATATATATATTTCTGGTTCTCATACATATAATATTGGATAGTTTCTGTATATTCTCTTTCTTGTTTGTGAATATTTTATTCACTTCAAGCGGAACGTATCCATTTTACTTTTGTCCTTTATTAAAGACCTCACATCTTTTACATGCTCCTCCAAAAGCAAAAAAGGGAAAACGATTTGATAATAAATGTGACATTACAGCTTCACGTAGAGATAAACATAGCAGACAACTTGGACAAGGTTTTAAAAAATAGGAAGAAAGAACAAAAAAATTTTGCATGTGTCAAGTCGATAAACAGCAGTCAACGGTGAGAGAAACAAAACAAATTCAGACAGCTCAAACACATATTGTATTTGAAGTCTTGTAGCTGTGGTAGTTATCTTGTTAATTTGATCTTAAAAAAGTTCTTTCTATTTTTAAAATTAATCTGATGGAAAACAATGTTTTTGACTAATCTATTGAAGCTTTAAAAAGAAATTACCTGCGTGCTCGTCGAATTAATCAACTGTTCATAATTGAATTATAGACTAAATACTTTAACGTCGTTTAAACCTACATCGCTATTAATTCAAAGGATGGTTTATGTCAGATAACCTTTGGACAAATCGTTTTCTTTCTTCCAAACTTAAGTTAGATGGGAGGAATGGTGAAAGTATGATAAACAGCGGCATGCTGTGTTTAAAGGTTAGGTGCGCAGATAGACAATACTATTAATCTATCTAGTTTTAGGTGAAAAAAATGTTTCACAACTTGTCTTTGTTATTCGCATCGATGCTATGTAGATACTCCAACCTATTAATTGGTCGTGGATTTTTTTCACGATTTTGTTATGAAAAGGTCTTAGAGAGTAATAATACATGAAAAATGCAATGTCTCAAATGAAGGAATAACTAAATAACCATCTGACAAGAGCAACATAATTTATATCTATAGCGTTACCTTTTAACTGTTAACTAATTTCTGCTCTCCTAAATTAGGTCTTTGCTTATAGTAGTTTTGTTATGTAATCGGTTATGTTATCCGTTTATATTGTATCTAATACGACTTTTATTTGGACATCGGGATGATGTTATTTTATACTCATCATATTGCATATTTAAGTAAGATTAATCTATTATTGACTTGAAATGTTTTAGATTGAACTCCCTTTTTCATTTGAATTTGTTTGGATTATTTCAGCCCGACATATCAAGCAATTTTACAGAGTTTTGTGCTTATTGGTTGTTGTATTTTAGTGTTTAAGTCGTAATCAGTTGTGAACATTTTTAACAGTTGATTCAAAACTATATTTAGGCGACTATGAGAGGGGATTTAAGTGCTACAACAATTCTGAACATGGATCTGTATGTTCTTTTATTATTTTGTAACAAGATAACCTGGCTGGATTTCGGAATTAAAACATAACGCCTTTGATGGTGATATAAATACAATGTTTAATGATGGATGACTTGAATGAGAAAAGAATTATGATTAATATGTGCGTGTATAAGATCCAATATTGGACAAATTAATATAATCAACTCGAACCTAATAATGGAGATGCAGCAAAATATAAATACAAATAAATGACCTTATACAGTACAATGACAGAGGTGAATGATTCACAGCAATTTTACACTACGAAAATAATGTGTTTGACTCAAATAGAAAAACTGAATTCAATCAAATAGTGAAAAAAGAATGTATTGTACTCAAATAGTAAAATTATGTATTTTACTTAAATAGTAAAACCGAATTCACTCAAATAGTGAAAAATGATGTATTTTACTCAAATAGTAAAATTGTGTAAACAAAGGGACTGTTATCATACAAAATATCGTTACTATCCCAAGACAGTGGGTATTACAAACCAAAAACTAAGCTCACGATTAATAGACTACATGTATGGAGTTACACACTCCGTCACCAGCACACTTGGCTATCCGTCACACTGATCAATCAAGCAGTCAGTATTCCAGGTAGTCACCGACCACCATTCAATTCCTTGATCAATCAAGCAATGAGCGCCCACCAATCAGCTGGTATGGTTCAGCTTTACAGCTGCTATGGTCAGCTTCTGTGCTTAGCTTTACAGCTGGCACTATGTTGACTCCAATCAGGAGAAAATACATCTAATACCGTGTACTATGTACAACACTGGCACATACGATAATATATAATGGCGTTGTGTACGTTAAGTTAAACAAATTACATTATAAGCACAACATTGAAAAGCAATAAGCAGGTTCAGAAGCGAACCGACCAATGTCTGATAAGAATCCTATGGTACTAAACGTTTTTTAATAAAACGCAATTTGCTAAGTTACAGACAAGAATAGAAACTATTTTCATTATTCTATGTAATCCGAAGCCACGTGGAAAATATACTAAAAGAAACGTGGTAGTACAATAGTTAGAACCTATACACACGAAATTAATAAGTAACTCACATACCGCTATAGCTGAAGATGTGCAATTCCTAAAGTAGAACGCTCACTGACAAGACGATCTGTAATGTGAAGGTTTAGTCTTACGGTAATGTTTTTATAGACAGATAATACAGCCATACATGGTCTGTGCGTTGGAAGTATACGTTTTTTTTTCTTCATCGAAAGCAATTCGCGCGTGCGGCATAGAACCGAAATCGTTGTTCACAGAAGAAAATAAATCGAGTCATGTATTGAATAAACAAAGGAATTTATACAATTCCATGACATATGGTAAAGGATAAAATAAACAACATCAACACGCAGAATATGTGACCCGTTTCGCTTTATTGCTTCATTAGATTGAATTCAATAAAATTGCTTATGTCATTAAATATGTATCAATTATATAATCAACATGATATGAATAAGATGACATCATGGTTTAAATTTTTAACCTAATGTAATTGTTTTATGCTTATATGGACATGGAAAATGTATATACAGTACAGATAAATGCTATTTTAATACATAAAAATACTTAAAACTGGATCTTAAAGATATTTATATCTATATTGATAACTATATAAAAAATTATAGAGATATACAGTTCATTAATAGTTTTAATATGTATAATCCACTTTTCTAAAAGCCAATTTAAAACTATATAGTATACCATGATATATTATTGACGAATTTCGATATTTCATTAGAACTATTCATTATATAATAAACATGTATCGTGTGCAAAATACTTATAATCATAAAATAATTAAGTTTTTTTGTTACAAATAATTAATCATAATATATCAAAGCTTAATATAAAATTCCCCTTCATTTTTAAAAGATTATTAAACTTATTTGTATTATATTAGTTAATTCTTTTACTCTTTTAGTTATTCTGTAAATTAGAATAAATAATAATACAGAAATATTCTTAACTAATTGTAAACATGGGTCATACTTCAAATAATATTTAGAAAATGGGAAGAAAGGAATTAATGAATGTCGTATAGCATTTTGGAATTTATTCATGTTATATATATATTTGCTTTTTTTACTACATTACTTTCTTCAGAAAATTTTGCATAATATACTTTATCGTGTAATTGTCTACTTCTTGAATATATTTCGCTTTATCCATTATGACTATGGTACTAGACTTATCAGCTTTTTTAATGCTACTACTTTCGTTTTGTAAAATGTTTTCTTTTAGGACTGTTGTTTAAAATTTATTGCATAGTCATTTCAATATATAAAAATCGAGATAAATATCTCGTTTACTAGAAGGTATAAATGATGATTCTTTTCCATTGAAAAACGGCTTATTTTGTGAATGAAAACTACTTTTTTATTTTGAATATGTGCATGATTGTGAGAACAATTCTTTTGATTTTAAATATCTTGTACATCTAAACCTTCTTTTGGTTAATTAATCTTATCTTGTGAGCATTTTTTTAAAAATATACAATATACTTGAAATTAAAAGATTTTTTCTCACAACCATGTACATATTCACATAATGAAAGTTGTTTTCATCCACAAAACAACAGTTTTTCATAGCGAAAAAGCATCATATGATAAATTACATTAAAACCCAAGGCAAAAACAACATAAACAATAGTCCGATAAATTACCCCTCCCCAAATCAGTGTTGATACTGATAGACAAATATGTGGGTTTGATGTCACCTGTTCATTTAACTGTGCAATTTTGCTGCATACAAATCTTTCCAGAACAGACATGCGTACACTTTAGACATATACCAGTAATTGGTAACAACCATATCTTGCGCGAAATTCAAAAATTGACCAACAGAGGGTTGGATTATTCCACGTGGATTTAAAAGTCACCAAACATAGAATTTGCTCCCGAAATATAATATGCTTTTAAAAATATGAAATGTATACAAAACGTTAATATTTATTTCAATATGTCTGTCCTGTTTTCTTAGCTCTTAACTTAACGTCAAGTCACCTGTTAAGTGACAAGTCTTGTAAGCCGTGAGTTCGAACATTTTCAAGGAGGTGCATACCATAAAGCAAGTGAATAGTGCATTGAATAGAAAATTTTATAGAAAAAGAAACAAGAGAAATACCTATGTTCAATTCACTTGGACATTTGACTCTGAGCTACTTGCCTATATATTATGTTCTATTAAAAATGACTAAAGTTTAGTAGTGGATTATACATTTTTATATATAGTACAAAATGAAAATGGTTAGTAATAGTTAAATCACATCTTTTCTAGCTGCTTAGCTGCCGTACTCGGTAGGCCTCTACGAGTCTTTTTCATCATTGCTGCTTGTGGGTTCTTCCGCCGAGTGAAACTCCTCATCCTCTGTCTGCGGAAATAAAGTAAAAAGATTCTAATATTTGTAATTTATTTGGATCGCAAACACATGCTTCCCACAATCCAGAGTGTTGATAGGAAAGGGAAAGATAAAGTTCTAAACAAACACTCTCAGTTACTTGTTAGTTTAAACTTCAAGCATATTGTAATTACCATTTTAAAGAATCGATTGTGTTTGAACAACACGTCATCACTTAGGTACAGCCTCTCCTACATAAAATGTACTTAACTTAATATGCACGCGTGCGAGAGAGAGAGAGAGAGAGAGACAGAGAGAGACAGAGAGAGAGAGACAGAGAGAGATGAGTTCATATGTACCATACATTCATTCACGATTGCTCTGGAAATGAATATTTGACCCTGATTGTGGTTCTGACATTAGGTTTTAGAACTTTTTATAGTATGGATTTTACTTGAGATTTAATTATTCCTATCTTAAAGATCAGTCTCAGTTGCATTAACTTTACTTGTGTTCAGGTGATTTTTTTTTTCATTTATTGTGTGTGGGTTTTTGTAAGACAATTTTAAATATATCCTTTTGCTACATCAAGACTTTTAACACATCAAACTAATCCAGATCTTTGGCACATTGTCACAATAGAAACAAATGCATTCAGAACATCATCGGAACTCTGCTGGAATACTCGATACTTTAAATTCTGTGATAGAATATTTAGGACTATTTCGGATTTCATTCACCATACTGTAAGTTATGTTTAATTTTTCACTTTGTATTCTGGATAAATAAAGTATTTCCTAAATTTTTTTTTACAGAATTTGACTTTTTTTCCAATTTCTGTTACTTAGCCGCCGACAACATAACAACATTGAAGACTTCCGTCTCATCACATGTACGATAGTTCTAATTTCTGCATAGGGCATACACTAGTTCCTCTCACTTCTTGCATCGTGCACTGTCTTGCTTTTTCAATTAGTTTCGCAGAATGCAGAAACGGCATGTCCTCGGGTTTAATAGTTGCGCAGTAACAGCTTACAGCCATTTTATTTTAATTTTAATTTAGGCATGTGTAACGTGTTAGAAGGAGTAATTATGCGTTAAATTCAGAGTCTCCCTACCTCCCTCCCCCCCTCTCTCTCTCTCTCTCTCTCACACACACACACACATTTAACACATGCGCCAAGAATTTAGGATGCTATCATTGCTATAAAAGTCATCATAAAGTCTCATTTTTTAATTGTAATAACCTTAGCAACATTTTGACACCTGTATTAATAGTAAATATGGTACTAAGGTACTTCCACTATCACCAACACCACCATCAGTTCGATCACCAACTTTTATGAGAACACGAACAGCTACAACAACAACAGCTACTACTACTACTACTACTTATTATTATTATTATTATTATTATTATTATTATGGGGCCCCCTTTAAATGTAAAATGTTTTTTGACAGGAATTTTATCCCCTAACCCAGCAGTTTTGGTAGGTGCTTGGGGAGTTTTTATGTCAGGCAATTTCCACAGCGCTATCTATTTCTTACCGCCACGTTATTGCTATTTTCTTCCCCAGTTTCCTGTGTGTACAATCCTGCAAAATAAATGCAAAGCATCCAGAGTTCGTTTTCTTCTCATGCCTGGGATACGACAGAAGTAACTGTTACCTATTGATAAATACATACGGAATCTGCCAACTTATATTTTAGTGTTAAATATCTTGTAAAGAGAAACGATATTACTAAAACAAATGAATAGAAAACTAACAGAGTAATAGTGCTGCGAACTTTGAGTGAGTTTGAACGTTTAATTTTGTGTGTGCTGGGAAACGTAAATAAAGGCACAATATTGCAAGCAAAACAACCAATGAAAATATCCATTGTTGTTGTTGAATGCTTTTAAGACTTGCTTTTCTTGATTGTAGTTCTACAAATCTTCCTATATTAAAGCAACCGACACTGAGTTTTTTCTCCATATTTTTATGACATTTAAACAACGTAAAAAATTGTTGCAAGTAATAATTGTGGAAAAATGTATTTAAATATATTCCCTGTATTTTAAAATTCTATTACGATGGGTTTATGTCTTGTTTTTGAAAAGATATTTGACACTGAAATTATATAAATAACCGCACGGGATTGAAACATGAACGGTCTCAAGAAAACAATATAAAATAGAAATCGATAAAGTTAGTAACTGAGAACCACATCGTTGTCCACAACGTTTAAGTTCTTACAGTAGAGCACTTCGCGAACAATGAACAATATTTGATATCACGATCAGGAAAGGGTATAAATATGTACACAAAGTACAAGGCATGACAAACCAACATGTCTGTGTAGTTAAGCTGCTTTGTGAACCTAGTAGTCTTCTATTAAGTCAAAGAGACTTCAGGGTGGATTATAGGTTCATGCATGAGACCTGTGGACGTGTGACGTTACTACAAAACAAAATATAGTACAAGTGAACTAAAGGTATCGTGTAAACTCAAATGAAACGTCCTATGAAGTAAAATTGACTCCATGAAGATTTCTTCACGTAGCGTTTTTCACACAAAGAGCCACGTGACAAGAAAATACCAAAAAGGACAGCAAACAATTAGAATTATTTAAAATATTAATAAACACGAAATCAAATGATGAGCGTAGACGAAGATATGTTGTAAGACAATGATCTCCGTCTGCGTTGCATTTCATATATATATATATATATATATATATATATATATCATATATATATATATATATTGTAATGAGCAGGAAATCCAGCCGCTAATTTTGTTTAAAACCGTTACATTCGTCGTAAAGCTTTCGGGGGGGGGGGGGGGGGGGTAAAGCAGCGTGATTGGTAGTACTAATACTAGTGCCTCTAATTCGTAGACGGGGTTACGACATCGCAACTAGGTGGGTGGGTGTTGTCAACATTGATGGACAATCTCAATTTATTCATTAATACCTACTGTTATTTGCTACCGAACGATGACTGGTATGATTCTCGGGTATATTTTATATTCCCAGATAAATTGATAATAAACCATTCATTTAACTCTTTCATTTCACAATGTTATTATGCCAGGAATGCATGTATAACTTTCTTAGGCATTAAGCCTCGTTTCCAATTTTGGCACATTTGGAACACTCCCGTTGTTATCTCGTATAATAGTTCGGGGTCGCTTACGACATCACTAATTTTGAAAGCTAAAACATTTAATTTGAACTGCAAATTTTGACAACTGAGGAATAAATTCGATGTATGCACACTTAGCTACCACAAAGTGTCATATAGGTATTCAATTAAAATTCTTAATTTAAGTGTAGTTTTATTGCTATCAGTAGCAGAGTACGGTTGCCCCTGCAAGCGCGCGCTCGCAGAATTTTTCCTGTGGTTGTTACCCAGCGAACGGCAGAATTTTCCCTGCCAAGCGCAGAATTCCGCGGGAGGTATAAAAGGCTTGTCAGCGTCTCCACTGGGACCTGTTCGGGTTTCCGAGGGTCACGGTACGAGCTCCTTACGTTAGGAAAGAGCGTGAGAAAATCTGTTACTATTATTTTACTACGAATACCATATAAGGAAGTGCGCAAAGATAAGGTAACTCTTTTGTTTATTATTTTCCGCGAATCAGAATTATAGTTATTTCACAATATCTACATAAATAAATGCAAAGAAAAATAATGTTTCTTTTATAGAACATTTTGGACAGATCTAAAGTAAGTTTTGAATTCTACATCTGTGTATTAAAACCTTTATAGACATTCATTCATTCATTCATTCATTCATTGTGTTTTAAATCAGCAACTCAGCTTACATATCTGCTTATCAGTTAAATAGCACTCAGACAGTATTTCATGATCCTGTGAGGTCAAGTCAAGTGTTTCTTGCAGACCTTGTTCAAATAATGATGTTTAGTACAATTCAATAGGAATAGGTTAGCAAATAATAATAATAATAATAATAATAATAATAATAAATAATAATAATAATAATAACAATAACAAGTGCATGTTTGAATATAGAGCAAATGAGTGTTTCTCAAAGCTCTCTCTAATAGCTATTTGTTAAATTGTAAAGCTGTTGAGTGTTTCTTAAGGCTTTGTACATATGTTGTTAGTTATTTTGTTCCAGCCACTGAGTGTTTCTCGAGGCTCTGTTTGAAATTAACCTTATGAACTTAGTGAAAAGTTAGCCAATGTTCCAAAGTCCATCACTAAACATTAAGTTAAATAATAACATCTGAACCTTAAATTTGGACATTGATAAATGTTAATATCAACTTCTAACCTAAACTATTACTTAAATGACTATGTTTGTCCAATGGCATACAACCACTGTGATGTAAAACTTAATGAGTTATTATTTGAAGTGATGTATCTGATGTTTGAGTATTAAATTTGTTTAATAATATACAAGTCTGTGACTTAATAAACCACCTGAAACTTAAATCTGAGTCTGCCTTTCATCACTAGTCCCATTTTTATTGTAAGGATTCCCCATTTGATAAGAGAATCAGAGACCTCTTGGAGTTAAGGTCAAAGTTTAACTGGGCCTTTTACTCTAATGAGAGTTTATCAGCCATAGTGAGTCATTGAGTGGTCACCGGAAGTGTTTTATTACGGCCAACGCTACCCCGTAACAATATATATATATATATATATATATATATATATATATATATATATATATATATATATATATATATATATATATATATATATGTAACTACGCACAGGGACACAGTCTATATATAAAGCGAGGTGGCTGGCCATTAGGCAGAAATGGACGATAATAATCAAAGAATTAATGTTAAAGACACGTGGAAAATAGTGAAATATTTTGAAATAGTTGACGATAAATGAAATCAATTGATATGAATTCCTTAATGAGGACATTTGTTCACAGGTAGGACTGAAGTTTAAATCTACGTCCATAAATAAAGGACAACACCTGTAACATCCATCAAACATTTAGCTTTCATCTGGGATGATGTTATTAGGTGGAATATATATGGGATATGAGGAACTGCTTCAATATGTCATTAAAAAAAATTCTCTTCAACAGTTAGTTTCACATGGTCACGTTTTGTTTAAGCAATATGGGACCATACAATTTTATGTTGAAAAAAAAAAAACATCGTTACATTTTGTTTCAATAAAAATCTAGGTCTTCTGAAAATTATTCATCGTAACTATTTCAGTTTTAATGAGAAATTCGTTTTAAAAAATTATTATACGGAAACGAATGGATGGGTTGACGGACTGGACGCCACGTGAAGGACGAACGTAAGTATGTAACTCTATCTGGTTATATGACCCCCCTCCTCTCTCTCTCTCTCTCTCTCTCTCTCTCTCTCTCTCTCTCTCTCTCTCTCTCTCTGTGAATATATATATATATATATATATATATATATATATATATATATATATATATATATATATATATATATATATATATATAATCGTGAAATAGTATTACACCAAGTAATCTACAAGAATACGGTTCGTCGTAACGATGCGTGTGCCCTTTCCATCGGATTTATCTAGTGTTTATAAATGATGGAAAGTTGCAATCATGTCGACACTAGACAGTAAATTCCTTGGTTACGTGGTACACATACTGTGATGTATTGAATGTTTTGTTTCTATTGTAGCTTGTTAAACATACAATAATGTTTAAATAATCGATTATTATTAATTAAATATCAAAATCTCTCTCTCTCTCTTCTCTCTCTCTCTCTCTCTCTCTCTCTCTCTCTCTCTCTCTCTCTCTCTCTCTCTCTCTCTCTCTCTCTCTCTTATTGTCATCATTCATAGGTCCAAAGGCTTCGTCGTATGACACGAACGAAAATCACCAACTCTCGAATTTTAATTTTCGACCGTATCTAACTACGATGAGAGAGAGAGAGAGAGAGAGAGAGAGAGAGAGAGAGAGAGAGAGAGAGAGAGAGAGTCGGCAACCATTTTAACATTTTATATTTTATAATTAATAATCCATGTTAGAACATTGAAGTAGGTTTAAGAAACAACAACAAATGATTCAAAACCTCGTAACCGACAAATTTAACATAAATGCCTAGTGTCACTGGCTATTGCAACTATGTATCATTGATATTATGAACACTGTAGATAGATCCCCAAAAAAGCGTAAATATACCGTTACCACAAAGCAGTTTACTTGGTACAAGTTCAGTTTTAAAGTTTTCGTCCAGCGCATTATGTTTTTCTCTCTCGCTCCAGATTTGTGGAACCGCTTCGGTGGCTTAGTGGTTAGCTCTAACACTAAGCCACCGAAGCGAGCGGTTCCCCCCAATCTGGAGCGAAGACTGAGCAAAAATTACTAACTGCTGCCCCTGGACGAAAACTTTAAAACTGAACTTGTACAAGTAACTGCTCTGTGGTAACGGTATATGTACGCTTTTTTGGGGACTCTATCTACAGTGTTCATCATATCAATGATACATCAGTGCAATAGCACAAGCTGCACACTGCAGACATTGTAGCGATATGACTAAATAATTGTTAAAGCTACATTAAAAATCCACATCAAACAAACAAACAAAACACCAGATTTGTGCTTATTTCGTCACTTGCGCACGAGAATGGAAGAAAGAATGGATGAAATTGAGTACCATTTTAAAATCATTTAGAAATTACGGACTATTAATAATTTATTTCGTTATTTTCATATAATATTTATTATTAATGAATGAGGAGAAATTCATCATTTATCTATAGGCCTGCGGTTGAAAGAATGTTTATATATTCGTATTATTTCGCCATAGGCGGATCAAAAATTGATATACCAATATTATTGGTATATCAATTTGCTTTATGTTAACACTTTAAACGCCATGCTATTTTTAAATTCTTTTGTTATAAAATAACATAACATAACATAACATAACATAGCATAACATAACATAACATAACATAACATAACATAACATAACATATCATAACATAACATAACATAACGGAAGCGCATACGTGGCAAGAAGGTCCTATACGAACCTGAACCAGTGAAGCCGCTGTCTCTACCTGTAAGATATATGTGAAAATCGCTATTATTTCTGAGAATTAAGACATTCAAATTTAATATTGGATATTTTACTTTGAAAACTACAGTTCATGAAATGCATATACAATTATTACGAATGAAATAATGGAATAAAGCAGCACAGAAAGCATTGGTACAAACTTTGATTTGGTTGTGTTTTAAAGATGAACAGCACATTGCACCAATGCATGCATTTCTATGTCCATTCCATAGGTTGTCATTGGAAATAGACGAATGATATGGAATTACATGTATACAAACTCAGTTATTAATTGAAACTCCCCAAACAGTCTTAATCATATATATATGAACTCCCACATTTGTATGTGTTCCGGCTGTTTAAAAAAGGTCCCGAATTCGAAACTCGAGGGTGTATCCTAAGTATTTTATTTACTGTTTTTTTTTATTATCACGTAGTAGGTATAGTTTTTCTATAGCATATGCAGTTTCGTATTTTTAATATTACCACTTGTTAAAATATCACTTTATGTGAATCTGAATGGTCCATATAAGCCCATGAGTTTATTGTGCAGTAGTCTCTGTAATGATTGGCTGGGATTGCGAGAAAACATTTTTAACCCCGGATTCTGTAATGTTTTGTTTTAAATAAACAGTTTTGGTGGCCATTTTTTTTTACTCGACTCGTGAAAAGAAATTGAGGATTTTTTTCCGGCTGTCTGAATATTTATAAGTTAACCCCACATGGCTTTGTTATATCATTTATAACAATATCATAATGAGAAAGATGGCACAAAACTACAAAACAAATACAACGATAAGGCGTAACATTTAGGGTATTGCTTATATGATGGAGGGGGGGGGGAACAGTATATCTGTAACATAGATGTAGAATCCACCGTATATATAAGCGTGATTTAAATGTTAACTTACACTTACAGAAGTAAATAAACTCACATCTGTTCACAGAGGAATTCGGACATAAATGGGTCTCTTAACTGACAGAACTTAATCCAACCACAGCTGATCTTTATGCATTGTATATGGGATGCAAATCAGACTAAAAAATAAATTTGTTTGTCTTCTGTGTAGTGTATTGTTCTCAGCGCCGGATTAAGCACCGTGGAAGCCCATAGGCAGTCAAACTTTTGGGGCCCGAGACCCACGGTCACGGTCTCATGGGGGCCCCTGGGGGCCCCTGATGGGGCCCATAAAAGTCGCGGGGGCCCATAGGCAGTTGCCTACTCTGCCTAATGGGTAATCCGGGACTGATTATTCTTCTCAAATACTGCAAATATCCGGTCATAAATGTATTGCAGTAAATACGGGAATTTCTGCATCCATGTAATACTATTTCACATGAAAATCGCAACAAAGTAATGTTTTGTTCTGAAAGTGACATTTTAGGGTAAACATGCGCTTTAGGGATACTGTTTACCGTATTAAACAATGTGGCATCAAATTGCAATTATCATTCTGTTTTGAAAAATGATTTTGCCGTTATAAAATGTTTTGTTTCTTCAGATGGAAGCTTGTTCTTTGATAGTTTGTAAAACAGTATAATCTACTCTTACTAGTTGTACTATGTTTGGGATTTTATTTTATGCACAATAAACGAAATCATTCGTTCTTCTATCTAAAAAATTTCTACTGAAATAAAAACCATGTGATAAAAATAATCTCAAATGGGTAATGATTTAATATTAAATTAAAATTATGAAACTCTTTTAATAAGGTCAATCTTTTGCTCGCAAAAGCTGGAAATTATTCAACTAGTTTCATAAATTCAATATTATACCATTACCCATTTGATCCTCTATGTATGTTTATATTCAATGCTTCCTTACAACTCGCTCATCACAATTTTTGTTACTATTTTTTAAGTCTTGTCCTAGGACGGGTTATTAACTTTGTTCATTAATAACTGCGTGTGGGGAAAAAATATTCATACAATGTTGAGACTTTTATCAAAATCAATATCTAGCCTATGACAGCGTTCCTGCATAATAATTAAACAGGTATGCAAATATTATTTATGTATATATAATTACTGCATATACTGTGTTATCATAATTTTCTTGTTCTCAAATGAAAATGAACTAATCAAAATGAATGAAAAATACACCTCTCGTCCTAATAAAATTTTAACAATTAAGTTCTCTAGTTACCGTTTGGTATTTCGAATGCTGCCTTGGTCTCAAAGTCTAAAAATTCATGCGTACCATCGGCTTATCGAAAGGATGAGCATGCTGTATGCACTATGTTAAGTATATTTGATTTGAGTCATTTATTTTTATTTTTGTTTGTTTGTTAGATTCGGGTTTGACATTTTAAGTTTAAGATTCATTCATTGGGAGATTTTTTTAAAGTGGGATGACTTGTACTTTACAAATAAACACCAGATGTTGACCTCATTTCTGACCTGGCTTCAGAGTTGTAAACAAGCTTTTAAAATGATTGGTTGGTTCCAAGGACATTATGGAGCTTTGTTATAAACATCTTTCTATTTTTAGTTGGGTCATACAAAAATACAAGTACGTGATTTTTTGAACGTAAATTTGTTCTTAAAGATTATAGAAGATCACCTGACCCCTTCCTTGTTTATGTAAAAACAGATATAGAAATTATGTTTTGGAGCGAACTATTTAGTAGAATTTGGGCTGTTAGAATATTACCATGTATTGGAAATTATTTCAATTCGTTTGGATTCAAGAGGATTTATTTTGTTATTTATCTGGAAAAGAATTGTGCTCATAGAATTTTATTACCAAGAACTGACTTCATCACGTGACATCGTCTTCCATCTTGGATACTTCGCTGGGATTCGAACTTGGAATTATTTGGACATTTTATTACAGGACTTTTGCAATTTCACTAGTGGATAATATTTTGAATTATTTTTGTATTAATTTTGGAATTGATTCTTAAAACCGTACGTTTATTTTTCTTTTCTGGAAAATATTTGTGCTCAGTAAATTGTTTATTAAGTTTTTACAAGCTTGTTATTCTCACTCTTTCTATGTTACTGTTTATTCGAGCCTAAGCACGTAACAATTATGAAAAGTCCTACCTTCCATCAAGACAGCTTTTCTTTTCATCGCTGACTCTGAAAGTATGAAGTATTGTTGTTGTTGTTATTATTATCATCATTATTATTACTATTATTATTAATTTTCTTTTCACGTCATTTCTCTTAAAATACGTCACAATTATGAAATTAAATTATTCAAAATAAATATTATAAATCTGTCAATTTTTACAGGCATTACTAAAATAAAATTCCGATTTTCTTTCTGGACAATTAATTTACTAATTTAGAAAAATAGGTTAAACTATTTTCGTGAAATAACACCAGCGAATAATGGGAAATGAAACACTACTTAATACACTGAGAATTTTTATCAGAAATTCACGTGAAAGTTCTTTTCTGTAATACTCTGAGAATCTTTATCAGAAATAAACGTAAATGTTCTTTTCTCAAACCTTGCTGGTTCTGTATTTTTCCACAAAGAACTTCACACTTATCTGCCTTTGTTGAAATTTTGTTAAAAAGTGTAGCCGCTGATTTTATTGTCTTTAGTGAATTGCTTCCTTTAGTTTTCTTAACTTCCGCATTTTCGAGAGCGGCGCATGTCGTATTGAGTGTCTGTAACATTTTGGTAAGATCCTCGACTAGGTTTTCGATTATCGTTTGGGAATCTCCAGTGGCCATGTTTAGTTCAACGTGAGCTGAAAACATGAAAAAGAATGGACGTTGGTTAGAAAAAAATAAAACAGGGACAATGGACATTCAATTTAAGGTTTTGAGTTTCAGATATAAATAAAATGATGCAGTACATACCTGTGCAAGCCAGGCCCTGTTCTTGTCGGCCGTTAGCGAATTATTGTCGCTTGAACGACACCGAATTCTACCGTTACTAGATTTATAACTGCCGCTTTTTGACAACCAACTTCCTTGTCCAGCATAAGTAATATGTGAAGACTTTTATGCTGGGCAGATTGATTTTTTACGCTAATAGTATATAGTTTTACACACTAAAACCCCAGAAGAATATGACGGAATTAGAGTTGGTAAAAACGTCTATTTTTTAATAACATTATTTAATCAAATTTAAGAACGGCCAGATAAATGAAGAAACACTGTATCGTGTATGAATCAAAAGGCACCCTTCTCTTTATCAGTTATGTACATAATTGTTAGAATTCCAAGCAAGTACAGGTTAATATTAACATACAATTCCATAGCATGCTTACAGCTCGACAGGCATGATATGTGGTGAGCATTTGTTTAATATATGAAATGAAACAAAATACACCGTGTCTTTATTTTTGCCTTGAGTATTGTATGCGCATTTGCCAAAACATATGAAATAATATTAATAATTTTCTGCTTCTTCTTCTTCTTCTTCTTCTTCTTCTTCTTATTATTATTATTATTATTATTATTATTATTATTATTATTATTATTATTATTATTATCGGGTGGCTCAACCACAATTTAAAAGAACACGTAGAAAAACAAACTGACTATTTAGGATTAATTGGCATAACATGTTTCATTAGCTATATACAAGTATTCAGTACAGAAACTTGGCCTGGCTGATTGTATTGCCCCACGTTCAGGATGCGTTCTACTGATAATATATACTTGAAAGGTGAAATTGTTTTGCATTTTTAATATGCATGCACAATGGAATAAATTTTGGCATACCTCTATGTTACTTTCGTGTACTGTGTTTCACACACACAAAATCACAATTCTAAATTACAAAAAGAAATAGAAAAAAAAAAGAAGACGAGGGCGATGACATTGCACACACGGGCGAAACAACAATGGAAATAAACGATAACCCAACTGAATGACAGGAAACTTGAAATACAGTAGATGGACAGACATAATCTTTGGAAGAAACACCATCGCCCACAAAAAACATCAAACAAGCAGCAACAAAAACAACAGAAAACGAGACAATGGACAAACAAGACAGGGAAGAAGGACTAACAATAGTAGGAACATCCCAAAGCACTAATGATTAAAAATGAGTCAAATGAAGAAAAGAAATAAACAGATAACTACAACATAATAATCAAACAAAAACATATAGACAAACGGTGAAATTGAAGAAAATCTAAATTCAATTGTCATAATCAACTATAAGAAGAAAGAGGCAAAAACAGATTAACGATCTAGTAGGACTAAAGCACAGGCCAAAGCAATGGGAAGAAATCAAAGTAGGTGAAGTTTTCAAGGGCAGACTCTTACAAATACAAATATACTGTTAACATGTTCTAAACATTTATGTACCTTCACAAACAGCACAAGAAAAGTGCAATCTGATGACAAACTTCCTAATTATATCCAAACTTCACTATATAGAAAATTATAAGGCGGGATTTTAAATTGGTGGATGGAAACATAGACAGGAAACTGAGTCTAACTGCAAAAGACATACACTTATAACATTGCTTTCGAAAACTCATATATTGAAATAATTTTATAACTAAATACAGAAATAAAATAATTTCAGCAAAATATCTCATACCTTTCCTCAGTTGAAACAATATTGAAAGGAGTTATTGGAAACTCAATAACAACATATTCAACAACAAAATAATATTTAGAAATGTTACAGAAGTAACTACAGTAAACGAATTTACAGAAAAAGAACATGTAAAATAATTAAAATAAAAAACTAAAATGTAAACTAAACTATGCTGCAAACTTAGAAAAGGAAAGTTAACCAAACGTAGGGGAACTACAAAACTATTCAACACAAACACAAGGGAGAAAAAAAAGAGACATAGTTCAACTGTAGTGCTAGATAAAATTTAGAATGAATAAACCCCAGGGGAAAGGAGACGTTTATGAAAAAGCTGAAGAATTGTACAAGAAAGGGAGGTAAGAAGATGTCGGGAAAAGAATATATAAAAAAAATATCAAGGAAGCGAAAAAAAGCGGTGCTAGAGAAAATTAGAATGTTTCACCCATCTTTATATATATTACAAAAATAGATAAAGAGTAAATTAAACGCACGTTCAAAATGCTATGGTAGAACAGACAACAGCAGAGCAGAAATTTTGATGTGAGGTGTTCATACTAGAGGAATAAATTGGACAAATGATTCAATCGTTCGTTGCACAATGGCAGTATTTTATTTGACTTTCAGAAATAAAAATCCTACACTTTCATTGTACAACAAAACATGTTTACCAGAGGAAATTACAACCTCAGTGTGCGAGGAATAATAACAATCTTATGTAAGGGCAAAGGGGAAAAAGAAGACCTTAAGAATTGGAGTCCAATTTCACTAATGAATGTTGATTATTCAGTTTTAAGTATACTTTTAACTATAAGAATAAAGAAGGGGTGTTTATAGTCAAAAACTACAACCGACTACTTAAGTATGTAAGTATCAAGATGAGCAATAATATTAAATGATCAAAAAAGGCTTTCAATAAACTAGATAATAACTGCACTGACATGGTACTAGAAAAAAAAATCACTTTGGGAATAACTTAAGGAAATAACTAAAAATCCTGTACACCTAAATGGCACGAGAACCAAAACGTTTGACATAGAATGCTCAGTATTACAGGGTTGCCTAATGTCCATGCTATTATAGCGAATATTGCCGTGACGTCATATGGACACTTACTCCACATTACGCTTACTCCACATTACGCTTACTCCACATTTCATTGGATGCCGTTGTTTACCAAAAGTTATATATAAAAAATCACATTACGAATTACAGTCCTTTCAAGTACACATCGGATCACAAAGGCCAGGAATAACTTAGGATGATGCAATACACTGACACAGAACAGTGCCAAACTAGTACCTAACTAGTCTGAGTTCAAGGACCTCCGTCGGGGATGGGTTCCAGTTATTCAACCCACATAGCTGGTAGCATCACCTGTGCGAGTACTGGATGCCCCTCCCTTACTATTTCCAGTTGGAATTTAGTGCTACAGAAGACTACGTGATACCCCTCTTATATTTGAACGAATTTGTTTACTTTCAAAATTAACGAATAATTTAACTAACAAACACCATAAACGAAATGGAAAACTCACAAACTATCATAAACTATAACTTAAGCAACGTAGGCACAAAATGCAATACAGACGAGGGCAGGATCTGGGATACTTAAAATATACCGGGTGCAGATACCATAGGGCATTGTCATATGACTTACCGCGAAATCTACAGGCCTATAGACAAGCCCGAGGTACAAGCTAGCAGAATAAATAAGAAACCAACATAGTATGTGGAAACACGAATACCGTACGAATAATAAAACGTTTCCTTATCAACAGACACACACACACACACACACACACACACACACACAAAACATAAACACAAACATGATCACATAAATGTTTTACTTGTTGTTTTCTGTTTCGGCCGTTTTCAAGAATGCTTAGGATTTTTAACGTAGCTTTAACAATTGTTCAGTCATATCGCTACGATGTCTGCAGTGAGGCAGTTTATAGTGATTATCACTGGGGCATCATGCCGCAGACATGTCGCATGATGTCCCGCCCAGTCACATTACCCTGACACCAGGCCGACCAGTCCTAACACTAACCTCTTAACGTTGAGCGCCAAGTGAGACAGCTGCTAATACCAACTTTGTAAGTCTTTGGTAAGACTCGGCCAGGGATCACGACCTCCCGCTTCCGCGGCGGACTTTCTAACCACTAGGCCACCAGAGCGGTTGGAAATTGTACGTAATCGAAGACCAAAGAAACCAACAATGACCACTAAAGTGTCCTCATAAAGCGGCCTGAATTAGTTTTAAGTACACTATCTTCAACAGTTATTGAAATAGGGATAATGGATTTTGCCATACTAGGCAATAGCAACTTATGAAAGTACAATGAATGCATTACAAAATGCATTAAATTTACAAAATGTTATCAGCTCTATTTTTATAACTTATTTGTTATGTCCAGGAAGTAAATATATCAATGCTGGTTATCAGTTTTTAAATAAGCGTGTGTCTGAACAAAAAGCCAAGCTCTATACTCGATAACCAAAATAATACAAATCATGCATACTCTAAAATAATGGAAATTAAACGTTATTTTAACAATGATTAGGATATACATAGTCTTTTTAAATAGCCGATATAACCGGTGAGGAAAACCTAAGACATTCCTTTTCTTTAAAATTCAAACCCTATACAATACACGGCACAGTGTAGAGCGCCACCTTAACAACTGACGTTCCATAGGCTCTGGCGAGACTGGTAAGGGTTGATTATTCCGATATCCTACAGCCATCAAAGAAGTCACGATTCATTAAATCAAATCAATGTACTGTTGATGTGTTGATTATATACTAATATACCACAAACATTTATCTAAAATATTACAATTTTAAAATGTTCTTGTCGATTTGCTACAATGATTCCATACATATACTGACATTGTACATTGCGTTGAACAAGGACGCTCCACAAATATCATACAATTATGCGAGATGTTTACATTTGCAACATGCGCAGTCGAGAGGTCAGCATACCTTTATACTACTTTCATATACTGTATCTAAATTTTGTTTCAATATTGTACTTGAGGAAATTTTTCAAGATAAAAACACACAGCTTAGAAAAATCGCTCAAGGTGAAGTGCAAACAATAATAAAGAAATTGTACGAATCCCATTTCGATCAAAGTGATCTAGTATATAAATAAGGAAATTACAAAACATGGAACATAATACAGCAAACAGTAAAACAATAGATTGGTATCAACCAATATAATTTAAAATTAAGACACCATGATTTGTACCAAATTCAAAATTATTAAAACATATTAATTAAATGAAACTAAAACATATATACTAAGATAAATACCGTTTAGAGGTATTTATATGGTTAGAAAAACTGGAAAAATTTGACAAGAATGGCTATCCTTACAAAATATACAGTATTCATATGAATACATATAGCAACACACATATAGCACAACACAAATAGCATACACAGGATGTAGGAAACCCCTAGCCAGGGTTAACTTTGAGAAACTGAGACAGACACCCATGATGGACCTTTGAGTTCGGGTGGAATGTCATAGAGAAACACTAAGGATAAAAATATCTTCCTATTATTATATAATCCCGATGGGAAAAAATTAAGGTTAGTTTAAATTAAATGGAAATTCATAAAAAAACATACCAAACTACATATCGGGGGAACACACATACACATAAAACCTTTTTTTAGTTTTTTCAATAGGGAGAGGGGGCATCTGTCTGGTGCCCCCCCCCCCCAAAAAAAAAAGAAAAGAATTCAAACAAAACGTATTTTAAAAATACATTTTTAGTAGTTACTAAAATAGGGAAAACGAATTTTGTAAGACATGAGAATATCAGTATCTGAAGGCACAATGAATGAATTATAAATGTGAAGAAAGTATATTTAAAAAAAAAAAAAACATTCAAAGTTTACATCTGAAGTCCAGGAAGCAAGAATGGTCAATCAGAACTATCCGGTTTATGACGGGTGTACATCTGAAAGAATGCCATTATATGGACATTGCCGTTATTATTAAAACTAAATATTCGAAGTTTAGTTTAAGAGCTGGGGAAACCCCGATAAGAACCAACGACCCACGGGAAGTTACTGGAAAGCTTTCTCACCCATACTGGTCGATCCCGAGACTCGAATTCACACGAACAGAGGTGAGATGACAGTGATCGGCGAGCACTTTAGACCCCACGGTCCCCTGGGAGAGAGAGAGAGAGAGAGAGAGAGAGAGAGAGAGAGAGAGAGAGAGAGAGAGAGAGAGAGACGTATACGTAAAAATCTATGACTGATAGATACACACACACACACACACACACACCACATTGATAAAATACAGCTAATGTAATGAAATGGAAGAAAGGCTTAAGAGCTGTATTAAGTTAAAAGAGAGAGAGAGAGAGAGAGAGAGAGAGAGAGAGAGAGAGAGAGAGAGAGAGAGAGACGTATACGTAAAAATCTATGACTGATAGATATACACACACACACACACACACACACACACACACACACACACACACACACCACATTGATAAAATACAGCTAATGTAATGAAATGGAAGAAAGGCTTAAGAGCTGTATTAAGTTAAAATCTACAAACAAACCCTTACATTTACCTGAAATGCATCTTAAACAAATACCATGGCATGGAAATAGGTAGTATATCCACTCCAGTGAAAGACAAACTATAGTTTAGCTCAAGAATGATTAGGTAATGGGAAATCCACGAACTTCCTTGATGTTTTATTTAGAAAGTTGTAATGTTTATATTTAGAACGTTGTTGTTTTATTTTAAAAAAAAATATATAACCCCGTTATAGAATATCCATTGGTATGCTGCACTTGTAAATTTATTTTCTGTACGACAGGTGCGCATCCTATTCGACACAAAAATTTAATATAATTTTGATATTCTAATTATTGTATATTGGTGTTGAGTATGGAGTTGTAGGGGTGTCTGTTATGGGTCTCTGATATTTGACTTAAGATAAAGCTCTGTAAAGAGTCTCTTGATATTCGACTAAAGATAAAACTATGGGTAGTCGGGGAACTCGATGTATGTTTTCCAAATAGATCGGCAAACGAGGAGTAAATGTGTCTTTTATCGCAGGTATTTCAAATGATGATGATGACGATGACAATAATAATAATAATAATAATAATAATAATAATAATAATAATAATAATAATAAAAATAATAATAATAATAACAATAATAATAACAGGAGCCACAAGAGAGTTTGTGAAAATCATTTGACTGATTTGGTAATCGCAAGAATAAAACGTCAAGAAATTAGGGACAATGTGATGCTTTCTATCCAACTTTATTCAAGACTTGATGAGTTATGAAAGAGCTGTTATAAGTTGCTTCATTTTGAGCGTCTTCAACCAGATTTGATTGCAGGTTCTATTTCGGTTGACCAAGTGATTAGAGCGCCTTGGAGGTTCAATCGCCGGCTGAGTCAAACCAAAAACATAAAAAAATGTACTCGTTGTTGTTGTTGTTGTAGGGTTTAACGCCATTTTTTAGCACACGATAGGCTATACATGGCGGCCAGTATTATTGGTGGAGGAAGAACCCGGGAAAACCCCCGGAAAGAACCACCGACCCCCTAGAAGCTACTGGCAAGCTTTCTCACATAACTACATTAGCCGAATCTTGGACTCGAACCCACGCAGACAGAGGTGAGATGGCAGTGATCCGTAACGGAAAGCCCTTTAGACCACTCGGCCACTCGGGGCCCCAAATGTACTCGTAGTTGCCTCGTCTGGCGCTCAGCATTAAGAGGTTACTGTTAGGACTGGTCGACCTGGTGTCAGGATAATGTGACTGGGTGGGACATAATCGACATGAAATCATGTACTGATTATAACATTTTCCATATGTGGTGTATATTTATAGATCCGTGTGGATAGCAAGAAATCAATCTGAGCAATATTGTAATCCAAAAAATATATTCCAAATATTTCAAAACAATGTTGAATCTCAGAATACAGTGTACAATCGAAATCTTATTAAACATTATCAATAGCGACTGCAAAACATTATAACAACCAATAGGTTACTAATGTCTGAAGGTGGAGAGACAACAAATCTATATAAATATACACATGAGTAATTATCCAAAAATAGCACAGCTGTGGGAAATGTATAATATTTTCCTTAATGTCAAAATAATATCTAAATTGAATGTCGGTCAAGAATGTAAAGAACACGATGTCACAGAACTGTTCAAATTTTCTATATAGATTCTAACAGGAAGTTTTCTTAAGCTGCCTTTTCAAAATACAGGGGAGAAAAAAAAACACTAATCTAGATAGATATGACATGATATCTCTCTGCTGCAGATAAACACTCTCTTCCTGGTTTGATGATGAAATGGGATCTATTAAGCCATATTAAATTCATCTTTATACGAGACTAAGTTGCCAATATAATATGCCGACAGATAAAAGAATACTCTGAACTTTGCACTTATCACTGAACAGGCAATGTAACTTATATACAATGTATTTGATATAAACTAATTTCCATTGGCTAGGTCTATTACCTACCTATAGACACACAGACACACACATACACACAGATATATATATATATATATATATATATATATATATATATATATATATATATATACATATATATATATATATATATATATATATATATATATATATATATATATATATATATATATATATATATATATATATATATATAATATATTTATACCACATACATTAAAAATAACATGGCATTTAAAGTGTTGGTATAAAGCAAATCTATATACCAATACTATTGGTATATCAAATAGTGATCCGCCCATAGCGCAATAATACGAATATATAAACATTCTTTCTACCGTAGGCCTATAGCTCTATGAAGAATTTCTACTCATTCATTAATCATAAATGACATGAAATTAACGACACAAATATTAATAGTCCCTGTTTTCTAAATATTAAAATGGTACACAATTTCATCGGAATCCTGTCTTTTTCCTCTCCCCCTCTCATGCAAAATAAGCACAAATCTGGAGTGAGAGAGAAATATATTGCGCTGGACGAAAACATTAAAGCTGAACTTGTACCAAGTAACCCACAGTACTCTGTTTCCTCGTAAACCTATGCTTACGCTTTCCTTGGAATTTATTTATAGTATTCATAATATCAATGATACATAGTTGCAATCGTCAGACGACACACAAGGCCTACATGTTAAATTTGTCGGTTACGATGCGCACATACTGTATTGTGTTTTAAGCCTTTGTTGTTTCTGAAACCCGTTTTAATCGAGTATTAATAATTAAATATAAAACTGTCCAAATGGTCACCAGCCCCCCCCCCTCCCTCTCTGGAGCAAAAATACTCGAAAATACAAGCGTTGTGGATTTTTGCTTGTGTCATACGACGATGTCTCTGGACCTATGAATGATGACAATGTTAGTCAAGACGTAGAGAGAGAGAGAGAGAGAGAGAGAGAGAGAGAGAGAGAGAGAGAGAGAGAGAGAGAGAGAGAGAGAGAGAGAGAGAGAGAGAGATGTTTATTCTGTAGAATCGCTAATTAAATCAAAATGATGACTTAGTTGAACTGTCAATATATTAAAATATTTTAATTACCTCTTGTTTGTTCGTGATTCCAATTCGTTTATATTCCACGCGAATTTCCATACGACAGTAGGTCAATGAGTACATGCATAGTCTATAATAAGATCACCGTGTTTGCAGTGCACTACTTTCTTCATTTAAAAAAAACAACACAACAACATATTTTATGTTTAAATAATGCGTGTGTCTTATAATGATTTAATAAATGTGAATAAAAAAGGAAAATGAAAAAGAAAACAATCAACTTATCAATTTGAATATGTGATTGTGAATAACAAGAAAAATCGTAGAACTAGATTTTGTAGCAGACAGTCACTTGGTTGTGAGGAGGTCATTTACTCGGGCAATATATCAGGAGCACATCGTAACTCCAACTTGCAAATATTTGTATTTGTATGTGATATAAATAAAATATATGTATAGTATGTACGCTGTATCATTGATATACCACTCGTTGTATAAATTTTTCATTAAAAGGAAACTCGGACAAGCCTCGTTTCCTTTTAATGAAAAATTTATACATCTCGTGGTATATCATTGATACAGCGTACATACTATACATATATTCTATATATATATATATATATATATATATATATATATATATATATATACAGGAAGGTAATAAGCCTAGCTCCCCCCCCCATTCACACACACTCGGTATATATATATATATATATATATATATATATATATATATATATATATATATATATATTCGTACGTGATCTTCTTTGCTTCCTTGTATAAATTTGCTTACTTCCTAGTAGTTACTAGAATCAATATAGTGTTAGTCATAATCGGCCGACCGTCACATTTGGACTAGATGAACGCAAGACTCGACTTTTCAGTAACGAAACCTACTTTTATGGTGATTAATAATGTTTCTATCTTACATGTCACGTAGGCAGATGACAATATTGTTTGCTGGTATAACATTCAAATGAGAGCAATTTAAAGCGGCGATCTACAGTTTCGTATGGTAGACAACATACATACATACATACATACATACATACATACATACATACATACATACATACATACATACATACATACATACATACATACATACATATCATAAATGCCCCTTTTATTGGTAATAACTTTAAGAATGCAAGAATTGAAGAATAGGTTCGTGTCAAGAAGAAAAGAATCAGCCGGAGAAATATTGTTGGACGATTGGGTTCGAAATACATTTACATCTTGGACGGGTATGAATAGCTACTTAAGAAATTTTCTTCAAGCCTGATTTTCTTTTCAAAAGACAGTATCGTACGAACGCATAACTCTCGGACAAATTTATTTTCACCATTACGGTCACAAACCGTTTCTAGCAAAATCCATCAGAAGAAAGTAGCCCATTCTACCACGGGCTGAATAACAGGATGAAGGAAATTTCACTGGACAACATATTTCACTTGCTTTTATTTCCGAATTGTTTCATGTGATAATTATCAATTATGTACGAAAATTAGTTGGGAGGCTTTGCATCTTCATAATCATTTTAAAATGTTAATTGCCGGACTCAGCGGTTCAGGCAAAACCGAATTTGTCAAACTTATGATCGAACAAACAAGTCATATCATCGGACGTGCACCTCAACGTATCGTGTGTGTTAGAAAGAGAGGCATTCGGCGTACAGCCTCTTGCTAGAAAATGAAGGCGATTCCATCGTGTTTGTGGAATGCATTTCTCGCGACGACGACGGGGTTGTGTCTGACCACACTCAAACCCACCTGGTCATCTTCGACATGTGAGGAGAAGACGAAAGAAGAAATTAAACTCCGGTTTAAGCACAAAGAGCATCATCTTAATGCCAGTGCAATTTACATCACTCAAAATTTGTTTCAACAAAGTAAAGCCAGTTGTACCATCAGTTGCAATGCTCATTACGTGGTAATGTTTAAAAGCCCTAGAGACTAATCACAAGTACAAGTGTTACCCAAACTGTTAGAAACTCCTTGGCTGACTCATGCGTACGACGATAACACTCAAACACCTCACGCCTATATACTCGTCGATTTAAAGCCCACCACTGCTGATTATTTGCAATTTCGTACTCATCTGTTTCACCACTGGTGCCAAGAATGAGAGTCTCTCGTGTACACGTCCCCGTCGACTTAAACAGTCTGTTAAAACTTCGGACACGTTTGGTCTGTCTATACAGCGTCAACATGACGTCCCTTTCACTCTCATCTTCCTGTCAAATATATTTGTGCCTTGTACGGCATCAGTCGTGAAAAAAGCCACAGCTACGTGCACATGTCTTGGAAGCCAGTCTCAGAGAAGTCTTATGATGGTTTATGGTGACATCAAGTTAACTGCGTCGAGTCATCATTCGCATCCCTCATCAAAACAAACGCTTTTTTGACAAAAGGAAGCAGCATTGACGCAACAACAGAGAGGCATTCAGGCAAAACCCATCGATACTCAAACCAAAAAGGCAATCAATCTGAGACCTGGAGGTAGTGGTTCTCTAGAAAGTATCATCGTTCGCTCCATCTTAAAACTGGATTCCAATGCCCCAAACGTCATCTCGCAAAAAAATCCTCTCCCAAACGCAAACGTAGCCAGAAGAAAGAGAGCAGTAGTGTCAAGACCAGGTCACAGCCACATAAAAAGAAACGTCCGAAGAAAACAAGAAAAGCTTTACCCAATATTTTGGTGTATTGTGTCATCAATATCATCATTGGCAATTTCAGTTTACAACAAGACAAACAATTGTGGACTATTTTACTGAGCAGTTGCATCAGTTACTTTCTACCCAATCCTTCCCTAAAATACTCTAACGCTAACAAAGTGAGCCTTGCGACCAATGCCAGTCACTCTCCCAACAGTCACAACAACAACAACAACCAATTTTACCATCCCTAGTTAGATTTCAGCGTTCAGGTTAACCCCTACCAACACTCCCCAACGAGAAGAACTAAAATCTTATGTTATAAAGGTTATGTCCACTCCTTTTTCGAAGAATGAAGGGAAACCAGAAGTGAGAAAAGAAATCAAGACCAAAGTCATCACATAAGCTTTAGTCGCACCATTGACTTCCAAATCTATCACTGAATGCGAGCCTTAATACTTGTGTTGAAACAAAGTGGTTGCCATCCTCTTCGATGGCGAAGCGATAAAGGCACCAAATTTCTGAACCAAGTTTCCAAAAATGAATTGAAGAAACGAGACATTAATTTTTCACCACTGATAATCCCGAAACCAAAGCATCGTGGAACGTTTACAACGTACCTTAAAAGAACGCATGTGGAAATGTTTTATGCATCAACACACTCTCAAGTACATTGACGTATTACCACATCTGGTCAAAGCGTAAGTCAATCATACCTTCGAAGTATCAGGTGCTCTTTCGAAGAAAAGACAACCGACAGTAAGGGGTCTTCTTTGAGCGTTTTTTTTTTGGTACGTCCATGGCTACTGCTGTCCCCAAGAAAGGATGTAGTTTTGACGACTTGAGATTGGGTGCGCATTGACATTACCAAATATTTGTGGTGTATTGTGTCATCAATGTCGCCATTGCCAATTTGAGTTTTTAACAAGAAAACAGTTGTGGCTTTTACTGAGCAGTTTCATCAGTAACCTTCTACCCAATCTTTCCCTATAATACACTAACGCTAACAAAGTGAACTTTGCTACCAATGCCATTCACTCTCCCAACAGTCACCACAACAACAGCAACCATATTTTAGACACTCCTCTGACTTGCTGTGACCCCTAGGACAGCATAATTCTGGAATTATGAATAACGAATTTTACTCATTGAAAGTTCCATGGATGTTTTTCCCGTGAATATTTTGACCATCCAACTGGATCACAAGTGGCTCTGTTCGAAATTATTCACTTCACACAAAGACCAAATATAACTGAAAATCAAAACACTTTCGTGGTCGGAGATCTGAAAGACTAAGTGCATTAATACTTGAACCAAAATGAAATTATAGATGCCTCTATTAAACGACCAGTGTCACCCGAGACTCCACGGTACATCTATATGCTGAACATTTATGCAGGCTATTTATCTAGTGGTCAACATCTGGTGGACACGATTTGCTTCCAAATTCAATGCGTTGTTTGGCAAAGTCTTGGAGGAAATGAAATGAAGTGTCACGATTGAGTACCATAAAGTAGCTAATCGCCAGCTGGCGAAATATTTTGGATGCTAATACGTTGTCCGTTACATATGGTCATGACAGTTTGGGTTCTAACTTCCAGGTGGTCAAGGTCTTTTTTCGTCGGTCTGTAGAACTGAACAAAGTATTACATTTTATATTTGTGTACCCTGATGTGTTGGAGTACAACGGGGTGGGATAAACATCCGTACCGCTACAGTGAGTCATTACTTTCAGAGTGGATTATGTCAGGATTAATGATGAGGAATGTGGAAGTAGCTGATACGTTCATCGCGAATTTGTACATTCTCATTATTTGCATGTCCGGAAGTTGTAATTCGACAGTGTCAACGTTGCTAAAAAAAGGAGATCTGGTACAAAATATTTTATTCTCGAAGCAAAAAGTCATGATGAAACTCTCTGTTAGAAATTAATCGCTAACGCTTTGTAAGTCGTGTGTACCGAGGAGTCGCTCAACGAGGACATGGTTTAGGAGATATGTTGAAATCGGAACTAGATATGTTTGCTAAGCCACCTACTATGATGACGATACGAGAATCCCAATGGGCAGAATTTCATCCATCTCCTGTTTGACGACCTCAGACTAATCGAATTTTAAATCAAATGGCAGCACAAAGATTACATCTATCTGAACAGTAGTTATTTGTACCTGAAAGTCAAATTGATCCAAACGGACGCCGCCGATTCGGAAGCTAATGAGAGAGTATTTCCCGTCAACAATTTGATGCATCACTTGTTCAGCAAAGTCGATTTGTAATTGAATCACAAACTAGTCAGCAGCAGCATGGATAAGTACCCTTAACGAGCAAATCTCTTGATGTGTGATAAAGATGCCAAAACACTCATCTGGATGCTTGCGTAGTATGGAAACCTGACACAGCGGGCAAGGACACGTCAAATGATATAGTCTTGAAAGCAGCTTACAATCCTCACAATGTGGACTTTAACGACCGTCGAAAGCAAATCCTGCAAGGAAATATTTTAGAAGTGATATATCGTTTGCATTTGGACATGTGGTTGGACGAAAAGTGTTTGCTGCACGCAGTGGATATGCGCCGGAGACAGTATCGCAGTAGTACCGTTTTTCATTTCATGGCCGATGCCAATGAGTGCAAAACCATCATCCAAGAAGCTAGAATTTACGTGTGATGCGTGGAGGTTTTTGTAACAGAATTGTTACCGAGTGGATGGTGGATTAAATGAACAACACAAACACAATATGTGAAAGATAATGTAAATTAATGAAATAAATTATTAATGAAAAATAACGATGTATCAACACGATAACTCATGCATTCAACCCACAATCACATTCCACAACCATTCACAATTCAAAAATAAATTAAATAATAATACAAAATAAACGCAGATACAAGGAATCTCCTGGACTATACACAGATCCAAGGAACCTTTACAAAAGTTATATTAACGCAAGTATAAATTGCGATAACAAATACAAACATCAAACTATACTATCGCACGTATGGAATGCGACAACTAGCACGAACATATACATGTATTTAATCAAGTTGCTAACTTTTATTGAGATTCATGCAATGCCCTGAAATACTACTGTGATTCAAAGTAACTATGTGTAAATATAACAATGTATTCAATTGTAACTACAATTGCAACACACACATGTCTCGACCCTTTACAACCGTACGATTCACCAACTGTTGAATCGCCTCCCAGCTTCTCCGAATACCTATTGTTGACTCAATACTTTTATCGGTCACTTGCCCTTCACTGATCCACCACAGTTATACGTACAAACAGCATACAGCATCTACTAGAACCATCAGTCCCAAATACCTAGATGCTACCCCGGACGTTTACACCTCTAGACAGCTCCGAAACTCGGACATTAAGACTTCTAGATTTCCGGATATTTACACATCACGACAGACGTAGACGGACAAACAATCCGACAGACAGACAGTCAGATACCTCAATTCGATCGCAGAATTAAACAGCACAATTACGGCACAATCAATCACATTCAGCTACAATTCAGAGACATTCAGGGACGTTCAGCTACAATTCAGAGACGTTCCGCTACAAATCAAAGACATTCCGCTACAAATCAGAGATGTTCCGCTACAAATCAGAGATGTTCCGCTACAAATCAGCTACAATAAAGAAACCGAACTAATAATAGTTGTTTCTAAAACAATCTACAACTTAGATTACGCTATTGCATTTAAAGTCTAATAGTGACTAGTAATTCCAAATATTCCACGTTTTAAATCTGCATTGTAATAAAGGCATCATTACATGAAATGATAAACAGAATGAAATTCACAATAAAACGAAATATAAATTTAACACTCACCCCTTTGGCTGAAGAAAGATTGACGAGCTATCTATCCTGTGATAAGATACTTTTGGACCCGTAATATTATCAGAAATATTTTGCCTTATATATCCTCAAATAGGTGAGCAGAATTCACGGCAAAATTCCCGTGCACCCCGTGATTCTAATGTTCCTGACTTCAAGTGATTCGTAGTCAGGCACATGCAAATCGTTACACGTCGCTTACCACTTATTCACCCCAGGTAAAGCATGTACGACGAAGCAAAAAAAATGGTGAGATTAGTTTGTAATTCAAGAAAGAAAAAAAATTCAATTTTCGCCTAATTCTGTGACAGTTTTACCTAACGTGGAAACGACATCATCCACACTTTGAGCAGAACAACCGCCACGTGGAAGTGAAAACCTACACCATTGCCACCGAACTCCGATCCAAAATTGAAGATCGTCCGTTCGAAGGACAGTTACCCAAACGTTTAATCGTTGATATCGTCAGCAAACAAACCCTCAACGGAGCCGTCACGGCTAATCCTTACGAGTTTATGCAGTACAGAATGTCAAGATAGATATCAGTCGCGATGCCAAGACCTTGTGTACCAGACCCTTCGAATCTTAAGTTTGCCGACAACAATTACTTGAGATCGTACTTGTCACTATACAAAGCCATGGGGGAGTTAGGGACCACACCAGTCATGGCATTGCGTAGGACGATTATGCCGGAGTCTATCTTTTGTGAACCTTTGATTTCACTCCATACCAAGGCTGCGACTAGAGACATTTCCAGTTAATAAAATCCTGTCAAATGCGTGGGGAACTTAAGTTTGCAGTCTCTAACTGGGATGTTGAACGTTATATTGTATGCCAAATTTGAAAATAGTCTAGAAGTTAACAGATAGAGTAAAGTAATTCTAGACTATTATAAGCTATGGAAGACTCGTATCCCTCTTGAAAGAGTTGAGACTCTGGAAATGGGGACCAATTAGGTCATGAAAGAAGAAACACCCATCAAACAAGACAAAGACAAAGTTAACATCACAATGTCACGATGGCTAGAATATAAACAACATTTAGTCTCCTGTTTTGCCAAGCAGCTGGCAGTATAAATTACAGGGTTAAGCAAGAAAAAATGCTAAGGATATCAAAACGATCATCCCAGTAAAGTTAATCAGCGGCTGCCTTAAGCGTCCTCAAAACATGGAGGAGGCGATAACCAAATATAAAAAAGAAACTTGTAGCAAGGTGGACCTAGGAATGTAAACAAAACCTTAAATAAAAAGACCCTTAATCAGTTCAAATACACTGGCCTTTTGAAGAAGCAATTCAAAACAAGTATTACTAAAACAAAGGCAATGAAAAAATCCCGTTACTCAAACGACGCCTAATATAACCGGAGTAATTTCCAACAAGGATGAAGCCAACCTACTAGATGAACATTGAGCAGGAATGAGAAATAATACAAACCATAATACCAGGTTCCAAACCCATCCGAAACTTGTGGAAAATAAATATTCCAAACTTTTCACCGGTTTGGGAATCATATACAGTCCATTAAACATGGAGTTTACCATACATGAGTGTAGAACTGTCCTAAAAAAGAATAAGAAAACAGCCTCACTAGGAGAAGACAATCTAGGGTACGAGATTTACAAGACCCTACCTGATAACATGGAGACCTACATGTTTGACCTAATCAGCACGTCTTGGAAAACCGGAAAAATCCCCAACAGGTCGAACAAGTAATAGTTATTCTACTACCACAAAGCGGGATAAAGGGGCCCCGAGTGGCCGAGTGGTCTAACGCGCTTTCCATTACAGATCACTGCCATCACACCTCTGTCTGCGTGAGTTCGAGTCTAAGATTCGGCTAATGTAGTTATGTGAGAAAGCTTGCCAGTAGCTTCTCGTGGGTCGGTGGTTCTTTTCGGGGCTTTACCCGGGTTCTTCCTCCACCAATAATGCTGGTCGCCATGTATAGCCTATCATGTGCTTAAAAATGGCGTTAAACCCTACAACAACAAAGCGGGATAAGATCAAACAGAACAAAAATCATATACGCCAATCTTTCACAGAGAATTTCTGCAAAGTGACAGAAACTATATAAACCACATGGAACGCAATTACCTACTCTTTAAAAAACAAAGTGGCTTCCGCAATAAAAGTTACACATGTGATCACCTGTTACGGCTGGAATCGAGCAACAAATTAGTATTTAACGCTTAAAGAAAATGTTATCGCAATTTAATATCGATCTTATTCGACTAAACTAAATCCATATGGTATCAACGGCCGCATGCATCAGATTAGGATAAAAGTAGTGGACCAATATGCGGAAACCCGTGTACTTGAAAACGGTACTCCATCAGGTAGTGTCCCAATGACATGAATCGCGCAATCGATCTAACAAAATAGATTTAGCTCAAATTGCAGACAACAGTGGGATATGGAAGGTAGGTAGCCCTTCCAGCTTCAAAATTATCAGCGAAATTCAATCGAGCTCAAATCGTAACGTGGGCTGATAAAACGGGTTTTAAAATCTCAAAAGGGAATCTGGGAGGGGAATTATTTACCCTTGTAACGAAATCAAAAAAGATTACACGTTTAATTACTTTTGGTAATATAAATATAAGATGTCATAAAATCCAAAGGCCATCTTTCTCCGCCGCATAATGCGACATCCTAATTATTCATAGGAATTATGGATCCAAATTAAAAAGTTAAATTAATCAAACAACCAAGTCGTAGGGTCCCTCGCACAAGCCGGAAAATAACTTCATCTACTTATATATAATTCGAAACTATCAAACGTTAAATAAAATACAACCAAAATAAAATGTATAAGTAGTTATGAAATGTGCTTGAATGGAAAAGGTGACGGTAAATGTTTAGGTCCGCGTAATCAATGCTTTGGTTATATTGTGGTACAATATTGACCCACACAGACAATCCCTACTATGGAAACGAATAACACCCCTATCCCCCCCCCCAACTAAACCAAATCAGGCTAAGGCAGCCACAATAACAAATAGGAAGACCAAAGCCCACAACTATTATAGACTAAAATTGACGTTGTACATCAAAAGCAAAACAACGCAACTCATCAATCTATCATCAAACAGTATTGCAAGGGCCCTAAGTAAAGTCCACTCTGGACAATGCACAATATATATACCAAATAAAAACTACATCATTCTACATTGCAGTACTAGCAGTCAAGGCCGCAGCCCATTAAGTACATAGCGGCCCTCAAACTAACGGGTCAATTAGGCAAACTAAACAACGAAGAATTAGCAACTAAATTAAAAGAAGGAGAGAACAATATCAACAAAAATTATCAAATAGGAACTAAAGGGGAAAAGGTAACCAACGTCACCATATTGGAAATCTCGACCACTCTACTAACCCTAATCAAACTAGGAAACACAGGGACCAGGTACCGAATCGAACCTTACATCAATAAACCTAAGTTCTGCCCGAAATGTCAAATTCAAATGTAAATTTCAAACTAGATATCATCAATGTGGAGGTGAACATAGGGGGAAATGTAATAGACAGACCCAAAAGTGCACCACTGCAGGGGCCCACACCAACCCCAATCCCCTAACTGCCCAGTTACAATTAGGAAACACGACATAGTATGGATTATGAATTCGCTACATCTAAACTACAGGACAGCTAAACTAACTTACAAAAAAACAAAAACAATGCATTATACAAACAAATTGGGAAGTAAAACCAAACAAATTGGGAAGTAAAACCAATTAATACAAGAGACACACAAAAAAAGGTAGTTATTGGCATTAGCAGATAATTATCCAACATCGCCTAGATGCCTGGAAGATATTAATATGTTGTCAATTGTTTAATTATATTTGGGTTGGGGCATATATGAGTTGAGACAAACTCTTAACTATGCAGATAAATGGAATTCAGACATTGTTTATGCAACGTTTTCAGATACAGGTGGTGGAATGGTCTTGCGAAGACCAGAGAGAGAGAGAGATTTGATATTTAATTGATAATAATCGATTATTTAAACATTATTGTATGTTTAACAAGCTACAATAGAAACAAAACATTCAATACATCACATACTATTCCACAAATCTGGAGCGAGAGAGAAAAACATAATGCGCTGGACGAAAACATTAAAACTGACCCACAGTAAGCTGGTTTGTGGTAACGGTATATTTACGCTTTTTTGGGGATCTATCTATAGTGTTCATAATATCAATGATACATGGTTGAAATAGTCAATGACACTACGCCTTTATGTTAAATTTGTCGGTTACGATATTTTGAATCATTTGTAGTTGTTTCTTAAACCTACTTTAATGTTCTAAACTCGATTATAATTATAAAATATAAAGTATTGAAATGGAATGGCTGCCGCCGCTCTCTCTCTCTCTCTCTCTCTCTCTCTCTCTCTCTCTCTCTCTCTCTCTCATCGTAGTTAGATACGGTAAAAAAAATCCATTAAAATACGAGCGTTGATGATTTTCGATTTTAAGGACAATTGGGAATAATAAGCAATTTACAATACAAATATATAAACAACATGAGAAATTATAAACACAGACACATTATTGAAAACGTCAGTAGTAATATTGGGCACTCTAGCATCAAGGGAAAATCCAGTCAAAAACAGCTTGGGCACATCTAGCGTCAAGGGGAATTTAACATGGTGGGCCTATCTAGCGTCAAGGGAATTTAACATGGTGGGCCTATCTAGCGTCAAGGGAAATCGAACATGGGGAATATGATTTGTATTTGTATAGGGGACTGTAGAGCGACAAGGGGAAAATGGAGGCAAGAAAGCTAATATCGTTTCGAGGCCTATGAGTGGCCCTGAAAAGGGCCTTTGTATACTTCTTCTTCTTTTATTTTCTGCCGTTGTTCCACCACCTTTTGATTTTTTCCAATGATCCCCGTTTTCTTCTTCTTCTCGTCCTCGGGAATCCAATTATGATGTCCCATAGCTCTAAACTTTTCCTGAACTTTGATCCATCTTTGATTTAATTGATCAAAGTCCTCTTTCTTCTTTTTGTTCTTTTGTTCCTTTCTCTCCTGAACCCAGTTATCTTTAATCTGGATCACCTGTTCTTCCATTACCATTCTCATCATTGCTTCTGCTTTCTTTAGCCGGTCTAGACCCCACTTCACATATTCCCACTCTATCAAATTTAATGTTTCTTCTAGAAGCACCTGACTTTGATGACATTATCAAGTGCCTCCTTCAAGTCACCTATTCTTATATATTTTGTTTTAATAAGTCTTCTTAATTTCTTGACTTCCTCCTCTATCATACCTTCTAATAGATCTCTTGCTAATTTCAAATGGCTTACAAAGCCCAGGTTACACTGAAATTCTTCCTCAAGTCTTTCCACTTCATATTCTGCATCAAGGAACCCAAACCAGCTGTCTCGGAGTTTGGATAAACAAGTCGATATTCATCTTAATGTGTTTAAAATTGAATGGCTCCAAGGGCTGACTGACTGTGGTGTTTTATAGTAGCCGCCGACCACAAGGGTCATATGGGCTACTTTTAGATCTGGCATATCGCCAGACATTTATTTTTCCCCGGGAGGGGGTCGCTACTCCCCTCCCCAGGACGTTTATATGCACATATGTGCACTTACTAATTTGGGCGTTATTTCGAATTACTAAAAAGTAACTATCGGAATAAATGTAAGCCCTTATAGGTGGGTAGGAATAGTACCATCACACACCCACCCTTTCAACCAATCAGATTGCAGATTATGTGTCGGGACGAGGAAAAGGCGGAAAAGGACCAGGATCGGCAGGACATCCAGCACACACGTAAACACGCAAAGAGAAAGAGCAAGGCCACGCATGCCGCCCACACCTGAAACGAAAGAAGCCGCACTTATTTCAAATTCAGTCCAGTTGTATAATGGACAACCTAACACCCAATGTTGTGTGAGCCACCTGTGCAATTATATCTAATAGTTAAGTCGTAGAATTGTTATTTATTGTCCTATCGTCCAAAAGATACTAGTACATTAGCGTACATATATATATAAGCCTAACAAATTTAATGAATTAAGGATGTCTGAGCGACATATAATAGTGTTGTCAATGGTAGGTATGTTTGGTCAAAAGTTTGTTGGCGGAGGCACCAATGAGGCCAAATGAACCTTTTTAGGGCCACTATGGTCAGTCAAAGAGGGTCTCTTTTTACCAACTGAGAACCCTATTATTCGAGGGAAAAATAAAGGGTAAATAAAGGAAATTTATCAGAGCTCCAGATCAGCGTCCCTCAACCCCGACCTGGAGCCCTTTTGTGCTACCCATAGGATCTCCGGAAAGGCCTACTCATCATTCCACTTTGTAACACACATCACGAACAGTGCTTTCATGTGTGTGGTGCCAGTGCAGGTATTTCCAGTAATGGTCCTAGAACCTGTTTGCAGAGGAGCCTAGCACAATCGGGGATCCCATGTTTTATTATATCACAACCGTGATTTAGTAAAGGGTTTTGGAATAGGGAATAGATTTATTTGGTAATTATTTAATCTTTTTGTGATACCCGTAGGATCTCCGTAAATTCCTACTCGTCCTTCCACTTTGTAACACACATCATAAACAGTGCTTTCATGTGTGTGGTGCCAGTGCAGGTATTTCTAGTATTGATCCTAGAACCTGTTTGCAGAGGAGCCTATCACAATTGGAGATCCTAGGTTTTTTTGTTCCACAACAGTGAATTAAAGATAAAAAACTAGAGAGAGTAAATGGTATTTAGTACTAATTTAATCTGGGATGTCCATAAAGGCCACTCATCAGGCCAGTCTGGATCAGATCAGATATTGGTGTTTTATAGTTGCCACCGACCACTAAGGGTCATATGGGCAACTTTTATATCCATCATGTCGATGGACATTTGGTGTCCCTTGGGGAGGGGTCGTTACTCCCTCCCCTCAGGCGTTTAAGTGCTTAATGCACTAATAATTAATTTTAGGGCGTTCTTCCGAATTACTAAAAAGTAACTATCGGAAGAGATGTAAGCCCTTGGGTGGGTAGGAATAGTACCCACACACACCCACCCTATCTACCAATCGGATTGTGCAGAAGCACTGGTAGCGAGAGAAAATGGTTTCTCATATCGCTAGTAATTATGGTGAGTCGGCCAAGGAAAAGGCGGAAAAGGTCTCGGATGGCTGGCCAGTACACATACACAGAGCACGCAAACAGCAAGACAGCACGCCACGCATGCCGTCCACACCTGAAACGAAAGGGTCATACAAAATGTCAAATTCAGTCCAGTTATAGAATGGACAACCTAACTCCCAATATTGTGTTAGCCACCAGTGCAATTAACCTAATAAATGAGTTGAAGAATTATTATTTAATATTCTATCGTTCCAAAATTTACTAGTACATTAGCGTACATAGAATAGATCCCTACCAATTTCAAAGAATTAATATGTCTTTGCGACATATAAAAGTATAGTCACTGTTAGGTTTTTTCTGGTTATAAATTTTGATGGTGGTGCCAAAAATGGTCAAATATTCCCTTTTAGGGCCACAGAAAGTTGTTCAAAGAGGGTTACTCGTAACCAAATGAGTACCCTATTATAGCAAATAAAATGGCAATTAGCCCTTAAAAGGGCTGGTACTCATTGTACTTGAAAGTACCACGTTTTCCCTCTATCTCCACTAAGTAGGCGGCAGATGTCAACTCCTCCCGGGTGATTCTAGGGAAGTAGAGTCCATGCCGGGTAGCAAGGTAGGCTGCCGCATCAAATAGTTGGTGCATGGGTCGTTGTTCGAAGGCTTCATAGTAATAGCTGGTCAAAATTTTTAACCCATAGTGCCATTGCTGGATTCTTGGTGGAGAGGTCTGTAGTGATCTGAACCCAATGTATGTCACCGCTGAGATGAAACTTGTAGCTTTCTTTTTGTTATCCAAAAGTTCGTTGAGTCCAAGATCCCTACAGAGACTCCCCATGAGTTAATCCTTTGTTTTTTCAGGCATTCTCGCAGTTTTAACCGGCATTTCCCATGCCGCCTCCGAAGTAGTGGTAGCTTCCAATTTTTTGTCCAGGTTAATTGCCACACCTGTTAGATGAGTGGGGGTGGGTGTTGAAGTTAAAATCACCCGCTTTTTCCCCTTCCCTTTCTTCTGTTTAGGGGGTGGTGATGGTGGTGGTGGTGGTTCAACCTCAGGCTCTACTTCAGGCGCAGGCTCGATAATAGGTGACGTAGCCTTTTCTATTTTCTCTGGCGGTTCTGTAGCAGTAAGAATAGTCTGAAGTTGAACAGTTAGCACTGCTAACTGCTCCTGAAAGGCGTTAATTATATCCCCTTGTACAGTAGACTCCTTTTCAGTTGTCGTCGGGGCTGGTTCTTTCAGGGCTGTTGGGGGTGGGGGTGGCGTATTGTGGTTCGGTCCAGTTTCCCGCCGTTTCCACTGTCTATTCCTATTTCTCCTGTACTTGAGTCCCCCTTGATTTTCCATCTTTTCTTCCTTATCCCATACAAGCAGCAGTGTCATTCTTTTTCCTGCCGCTCGGAGGCTCCAATTATTAGCCTCTTTAAGTCCTAGGCCAAAAATAGCCTTTATGGCTGGTTCTGGGATTACTTCCATCGCTAGCGTTGATACTGACTCCATGTTGTTGCTTGCTCGTTCGCTGCCGACTAATGAATGAATACAACACGCTGACTGACTGTGGTGTTTTATAGTAGCCCAGGCCAGTCTGGTCAATCAATCAAGTTGGATTTTTATAGTAACAACCGTCCACGGAGGGACATTTGTGTTACTTTTATATCCAGCATATCGCTGGACATTTATTTTCCCTTGGGGAAGGGTCGTTACTCCCCCCCCCCCCTCAGGCGTTAATGTGCATACAATGCACTTATTAATTTGGGCGTTATACCGAATTACCAATAAGTAACTATCGGTATAGATGTAAGCCCTGGGGTAGGTAGGTAAGGCCCATCCACACCTCCCCTATCCACCTCTAGATGCGGTACTTGCAGGAAAAGGCAAAGGCGGAAAAGGTCCCAGTCAGACTCCTCGTCGTCCCACACGCAGAGACAGCGCCAAACGCACACCCACCCACGAAGAAACACGAGACGCCCCCAAGGCACTCCCGAAGAACACAACCCGCGAAGCAGCAACACACACCGAACACGCAAGGACAAAGACAGCAACAGCCACAGACGCCACACCCTGCCGAGAGCTCCCTTGATTCTGTATCAAATCCATTCCAGTTGTGCTAGTGGATGCCCTATACACCAATGATGTGTTAGCCACCTGTGCAATTATATCGAGATTTATAAGTTACAGAATTTCCTAACTCTTATCACTATGCCCCTAATTAAGTACAGAGTGTACTGTACAGTTCTCCACCATCCTACCGACCGGCAAAAAACCCTTCTTAAGAGGGCAATTCACCCTAGAAAAAACAAAAAACCTATACTAGGGTGTCAGAGTGACTATTGGTTTGTTCATATTAGGTTGTTTTAAGTTATGAATTTTGTTGGGTGTGATCCGAAATGGTCATATTTGATTTGATGTTTGGTTAGTCAGATGGAATTCTCATACCAATCGATATTGCGAGAATTCAATATCTATTCACATGTAACAGTGAAAACCGACAGGACAATACAGACAGACAGACAGATTTAGAAAAGGAGGTGGGAGGGGTCGGTCAGCTTTTGTGCGGGAATGATTGGGTTAAGCACAGAGATGTACCAGGCTGTACACATATGCGGGCCCCAATCCAGGCGATTCCTAGTATAGGAAAGGGCCTGTTTCCTCGCAACTGCATTTACTTTCCCCTATTCCCAAGAAGAAACAAAAGGTTGGGGATAGGTACAGTACAATTACAACAATAAACATTAAGTAGCCCTAAGAAGGGCTGTTATGTAATCTGGTCCTCCACGTTTCCCTCGATGTCAGTGATAGCATCAGTAGTTCCATTTATTGTCTTTTGAATATTGTCTATGCATTTCTTCCAATCCTCTCTTCCTGTGAAGTCCAGTTCAAGGTCGTTAGAAATTAACCGGATAATTTTGAATATTAAGTGCCATTAGCTTTCTTAATTCTATATATGCAACCCCATAGGACATGTGATGAAGTGATGGTGATGCAACTTTATTGTTGCGACATTGTGTCGCTGGGCCTGATAGTCCTGGATTAAGACTACCTTATGTTTCTATTTGGGGTCATATAGGTATGATTGTAAAGTAAACTTATTGTTTGAGTGTAAAGTAAACTTATTGTTGCAACATTGTGTCGCTGGGCCTGATAGTCCTGGGTTAAGACTACCTTATAATTCTATTTAGGGTCATATAATGGATAGATTTATAATTTGTAAGGGTTTTAATATTATGTGTTGTGTTGTCCATGAGGCTGCATATAGGAGGGTAAGATAGTAGTGTTGACAGGGAAGAGCTTGGAAAAGAGGGTGATGTTAATAGGAGGTTTTTTCCCAGACTACATTTGTTGTTACACTTGATGTGGCGGGATGCGCATTTAAGTCCAGAGTGTGAGTTGGTATAAACTCGCAAAGTGCGTAGAGTTATTGGACCCTATATTGACACCCACCCTCACTCTTTTCCCACATGCGCCCCTAGCCGGTGTCACATAATGTAAATTTATATTAGATTATTGTTATTATTGTATGTATTTTTATTTTAAATGCAACCCCCTCTTGGCGGGATGCGCAGTTAAGTCAAGAGCGTGAATAGGTATAAACTCGCAAAATGCGTAGCATTCTTTTGACGCTATATTGACACCCATCCTCGTTCCTTTCCCACCTGCGCCCCTAGCCTGAGGCACATAGTATAATATTATATTATATATATTAGGATATTGTTGCTATTGTTGTTATGTGTATATTGTTATATTTTATCTATTAAACCTGCTTTTATGAGAAAATTAATGATATTAGTAACTGTTGTTTTGAAATTGTTTTGGTCTGGATTTAATATTTCTGGGTATGTATATAGTGCTTTATTTTTCACCTGTTCAAGTTTAAATGCCTGTCTATCATTTATAATAGCCTTACAAGTGTTGAATATATGCACTAAATCTTCTGGTAGATTACATCTATAATAATTTATATTGTGTGGGAAGGGTCCTAAATATTTAGCAAAACTGTTTGCCAGCTTTGTTTTTCCTATCATTATTCTATTAAATTTAATTTGTTCTAATCTGGTTCTTCCCACCATTAATGCTGTCCTATTTACTTTTTTAAGAACTGTGCGTAATACTTTGCCCTGATTATGATTATTCCATTCATTTTGCCATTTATTATTTATCCAATTGTAGATTATACTATAAATTTCGAGGTGACTATATTTTAATGTAATCCAGTTAGGATCTTTTAGTTTTTCATTAGCTAACTTGTCAGCTAATTCATTACCTTTTACATTTATATGTGATGGTATCCACATAAATTCTATCGTTATGTTTTGTTTATTAGCTTGTTGTATGATTTGTTTAACTTCGGAGAGAAATTTTTTCCTAGTGTTAGATTGGTCATTACGTATAGATTGTAGGACACTGAGCGAGTCACTGACAATCAAAGTTTTATGTGGTTTATGTAATTTAATCCATTTCAGAGCCTCAAGGATGGCCCAGAACTCAGCCGTGTAAATAGAAAAGTGTTTTGGGAGCCGACTGCCCATATTAATATTATGCTCTGGTATAACCCAAACAGCTGCCGTTCTATCAGGGTTAACACTCCTGGATCCATCCGTGAATATCTGAAGATGTTGACTATATTGTGTATTAAGTTTTTCCATAACAAGCATTTTTAAATAGTGTTGGTTTTGTTGTTTATTACCTTTGTTTAATAGGGAAAGATCAACTCTAATTGGTATATAATTAAGTGTGTTGTTTTCAAGGATTTGGTTTTTTTGTACTTGAAAGATATCTACTGGTAGTTGACAAGCAAGTTCATTTACCATTTTACCAAAAGAAGTTTTATTTTTCTGATTCTTAATAATGGGTATATTACTTTTGATTATGGCTTTTAGGGTGGGATGTTGTATTTTATGTGTCGACAGTCTAGTTACATATCTTAACATGAGTTCCTGTCTACGGAGATGTAACGGCGGTTCTCCTGTCAATACCTGCAACTCAACTGTAGACGTAGATGGAAGAGCTCCAGGTAGCAAGTAATAGTGCTTTTCGCTGTATTTTAGTGAGTTTATGAAGTTGTGTAGCGGATGCTGTTCCATAGATTTGGTATCCATAATCAAGTTTAGATCTGATTAAAGCTCTATATAGCATCATAATTGTTTTTTTTGTTTGGCACCCCAATGTGTTCCTTGAATGCTTTTTATTAATTTAAGATCCTTATTACATCTCTTGGTTAATTCAGCAATGTGATATGACCATGTTAAGTATTGGTCAAAGTACATGCCTAAGAATTTAGCAACTTTTACGAATTTTATTTCATGATTTTGCAATGTGAGTTTGGGATATATAATATTACGCCTACGATTTGTAAACAATACTGCTACTGTTTTTTGATGGGAGAAACGGAATCCCCATTTATCAGCCCAATTACCTATATTATTTAAACTATCTTGTAGTTCTGACATATGCTTGTTACTGGATGGATTACCAGCTCTCCATAATGCACTATCATCTGCAAACTGTGATAGTTCAATTTGTGGTGTAATTAGATTCCTATCAAGGTCATTAATCATTAAGTTAAATAAGGTGGGGCTAAGTACACTACCTTGTGGGGTACCGTTTTCAAGGGTGTGTTCCTCAGAGAGTGTCGTACCTACTCTAGTTATGATTTTACGGCCTATTAGGAAGTCTTTTATGAAGTTAAAAATTCTACCAGTAATTCCGAAATGATTTAATTTTGCTAACAACCCGTTAGTCCATACAAGGTCAAAGGCTTTCTCCATATCTATAAATACCGCAATAAGATTTCTATTTGCTCTATTTCTACTGTTAAGTGCAATTTTAATTGCCGATTCAAGTTTAGCTATTTGATCTATAGTAGATCTATTATTCCTAAACCCGCATTGATTTGGTGATATTAAATTATTACTTTCAAGATGTTGTTTGAGTCTATTATTTATAATGGTTTCCATTATTTTACAAATATTATTTGTTAATGATATAGGCCTGTATGAATTAACATCATTCCTATCTTTGTTTGGTTTTAATATGGGAATGACAATTGCTGTCTTCCATTTATTTGGTATTTTACCTGTCTTCCATATTATATTCATTAATTTAATAATAGGTTTAACAAAGGCATTTGGTAAGTTTTTATATACTGTATAACCTATTGTGTCTTCTCTAGGTGAAGTGTCACTTTTTGTTTTAAGGGCTTTTTCCATTCATATAAAGTTATGTCTTTATTTAATTGTGAAGTTTTTGTACCTTGATCTTGAAACATGTGCTTATATTTGGTTTCTACTTCTTTTTTATGCATCTGGAATTTTGTAGTATGATTGTTGTTACTAGACATGTTTTGGAAATGAGCCGCAAATAAATTAGCTTGCTCTTCTGAGTTATTTGTATTATTTATTCTAGGATTATTAATAATGTGTTTGCCTCTTATTGTTCTTATTTTATCCCATACTTGTTTCGCATTAGTTTCTTGGTTTAATGTATTACAGTATTGTTGCCATGTTTTTTCTTTTGATTGTTTAATTAGGTATTTTAATTTGTTATCATATGTCTTATATTCAAGAAAATGAGAAGTGTTTTTGGTACGTTTGAATTTATTTAGTGCTTTAATTTTATCTCGCCTAGTATTTTTAATTTCTAATGTCCACCAGGGTACACTAATTTTATTCTGTTTACCTTTAGTTTTCGGGATTGTTCCCGTAGCCGAATCTATTATTGCTTGTGTTATATTGTTATAAAATATATCTACATTATCTGACTGTATATCTTGTAAAATGTTTTGCATTATATTTTGCCTAAAAGAGTCCCAGTCAGCTTTTTTATAATTCCATCGCGATATTTTTTCATTAGATGTAAACTGAGCTTTTCTCTGTATAGTAATGTAAATAGGAAAGTGATCACTCCCCAGTGGATCAGTTTGATCTACTTACCATATTGCTATCTGTGCCAATCCAGGTGTACATATAGTTAGATCTATAGCGGACATTGAGCCATTTATTGGATTTAACCTTGTTTTTGCTCCATCATTTAAGAGTACAAGTGAAGAGTTATTGATCCATTCCTGCACCCTCTTACCCCTGGAGTCAGTATGATCCCCCCCCCCTCTAAGTTATGTGCATTGAAATCACCACATATAATCGCCTGTGAGGTTCCTATATGCTTTGTTATAGCTTTTAGTGCTAGTTGATGAATAATTTTAGTATCGCCTCCAGGGTCATATAGATTATATACATTAATATTGGTTGAGCCTGTATGAATTGTTATCATTTGTATTTCTATTTGGGAGTTTTTAATATCATCTAACTCAATTATCTGATTAGTGACAGAGGGTATTCTATTATTTATATAAATTACTAACCCTCCACCCTGACTATCTAATCTGTGTTTAAAATAACCTGGTGCATAACCTTGTATGTGTGGTGGTGTTTTATTATCTGATAATTTAGTTTCTTGTATACATATTACATCAGGCTGATTTTAGGTATTAATTAGATTTAATTTAAGTTCTTCTATATTGGATCTTAATCCTCTGGCATTCCATTGAAAAATAGTTATGTCTTGCATTGGTTTGTTATTCATAATTGGTTTTGGTCATTTCTTAACTTTTGTGTAATATGTCTCAGAACAGTTTGTATTTCAGTTTGTAATGTTCTTTGAGACTGAGATTCATTAAATTGTATTTCATTAATTAACTGTTCTAATTTTTTTGTTACAGAATGTAAGTCTGTTAACAGTGTGTTTTGAGTTTTAATGTCATTTTTGGTTTTGGTTTCTTGTTCAGTTCCTATATTACTTGCATTGGTCTTACATGGGGCAATTTGGCATTTTTCAGATTGTTGTTTGTTGCCATTGTTGCTGTTATTGTTGTTGTTTCTAATTGTATTTTGCTTTTGATGTTGTTTTGATTGTTTATTAGTTTCTGAGTGAATTTTGCTTATCAGGGTGATATTTGTTGGAATTTTCTGATTAAGGGTATTATTGTTGTTGTTTTGATTATTGTTGTTGTTGTTATTGTTATTGTTTGATTGTTGTTGTTTTTGTTTTTGCTGGTTGGATTTATATTGCTCTTTGGCCATCTTGTAGTTTAAGTGATGTTTATTCATCAGATCTATTATAGCTTTCTCTTTCAGGGCATAGGGGCACTGCATAAATGCAGAGGTATGATCTTCCTTGCGATTAGCACATTTTGGTGTTTCTCTTTTACATTTCCCTGTATGATGGCCCCCACATTGATGGCATGTTGCTTTAAAGGTACAAGTGACCTTATAGTGACCCCAGTGTTGGCATTGGGTACAGAAGCGAGGCTTATTTATAAATGACTCTAACCTGTATCTAGTACCTGTGGTTCCAAGTTTAACTAAGGTGGGTAGGGGGGTAGCTGTTTCAGGCCAGTCTGGAGACTACCCCTGCTTTATATGGTTCAAGCGCGGACGTGATGGAAAACACCCCTCTACGGTTTAGGGTTAGAAACGTTTGGATAGTTTGATGTGAGGGATAGAAAGAAGTCAAAGTGCATTTATATGAATACAAATGTAAAACAAACGACAGACGCATTGGTTTCAAAATAACATTTTTATTCAAATAACAAATATTTTTTTCAAATAACAAACATTTCAAATAACAAACATTTTTTTCTTCCATAACACTAATACATTATCTTTGACATGGTTGACAACGTTGTGAGTTAAATTGAGATTTCCACTGTTGGAAGTCATTGGGCCATTGATGTACACTACGTTTCCTAGCTAAACACAACAGATAGCCATAATGGTCACAAAATCATCGATCTACTTTGTCATCGTTTCGAGATGAATGATGATCAAAAGAAATCACTAAATGTTCTAAAGAATATCCAAGACTGCGATGATGCAGATAATAGACACAATATTGTCCACATACCATAGAATCTGTGCCTTGTAATTTCACATTATTGAATCGTGTCGTCTGGGCATTTCTTCTCATAAAGTCAATGATATCATTTTCCAAAGGGGGTAATCCATACGAATCAAAATACTCCACATAACCCTCTTGAGGAAAGTAGATAGCTACCCAGTGAGTACCTGGAAGATGACTGTCATCTGTGTTGATGACATAAGCTTATTCTCTTGAGGTTTGCGATGAGGTAGTTCATCTTTAGCACACACGACAGGATTCCAAGAAGCAGTGTACGAACTACGCTTCAAAAGATAATAAAGTTCCCAGGTATCCATTTTTTGTTGTGTAGCCTTGTTTTTTTCCTTTCTTCACAGGTGATGATAAGTCATCAATTCAATCCAGACTTTTTGCTTGGGTAACTGTCCTTGGAACAGATGATCTTCGATCTTAGATCGGAGTCCAGCGGCAATGGTGAAAGTTTTTACTTCCACGCGTCGTATCGGATATTTGGCTGTCGTTCTGCTCAAAGTGTGACTGATGTCATTTCCCACTTTAGGTAACACTTCCACACGACGCACGTATAACCTGGCTTCTTGGATCATGGTTTTGTAGTCGTTGGCATGAGCCATCAAATGGAAAGCAGCACTGCTACGATTCAGTCTCAAGCGGATATCCACTCCGTTCAGCAAATACTTCTCTTGAAACCACATGTCCAAATGCAAACGATCGAACAGTTAGTTCTAAACTACGTCCTTGCAGAATTTTCTTTCGACGTTCGTTAAAACCCACATTGTGAGGATTGCCAGGATTGTCATCGGCGGCTGCTACGGACAAGGCTGTGTCGTTAAACGTATCTGCTGTGTCAGGTTTCCATACCACGCAAACATCTAGATGAGTGTTCTTGGCTTTTTTTCCGTACGTCAAGAGATTTTCGAGGTACGCTCGGTAAGGGTAAGTATCCATGCTACTGCTGACCAGTTTGTTATTCATGTACAAATCCACTTCGCTGAACAAGGAATGCATGAAATTGTTGACGGGAGCTACTAGGGCATCTGCTGCCAGCGGGTTGCCGTCCGTTCTGGCTACTTTCACTTTCAAATACAAGTAACTGTTGTTTAGATCGATGTAATCTTCGGGTTGTCCTTTGATTTCAAACTCGATGGGAGCTGAATCCGTCAAAGAGGAGACGGGATGAAATTCGACCTATTGGGCTTCTTGTATGGTCATCATCGTGGGTGGCATGGCAAAGAGATCTAGTTCCGACTTGGAACAGGCACAAGATTCTTGGTGCATGATTTTTCTCTCAGTCTCTATGTGTTTTACTTTTAATAATCAAAAATGTCTAATTCTCGAGAGATTCTTTTCTTCTTCGTCTTTCTAGCTTTAGAAGTACGGAGACTTTTGAAAGGGTGCCTTCGTCGACGCTTTCTACCATGTCCTTGCTGTGTCCTCAGGGAAGCAGGAATGCCAGACTCGGTAACGTTCAGGGCATTTATAGGACTTTCTCGTCGATCCAAAATCTCTTTACCCGTTTGAAGCAAGACATTTTTGCCTGCTCTCAAAAAAGCTTCTTTAGGGTTTTGTTGGTCAATGAGAACATTGTGAAGAAAATGGTATTTCATTTTTCTTGACGACCATCTTTGTGTATCCGCCTAAAATATCATATAATTCATGACAAAAGGTAATGACCATCATTTTATCCTTTGAAAAATTCATCATGAGGCGACGAGCCACTTTATGGCACTCAAAGGTAACACTTTATTTGACTTGATCCAGTGTTACGTGCTTAGGCTCGAATAAGCAGCAACACAGAAAGAGTGAAAACTAACAAGCTTGTAAAACTTTAACAATGATTTTTATTAAGTACAATTATTTTCATAAAATAAATAAACTTACGGTTTTAGAGAATCAAATCCAACCTTAATCCAATATAGAATTCACAAAAATAATCCACTAATGGAATTGCAAGAGTCCTGCTAAATAAATGTTCTAATAGTTCCAGGTTCGAATCTTGACGATGTAATCCAAAATGGCTGACAATGTCACGTGATGCAGTTCTTGTTTTATTATCATCCAAATGAAAATATGAATTCAGGTTCTTTTCCTCTTTCTATGACGAAATGACACAATGTCCAGAACAAGATAATTAAAATTAACACTCAAACATAAATAAACAACTTAACTTTAAAAAAACCCAGATTCTACTGAATCTCTCTACCAGTACAATGATTTAAATACCCGTTTTTAATATGTAACAAGGGATCACGTGATTTTCTAGAAATTGATAGAAGGTCAGAGGAAGAGTCCACCTTCACCAAATCACATACTCAGTGAAAGATCTAGATATTTCTTAACCCCAAGAACTAAAAATAAAAAGTTGTCCTTGAGATTAACCAATAGTTTTAGAAGCTTGTTGACAATGTCTAAAGTAGGGTCAGGAATTAGGTCAACAAGCCAAGGTCAAAACTTGTTTACAGTTAGAGTCTAGATCAGCCTGAATTTACCAGAAAAATCTCCCAATTAATGAATATTAAAGGCAAAATGACAAATTTGGATTTAACAATTAAAAAATAAATAATTTAAATCCAATAGACGTAACAGCAGGGCTTTACCAAACACAACATTGAACGTGGTAACAAGTGTAGTGACTAAATGTTAACCACTAAAATAATAACCTGCAGGAATGCTGAACACATAGGTGGACCGATTAGTTTTGGGGTGCGGTGGGCTAGTGTGGTCTCTTGCGTCTAAGGCTTTTTGCAATTTCTCGTCAAACACTTCTACTGTAAAAGTGTTTTGATTTTCGACGATGTTTTTGATTTGTGTCGGGTGTATCATTTCCACTAAAGCCACTTCCCAATGAGCATCTTGATCCAAATGAATGGACTGTGGTAATTTAGCCGTGTAACAGTACAACGTGTTGTTAGGAAACACCTCCATGGAACTGTCACTGGGTAAGGTTAAGTAAAATTGGTTAATAGTGTTGTTCATAATTCCAATGTTCTTCAGCCCGAGGAGTCACTCGAGGTTAAAGGAGTGTCTAAAAGAGGATTGTGATTGGAAGGGTGACTGCCAGGAGAATGACTAACGTTGGACGCATGACTCCCAATATTGTTACTGTTGTTCCCGTTGTAAGAGTATTTCAGGGAAGGATTGGGAAGAAGATAACCGATGCAACTGCTGAGTAAAATGGTCCACAATTGTTTGTCTCCTTGTTGCAAACTGAAATTAGCAATGGCTGCACCGATGACACAATACACCACAAAGATTTGACAGAAAAAGACGATTTGCGTTTTAGGGACACGTTCTCCACACCACACCCACAAGGGTTGCTTTTGTAAATCTTGCAGAGATGAAGTGGGTGAAGGAGTAGTCACTGTGGTTGCTGAAGCTGTATTGAAGGGCATGATGGTCACTTCTTTTTATAGTCGATGACTTGTGCAGCGTCAATCCAGGAATCAAAACTAGGAGGATAACATTTCCAACGTACTTTGACACGACGTTTTCCTACTTTACGGGTTCTTCGTTCAAGAATGCTTTCAATGTCGTACACGTCGTCTTCTTTTTTGGTGACACGTTGTAGCTCAGGCAAATAAAACGTTCCTTTTAATACTTCTCCGTTCATGTCTTCCAATTTATAGACGGTAGGATGACGGTCACGCACTCGTCCAGTAACACGAAACAATTCGGTGGTCCAGTTGGTTAAGTAACCTTTATCGAAAGTGCGTTTGGTTTTGCCAATGCGTACCCAATCTCCAGGGATTAACACTTCTCCACCTTTCTTGGGGACAGCCATCGTCCGGGACGTACCAAACATACGCTCAAAAACAGTCACTTAGTTGTCAGCTGTCTCATCTTGTGGTGCACGTCCAATGCTTCTATGGTAAGATTGATTGTAGGCTTGAACTAAGTGCGGTAAGACGTCGATGTACTTGAGAGTGTGTTGATGCGTAAAATATTTCCACATGAGTTCTTTCGTACATTGAATTCGTTCCACGATACTGGCTTTGGTTTCAGGATTTTCGGTGGTGAAAAAATGAATGTCACGTTTCTTTAATTCTCGTTGGAAAGCTTGGTTCAGAAATTCGGTGCCTTTGTCGGTTTGCCATCGAAGAGGGTGACGACAACTTTGTTTCAACACCAGTTGCAAAGCTCGTACTAACTCTCCGCTCGATTTGGATGTCAATGGTACGACCCAGGCAAATTTAGAAAAGACGTCGATGACACAAAACAAATATTTGTAGCCGCGATTGTAGGTAGCTAAATGAGAGACATCGGCTAAATCGGCTTGCCATTGATGATCTATGCCTTCCACTTGAGTGCGACTTCTGTGAAATTTTCGTCGAATGGGTTTGTGTAAAGTGTATGTCGCTTGTTCTAGTAACCATCGTTGTACTGCAGGTAAACGGAGCTTTTTCAGGCGAGTTTTTGCAGCACGATACAATTTCTGAATACATCCGTAACCTGCAGGATGATCTGGATCGTAGTAAATGCTGGCTAATACTTTCTCCATGGTTTTGTTAATACGTTACCCACTCTTCGAGGATATTGCTTTGGGTGGGACGAAATGGGGGTTGTTTGGAAACAGTTTTACGTGTCCGATGTGCCACATGAGTCGACGTCGAGGGTACTGGTGGTGGTGGTGGTGGTGGTGGTAGTGATGGATGTGGTAATGAGATAGCTTTGGTCTTCTTTTCTTTTCTCACTTCTGGTTTCCTTTCTTTCTTTTTCACATCTGTTGAAGGAGGAGTGGCCATCATCTTTTTAACCCAAGTTTTGAGTTCTTCTCGTTGGGGAGTGGGGGAAGGGGTCAATAAGGAAGCGGCAATCTTACTCGGAATGGGAGTGGTAGTGGGTGTTTGAAAGATATAATGAGGTTCTTCTTCTGTGTAATGGTGGGGTGACGTCTGTTTTGGCCGCTGTAGAGTGTGAGAGCGACGGAATATTCATCACTGCCTTCAAATCGGACAGGTGGGAAGAACTGTTTGTTCCACAACTTTTCGATGAAAGAGTTGTAGTCGTTGCAAAAGTTGACCGTACTTTTGCGATTTTTCGGTTTCGGACAAATCGTGGCGATGCATAAAAGATTGCAATTCGTGTTGTAATTGGGACATCTCAGACAAATCAGGATTGGGCGGTAAATGGGGGGTACGTTGTTCTTGCCAACGATGGTATTCCATCCATCGTTTGTAAGGGACTAGAGTCAGTTTTTGTCCTTCCATGGGCTTCCAAAGGTTACGTCTGTGTTCGTGGTGTTCCATGGGTCCCTTTTATCTTCTGGAAGGATCACATTTGGGAGATTCCTCGTGCCATCCCTTGTACCAAACCTGGCAATATACTCGCGCCGGCTTTTGCTAATCCTGTCAACACAGGAAAAAGAAAGGGTAAAAATCCTCCGCGCTGCACCAACATCTTTTTCTTTTGATGGACGGGTATTTTCTTTTGGACCATTTGACGAAGAACGTGTCGATGTTTGGCTAAGCAATTTTTCTGGTGTGGAGAAAAAGGTATCGTGCCTTTCAAGACATTCAAACAACATTCGCACACGGTATCGATGACATCTTTGGAAGCAGTTTCAATGATTTGTTTTCGCATGGGTGGAGAGGCTTTGGACAGGACAGACAACACGTCTCCGTGTTTGACTAGACGAGGAGGTAGTCCTTTTCTTTCCCTTTCCCTTGGGGAGTGAATAATAATGTTTTGTGCGAGGTGACATCTTTGCTTGTTCGTTCCACAATACCACTGACGTCAATGACTTGGAACACTCACCCTTTTATCTTTTTTTTTTTGTTGTGCCATCACTTGATTTATAAGTGGCATCGCTTCTTTAGGAGCAAAAATCCTCCGCGTTGCACTAACATCTTTTTTTTTACGGAAGGATATTTTCTTTTAGGTCTTTTGACGACGAACGTGTCGATGTTTGGCTAAACGAGAAGGTAGTCCTTTCCGTTTCTTTCATTTGTGAAGTGAAGGAGAATGTTTTCCGCGAGGTGACACTTTTACTTGTTCGTTCGACAATACCACTAACGTCAATGACTTGGTACACACCACACCCTCTTTTATCTACTAGCGCTTCGTCAAAAAGGTAACGATATGTTTCCCAAAATTGCCAAAGGATCTTTGGAGGGGATGACGTCGATGTTTGGTTTTTAAGCCTTTTGTGGGATGACGAGATTGTCTTTTTCCTTTTCCTTTTTGGACAGCAGAACGACGATGGTTGTGGTGTGCACGTTTTTGAAGAAGCATCCTTGAGTGTTCAGCAGTGGTACAGAAAATACTGATTCCCGTTGTTGTCCTCAGGTCATATTTTTATACTGGAATGCAAAGCCACTGATTATCTTTACGTCGTATCAACTTCATGGTAGGTAACACACGTCGTGAAAGGGTTCGTAACGTACTCAATCGGGACAGTTCTTGTTTGGATAAATCTAGTAAACTCTTTAACATGCCAGATCTTTCTTGGACTTTGACTTTGGGGACTGGTACTTTGTGAGCAGCTGCTACTGACGCTAATGTGGACGAGGGTGTCACTGGTGGAGGAGACGTTTTGGGAGACGCAGATTTCCAATGTTTCATCAAATTAGGAAAAACAGGTGTCAAATTGGATTTGGCTGGCATCACCCGCAACGCAGAAGTGGAAGCAGCTGAGGCTACTGGAAACGCGGTTCCTGCCAATCGTCCTTGTAGATCTTCTCTTGCTGGTCGTGGTTGACGAAGATAAGGTTGCGTCCTGGCCGAAGTGCCTCTTTTGCGGGTGACCACTTTTTTCTGTGGACTTTTCTTTTTCTGTGTTTTGGTCTTGGCACCATTGTTCTTTTTCTTAGGGGTTCGTTTGGCTTTTTTTTCTTGGGGTGAACTTTGGAAGCATTGGGATCCCATTTCAAAAGGGAACGAATGATGACACCTCCTAGAGAACCACTACCTCCAGGTTTCAATATGATTTGCTTTTTGATTTGAGTGTCGATGCGAGGATCGGCCAGTTGCGTCAAGGCTACTTTGTTTCTGTCAAAAAAACGTTTGGTTTGATGTGGAATGTGAATGATGCCTTGCAGTATTTGACGTGCTGTCACCGTAAACCATCGTAAGACTTCTTTGAGACTGGCTTCTAAGACGTGAGTACGTATTTGTGGATTTTTTTCGCGACTGATACCGTACAAGGCACGAATCAATTTGATGGGAAGATGAGACTGAAGGGACGTCATGTTGACGATGTATGAGACATGGTCAAAGTGACCCAAGGTTTTTTTAGATTTTTTAGTGCTTCATATGGTTATGTCGACGACGAGGACGTGTACACGACAGGTCCTCCGTCTTGGCACCAGTCGTGAAACAAATCAGTTTGAAATCGCAAATAATCGGGGGTGGTGGGTTTTAAATCCACGAGTATATAGGCGTGTGGTGTTTGAGTGGCATCATCGTACACATGAGTCAGCCAAGGTGTTCCTAACTGTTTTGCTAAGACTTGCACTTGTGATTTATCTCGAGGACTTTTAAACAAGACCACGTAATGAGCATTGAGACTAATGGTACGATGGGCTTTACTTTGTTGAAATAAATTTTGTGTAATGTAAATGACAATGGCATTACGATGATGCCCTTTACGCGTAAACCACAGTTTAATTTCTTCTTCGTCTTCTCCTAACATGTCGTAAAAAATGACCCAATGAGTTTGACTAGGGTCAGACACAATCCCATTGTCTTCTCTAGGAATACATTCCACAAACACAATGGAATCACCTTGACTTTCTTGTAAGAGGCTGTATGCCGATTGCCACTCTTTGTAACACCACACGATGCGTTGAGGTGGACGATCGATCTAATGATGTTTATGTTCGATCAAACGTTTGACAAATTCGGTTTTGCCTGAACCGCTCGGTCCAGCAATTAACATGTTAAAAGGATGACGAAGATACAAGGCTTCCCAACTAGCATGATCTAAGTGTTCGTCAATGACTTTGAATGTCGAGGAGGAAGGAGTAGTAGAAATAGCAGAGTTAGCCATAGTAGTGTAGGGTATGACACAATTGACACAAAAACAGACAAGACAAGAGATTTTTATACTTTTTTCAAGACACGTTTATTTCAATACATGTTTAAATGAGAAAAACACGAAAGACAAAAATACATTAAAGCCAAATGGATAAATACAGGAATAAAATACACATGGAAACGATCAAAGTGGCATATAAACAAGTCACTGTACAACATTGTTTGGGTAACGAAGGTGTTCTAGAGGTAGTGTGCAATGTTCTTATAGTCTCTACATGGGGTACAGTCACATACGTGTCCTCTCGAAAGGGTCTTTGTGGGGGAATGTCCATGACAGTTCTGTCTTGAACAGAGGGATTGTCCTGGGTGACAGATTCTTTTCTTCTTCTGGTACTATTACTAACACAGGTTTAAAAGTGACTTTTTTCACTCGACGATGTATTTTACGAACACAACGCTTGGGCATAATGGGATGCTTCGTTTGTCCAAGCCTCAAAATCCCAATTTTTCCAGTCACGTACATCTGTCCAATGAGGGTGTAAATCACAAGCTACACACACATCTTCGTACACCGCTTCTGTACGTAAAAGTTGACGAATCGTTTTTTTCTTGTAGAGGTCGAGACGTATCCAGATGAAAGCGTAAGGCTTTTAACAGAATGAGTCTCTCGTGGACATTTAAAGGAGTCACCATATTGTCTTTTTTGTAGGTAGTGTTCGTAAAGTGTCCACAAGGAATCAACAGGTAAACGAAATCCCAGAAAGCAAGTCACTAAAACACACACTACACGTCGACCCCAATTCATATGGCACTGTTCTTGCAATAAGGGTTCGTAATCATTCACAGTGTGAATATTCTCATTGATATCCTTCCACGGAATCTATTTGATCACACGTGATAAAAGTTGTGGCATGGTCGTTCTCTTTTATACTTCTTTTTTTTTTCGAAAACCTTCAGTGTATATTCTGCACAGAATCAAATCTTCTCCAAAAAGCGAAAGTGATTAATATAACGTGTAATTTCGTCCCACTGCCAATCAGGGCAACGGTCAAGAAGGATAAAAAAAATCTTCAGATGTAAACGTACCAAATTCGAAACAGTGGAAAAAGATACCCTTGATCCAGAGAAATCTGACACGTTGGTTAATTTTTGTCACTTTTCTCTTGTGAATTTCACGACACAAAAGTTTTACAGTTACCCTTTGAGATTTTTCTTTAGCAAGGCTTTGCCAAACGTCCTTGTAGATCTTCTCTTGCAATTCGTGTGGTAATCCTTGAATATTATGTTTTAGAGAGGGCTTATATACTGGTCTAGGTTTGTTACACAACATGGAGTAGTATTGTCACTTCCAATCACTAGGTCCTACTAAAGGTAGGTATTGACAATTCGGAGACCATCGAGCATGTTCCAGGTAAGCGGAATCTTTCTGTTCCCACTCGTAAATGGATACACCACAACTGAAGCACTTGACTTTATCCCCTTCGCCCAAGTAGAAAAATCCGGCTCTGGCTAATTCTTCAGGAGTTGGTCCAGGCAGATATTTTGGCCATTTATCTTTGAAAGTTTGGAATCGACTTTTAAAGTGACAGTATTCAGGCAAACTCGTAGGGAACAAATTTTCGACTCTCCTCACTTCAGTTCGATGTAGGTACGGTGAAATTCCTAGGAGTCTACGATAACGTGTGGCACCGCTTTCGCATCCCTCAGTTTTGACAGGCACAGCATCGCTTTCCAGGGTAGATATAGGGGTAGTAGTCATAGCAACGTTCGCTTAGGTCACAGCGTCTGGCATCACTACAATCGCAAGGTTTACCATCGCACTCCATTTGAGAATTACCAAACTTGAATGATGACTGTTTAAATGGATTCATCTTCTTTTCGCTTGGTCGTTGTAGTTACATATTAACTATTGGTCTTGGACAATGTCCCTTTTTATATGCTGCCCAATATCGACGTGACCGTACGGTAGAGTGAAGTGATTGGGAAGTCGTACTCTTTTTTGGTACACGATTTGATAGACTTTTTCCAAAGGTCGGCTAACGATTTGGTGTGTGGGTAAACGGACAATCTTGTGCGGTTCGTGGGTGGTCACTTTAAACGTTTCATCCTGTCCCGACTGTAAGGCTTCTTGTAGCACGTCAAAGTTTACCACTTGACTGGTGCGATAATTGAGAGTCAATCCTTTCACTTTACATTCGGTATGAATTTCTCCTTGGGGGTCTCGGTATTCGTAGCCGTAAGTTTTAGGACCGCCACTTGCAAAACATAGAATCTTGTCGTCGGGATGTTCATCGGTCCAGGCTCCTAAACGGTCTCCTTCGATGACAGGGTTACACTGGTTCGGTCGGTGAATGTAGATGCAACTGTCCGTGTCAAAATACAACACACGATCTCCTAACAGTTCTAACTCTTCGTACAATTTTAAGCGAGCGTGGGCTGTCACGTAAGCCGCAATGATGACATTTCCAAATTTGTCGGCTTCTACAAAGTCTAGTTCTTCAACGTAATTGACTAAGATCAAGTCCTCACGAATGACGTCCACGTGTTTCATAACTTTGGTTTTGTCGTGAATCATCTGGAAGTAGCGAGACGGTTCGGACAAATACTCTGTCTTGGGTAAAGACGGTCGTTGTGCCATTTTACCCCACAAGCAATTGAACATCACTTTGGCAAACGATCGCCTTCCTTCGTTTTTCTCGATGTGGTCTAAAGTGATGCCTTCCTGCTCCCGATATTTTTCTTTGAATATATTTTGATCTACGGAAGTGTGACATCAGGAAGGATAGCCACTAGCTTCTGGTTTTAGTTTCAAAAAGGTATCCACGTAGTCTGCAAAAATACCTTTCTGTCTCGTCGCCCTAGTGGTATTGTTGTGTCTTGGGAAAGTGGTAAATTTCGTACACTTTTAACAGTCATTATCCCAGGTCCAGAGCTTTAAACAATTCCACGCTAACCCACGTTCCTGTCAAGGCGCGTGCTGGCAAGGTTGGTCTTGGTTGCACGTTTCGGCACAAGTTCGACACAAAGGAAACATCAGTTTTCCTTGGCAATGGTGAGGTAAAACGGGATGGTACAAGTCCGTAGGAGGCAAGACTTTGCACTGGATCAATCCATCGTACTGTCGAATGTGGTCCAAGTCAATGTGTTCTGTTATCAATTCTGGATGCCCAAAGGAAAAGTGACAATATCTGCAGACATAAGGATACAGCGAACACACATCCAAGTATTTGATTTCTTCTCCTTTCTCCTCGTCCACTTGGTACAGCAAACAGGTGGCAATCGTTCGTCCTCCGTACAAACTATCCCTGGGGTTCAGGGGGTCCACCAACTTGTAACTTTCTACGATGCGTTTAAACTCGGGATCGGTTTTCAAACGCTGATCGTACTTGTTTTCCCACATTTCCACTACCTGGTATCCTTGCTGTTCTAACTTCAAACGTCGCTGACAAGTGGTCTGGTACAAGTCTTCCAAAGTCCGTTGTAAAAACTGATTTTTGGTGTCACGTTGAGTGTAGCACATGGGACATCCGTGAAATAAGCATCCGTTAAACTCGTACACGATCTGAGGGTTTTCTAAGTCCCAGCCATCTACCGAATACGTTCCGATGGTCTTTCGCCTCCTCCGTTGGAAGCGTGTTGGATCCATTTGTCTTCCTTGTCGCACAAGTAATGGAGCCAGCGTAGGGCTTTGACCGAGTATTGACGTTTGACAAAATTTATCGTTTGAGGACTGATGAAAGCTAGAGTATTTTCAGGCATGAAGCGTTTTCGGTACACTAAGGAACATGCTTTGGCAATGGTACAAGCTTCTTTCAAAGGATCGATCCCTCCGTACTCCATGAACAATTCTCGAAATTTTCCACAGCAACGTCGTAAAATGTCCTCGTCAGATCGACAGTACTTTAACATTTCTTCTTGAAAGTCGAAGGGGTCCGAGGCGTGAGTCGGGTACCAAGCATGGAAAGCTTCTCGTTGTTCGATGCGCATGTTATCGGGGTCGTAGTCGTCAGCCTCAGGTAAATAGGGTAGAACGGCATGTTGATTGGCTTCGGTATTGAAAAAGTGTGGAAAATAACCTTTAGCCATTTCTGTCATTCCAAATGATTGAGGCATGCGACTCAAAGGCATGGCCAAGTAACACATCGAATCTTTAAACTGTACATGTCCTACTTGCATAGAAATGATTCTGGCTCCGTTTAAAGTCACTTGAGGACGTTCGGTACTTTGTTCCGCATAGTATCTGAGCAGAAATTGCCCATCGTATCCCGAGAAATTGTGAGCCATGACCGTGGCATGGTGATGACAATCGCCGTAACGTTCGATGTCTTCTGGACTCCACCTTTCGTCGATGGGGTTTAGGATCCATTGGGCAAAATCGGCTAGCGTGTTTGACCCTCGAAAGATTTTTTCACGTCCTCCAGGAATCTTGCTGCAGTGAGGGCAATGACTAAAGATAGGTTCTTGGATGCACTTCTCGCACGCACGGTGAGCCACGCAGAAATTAGGAATGTGAATACAGTTTCTTGCATGCATTCAAAATCAAAAAAGATAAAATTCCCTTTCTTCTGGGTATCTTCTGGTCGGGGTTGATATTTTTGAATGAAGCATTTGTGCTCCAAGTCCACGATTTGGTGACAAATGTGACATCGTTTCTTCCCTCGACAAACGTGAAACTTGGCATTACTGGTACGTATGCCTTGTCCACAAGTAGGGGACAATCTCAAAAGCTGACCAGTACTTTTCTGCTGTGAATCTTGCATCTTCAAATGTTGTTGGTAACAGGTAAGACTGACAAAAGTGTGTTGACAAACAGGGCAATGCACTCGTACTTGTCCTTTGTCCAAACAAGGTTGAGAGGCCAAACATCCCTCACATTTTGATCCACAATGCTTGTGTTGTTCTCGATTGTTAAAACCATAGCCACATTTTTCACAGTAGTAACTGTATCCCAGAAATCCAGCGATACTGGTAATGGTATCAAAATGACCACCGTGATGATAGACGTGAATGTATTTTCCGTCTTTGAAATCGTGGCCTCGAAACAAAAGAGGACCACGCACTTCTTGAGGGTGTACTTTCAAGGTGTAATGTGGAGCCAAGCCACCTTGCAATTTTTGCATTTCTGGACTGCCGCAAGGGGTGTCTTTGGATATCAACGCTTGCTGTAACAGGAGTTCTGCTTCACTTCTTTGTTTGGCTCTTTCCGATTGTTGAATAGTTTTCCATGCTCTTTTCCATTCTGCCGTGTCGTTCTTGTTGGCATACGTTCGTCCCACGACGACAGCACGGGCTAAACACATCTGGTCTTGAGGATTGTTAATTCGGACGAGGCTTAGTTTGGTGTTGTGAAGGTTGTCGACCAATAATACTTTTTTGCGTCATGTCCCCTTGGGAAGAGACACGTGGGTCATGAACAGTGTGGCTTTTCCATCGGTGATGTGAAACTTGTCGTTGAATTGTTGCACATGTTGAATTTTGTCGATGACTTTGGAAGGTGTTAATTTTGATGGGTTAGTAAATTCGATCCAAACGGGAGACTTCAAATTATCGTAATGAATAGAAAGTCTCAAGCGATCGTCTTCTTTGGCTTGACATTGCTGTTTCAGTGCAGTTAACAAAGAATCCCACACCTCAGTAATGAACCCTTCTGTATTCTCCAAAGGTACATTGGACTTGAAATCTTTAAACTTTACTGCATACGTGTAAGCCGTTGTTCTAAATATTCGAGAGGAACGCTTTTTTCAGGGTTTACTAAGGGTGGTGCACTTTGCTTGGACGTCGATTGCCTGGGTGTGGATTCGTGCTCACTCATGTCATCTTCAAAATCACTGGCATGAATTTGAGCCAAGACTTCAGCTACTGTGCTAGGAGATACATTACGTTTCTATCTCTTACTGTCTTCTCCTTTCTCGACAACACGATGCGGTCTTTTCATCTTGTCTGCAAAATGTCAAATGACTACATTATAAAGACCATAACCCCTATATATTCATGTCCGATCCGTGCATATTTAAAGGGTCAGTGTCTAACCTTTCAGTATTCATTTTATTCTCACATTGACCAGAACAATGGAAGAACCTACACAAGTTGAACTTCTCATCAGAGCTTTACGTGGGGTCATACAAAATTTTTCTTCAGACAAGCCGACGGACTACTCTCCCTCCTATCGTGATAAAAGTCAAGATACTTGATATATCTGTAAGAAGAAAGGACATTGGGCTACAGAATGCCTAGATCGTAACAAAAACACAAAAGGTACCAATAGAGACAAAAGTCAAGATACCTGTTATTATTGTAAAGAGAAAGGACATTGGTCTCCAAACTGCCCTAAGAAACAACAGGAACAGGAGGAGGGGGAAAGGAATTCTGAACAGGAGGTGGAGGAGTGGAGGAGGAGGAAGAGGTACCCACCCCCAAGGGAGAACCCCGTCACGTTCACAAAGACAAGAAAAGAAGACGAAACGAAAGTGAAGAGGAAGAAGAAAAAGAAAAAGCTGTGACAGTAAAGAAAATGAAAAAACAGAAAGAGTGAAACAGAAGAAACCTATGATCTTTTTAAAGTGGCATTGTGTTATGTTATGTTGTGATATTGAATTGTAACGTTTGTACCAGAATACACCAGAGAAAAAAAACGTAAGTATCTCTTGGTTTTGATTTTATAGAATAATTACCTACACTCAAACATTCATTCACTCACACGTACATCATGGGTTTAAAAAAAGGACTTTTGAGTTTTCATTGAATTAGGCAATTGAAATAGTATTTCTTTTCGAAATAATTTGAGTGGCCCTGAAAAGGACCGTTGGTGATTTGTTTGTTTAAATTAAAACAAACTCAGAAACGGGACGAAATCCTCTTCAGCTGTCTTAAGCCTTTGCCACGGCCAAGGCCTACTTCGGGACTGGTGGTTCCTGTCAATGATTTGGTAGAAATCACTAACGGTGGTATGGCAGACGTAGTCATAGATAGATCGGGTTGTTTAACTCGAGAAGGTCTTTTTCTCTTCGGTCGTGATAAAGAAGTCTGATACATTTGTTGCAGACTCCTTAACTCTGCTAAAATATCCAAAAGTACCGTCGTGACCGTTTGATTTTCACTTTTTTCTTTCTGTCCTTGGTCTTCTTTCTTCTCTGTTGCTGCTACTGTTTCTTCCTGGTGTTTCCTTCTTGCTTCTTCATCCTGCTGTTGAAAAAGAAAAGCTTGTTCTTCTACTTTCTGTTGTTGTAAAAATTGCTCCAATTCTTCTTTTTGTTTTTGCTTAAAATCATTGACGTGTACATATGATGATGCAGAAGGCAACGAAGGTTCCGGAATAAATTCTTGCGATGTTAAAAAATCCACAATATCCTAGTTAAAATCAACTTCTTCTGGATGTAGATTTGTCATGACTTTAGTAGTCACTGCTGTCCCATTACTTGCCGTCTCTACTACTGGCTCACCCCAATTCATCGTCTTCTTAGTGTCCGCCATTATGGACAACTCTTTCGCATCGATTGACTGCGCACAGGCGATAGTACCTTTATATAGGAAAGGTGACGTCACAGACTGCTCTCTTCCGATTGGATGACTGTGACTGACTTTTGTAACACCTGTTTGGATTGGTCGATACACTCAATCCGTTTCGAGCCGCTCTTCCCCTATAAATAACCGCAGTACACGGCATTCGCTTCACCTGTTTCTCATCACAAGATGTTTACCAATGTAGAATCTTCTATCCTTGTTTCTACCATGCTATTTCGGACTGACATACCCATGTATGTGAGATCATCGTGGAGTGTCATTCATATGACGGATACAGCCTTTTGGAAGAGAAGGGTATATGTGGAAAGACAAGGTTGCTTAAAGTGAGTTCTCTTCTATGGACCCACAGTGAGGAGAAGTTTAAGGAAGAGAAGAAGATCTGTGAGATGTCCTCTGTATTAACAAAATACTGTTAACATTACACATAACGGTCCTTTTCAGGGCCACTCATAGGCCTCGAAAAGATATTAGCTTTCTTTGCCTCCATTTTCCCCTTGTCGCTCTACAGTCCCCTATACAAATACAAATCATATTCCCCATGTTCGATTTCCCTTGACGCTAGATAGGCCCAAATAGTTCCCATGTTCAATTCCCCTTGACGCTAGATAGGCCCACCATGTTAAATTCCCCTTGACGCTAGATGTGCCCAAGCTGTTTTTGACTGGATTTTCCCTTGACGCTAGAGTGCCCCATATTACTACTAACGTCATCTGACACTTTGGTGCGGTATTGAATGAAGTCGCGCGCTAGACATAATTTTCAAAAGAAAATGGCGTTTTGATCTACTTACAACTGAAATTTTTAGTCATAATGTGAAATTAATGCGTATTGCAAAACGTTTCTATTTGATCTGGAATGAATAGAGTTTGATACTTTTGTCGATATATACGAAATTTCGTGATTATGAACTGGATTTATCTGGGCCATTTCTTCATGAAGTACATCGGATTTCAACAGAGTATCGACATTAGCAAGTGTGTTTCTGTTCTATTATTGAATGTTTGAAATCATAATTTTGGAAAAATATGAAGTCTTGCAATTATCATAATGGCCATATGGAATATAATATTTACTTCATTTTGAGTGCAGTAAGGAGGATGTAGTTGTACTAGGAATATAGTCAAAATTAAAGTACAATTTCGAAATGTGGATCAAGCTTGAGAACGTATGACATTTCTCATGTAATTCAGATTTTCAGAACTAAGAAACTACATTTTGAGGAAATTCAGGATGCAAAACTTTAAGTATAATTTTTGCCATTTTTATTACCAGCTAAAAAAGACACATTGATGCAATGTTACTTGCATGTTATTTATAAGGACCCACCAATTGTATGATCTGTTTGGATTCTATCTTTAGCCTAAATGTGAAACATTCTATAAAACAAAAGTTAACTCCGAATGTGGCAAAGCAGCTGTTCTGTGACAGTCCACGAAACATCTGCCTTAGTTAATTCAGAAACAAATTTAATCAACCAAAACGTAAAGCGCGAACTACGTGAGTGTACATGATTTATTTTACAAATTAGTTCCTAATATACTATTGGGCACACCTGAGTGAAATATGAAGTAGACGTTAGTCCAATATCGTAAAATAATGAACGATCCTGACAATGTAAAGTTAACGTAGAAAAAATGACCACATAATAAATTCTAGTATGATTGTTTCTAAGAATACAATAAAATGATAATCAATGATAAATGATAATAAGTACACATTATTCATCTCTGATAATTATAAGTAGTTCTAACATTTTGGCATATTCCATAGTGATATTGTTAGGTTTAGTCAGTCTGACAAAAATATATATCTTCTCATGATTCCATGATTCCATAATATGAGATACAGATACCGGATTAAGCGCTGTCCATTATGTTAGTACAATGGTGTCACTCTGTTCTTGTGCGAATAAAACATAATAGCGTAAGTTACACTGCACCTGCAAATTGTGCATGCATTGCAGTTGCACCTTTTCGATCAATCTACTATGGATATATTTGCATCGGTTAATTCTTTCTTTAATTAGTAGTTATAAGTGTGCTAGTTAAGATCTCAGAAGTATGTTACATGACGTATTATTGCTGTGGATTTAGAATTCCTGTTTGCATATCAATCAGTAATGATGAGTACGCATCCTGTTAAATCAATTTTGATGTATTATCAATATCCGTGTTTTACTGATATTTGATTCTATATGATATAAGAAATTAATTACGTTTTTACAGGAGACTAGGGATTTGACTAACTGGAAATGAAGAGTCTAAAGAACGTGACGATACGGGATACTATTTGTGTTAAATAAACGCGTTAGGGAAACTTTTGGCTGAAAGTGGCTGAATTTGAAACATAACTATCAGCAAATGTACTACAAGTTTAATGAGAAATATTGTTGTATAATGCCTTCTATATTATATAGGAGATCGATTTATTAAGCTAACATGTTATGTTGAGAACACGTCGAACATATTTCACTTTTTAAAATGTAATGACGTTAAAATATTATTATTTACACACCTAAATCTGGAGGTCAAATAGTCAGGTAACATATATCGCAAATGATTAAAGAATAACTAACCAAACACATACAATTGATTGGAGACAAACCGCATCCCACCCCAACCCCACTCCCACCCTAAAATGCAAATTAAGTGCACGGAGTTCGGTTGTTTAGAAACAAATACTCCAGTGCATATATCTCAATCTACTGGAGACCAAAAACTCAAGTACAGACATATCACTTGGATTGAGACCAAATACTTCAATGCATATTATCACTTGATTTAATTCCAAATTATCAAGTATATAATTAACAGTCAAGTGAAAGCCAAATACTTAAGTATATAACACCCAATCGATCGGAGAGTAAGAAACCATATATCCGAATCACTTTGAAACCAAATAACCGAGTGTATACAAGCCAGTAAAAAGAAATCGATGCTGCACCTTTAAAATGCAAAGTTGTTAACGTCTAAAGTTATATGCATCGACTGTCCAATTCACATGCATGAATTTCAGTAAAATTTGGAAAACAAAGTAATTTCGATGTAGGCGTTGAATCAGTATCACTCAACAAGGAAGGTGAACTACCTTTTGGGCGCATTGGAAATGATCTTTTTACAGTCTCTGAATATTTCTACAATTTATGGTGCTTCTGGCAAATTTGCGCGTTTAGAACCTCTCTTTGCTTGTTTGTTTGTTTGTTTTTTATGGTTTAACGCCATTTTTAAGCACAATATAGGCTATACATGACGGCCAGTATTAATGGTGGAGGAAGAACACGGGAAAAACCCCCGGAAAGAACCATTGACCCACGAGAAGCTACTGGCAAGCTTTCTCACATAACTACATTAGCCGAATCTTAGACTCGAACCCACGCAGGCAGAGGTGAGATGGCAGTGATCCGTAACGGACAGCGCTTTGGACCACTCGGCCACTCGGGGCCCCTCTCTCTCTTTGTTAGGAACATGTATTGCGGTGGAATGGGTTTCATCCGGGTGTTAGTTCGAGCAATCTTGTTAAAATTGTAATATTTCACGCATTGAACAAACTTTATTTAAGCTTTCTTTAAAAACAGTAATTCTAATGACAAGATAAACACTTCTAGATAGAGAAAACTCCAGAATGGGAACATTTTATGATCACATGATGTATGGAGGACAAAAACTATTGTTGTTATTGAGCAATTATAATATTGCGTTATATATTTGAAGCTTGTTATATATATATATATATATATATATATATATATATATATATATATATATATATATATAATGCTAAGCAGTGAATTACTTGATTTTCTAATTAAAATAATATAGATATTTCACTGTAGTGAAGACAAAACAATATGTTTTCACTACAAGAACTACTTTAAAAATATGTGTCACAGACTTTATGTAGCCAACGTATGTGAGCATGAAATAAAAAGAATATTTGCTTGAAACGAGTGAATAACGGATGCATTTCATCTTGTGGGTGAAAAACATTAGTAGTTTCAGTCGTAGCTTCGCCACTTGTGAAAATATAGAGTTGTTCATTCACTCGATGAAATATATCCGTTATTCACTTGTTTCAAGCAAATGTTATTCACTTGTTTCAAGCAAATATATATATATATATATATATATATATATATATATATATATATATATATATATATATATATATATATATGTGTGTGTGTGTGTGTGTGTGTGTGTAACAGCATTAGAAATATTACATATATCCAATTTCTTAACCTTTTCATGAGAATTTGTTTTTATTGATCTTCATAAAATTTCAGAGGAAGTTTTACTAAAAAGTTCTATATATTCGCATTCGGTGCCAAACGTGCAAATACCAGATGAATTATTGTTTTATCGTACTAATACGCTATGATGTCGTTTAAATGTAATTGAATCTTTACTATAATGCATTCCAATGTTCTCTATCTTGTTAGGATTTGCAAAATTGGTGTATGATGCACTAAATTACCCAAGCTAATATATTCCCATCGAACTTACGAATGGTGAACCGATGGAAAACAAAGACACTGATAAAAAGAGCCTGTAACAAACAATAAAGACGCATATTGAGATAGCATTCCAGTTCCGGTCAATGAGCGAAATGCAAAAACTTTATTACAAAGCATGTGATATTTTTTGGAATGTAATGATGAAAGCATGCCACTGGTCTAGATATCTTAGGAGGACCACAAATAACAAGACATATTCTTGTTGGTAGCCATCGAGTTTGCTCTGTATTGCCTATTATTTTTTAGAAAAGTAAATATAAAATATTAACCTGAAGTCATTTCCTTAACATAAATTAGTGCAGTTTATGTTCCTCCTATCACGGGTGGGCGTCTTCGATGACACTGGTACACCGTAGAGGTCAAATGTGATGTGCACTTCATCGTCATTGCTGTAGCTATCCATTATACAGTTGGCGACGTTATCATTAAGGTTTCTGCAGTCTTTCTATTCCGAAAACTGGACTTCTGTCATTGTATCCACAAGTGGCACCATCACGTAGCAGGCTTGCTATATCTTTAAAGTTTTTGTTACTTCTACTTTGGCCTTCTGCATATTCATCTGTCTTCCCTTTGGAGCAGTTTCTCAAACATGGCCATCCGACTACTCTTCAAGTGGTATTGTTGAACTGCTACATTAGCTACAAACTTGAATATTGCAGAAATGAGAACTTATGTCTCCCCATACATAGTTCTGTCTTTTTGGCGTGATTTGAACACAAATGGCATGCGAGCGTGATAGTTTCTCCTTTCTTTATGCTCAAAGATCTTGTTTCCGATGTTAACTGTCCTTTGCTTTTCTTTTCCAGGTCTGTAGTTGACGTTTTATTCAGTAGGGTCTAGGTATTTGTCGTCCCTTTCTTAATGCGGTAAGAAATATCCATAAATTCATCAGTAACGTACATTGATCGGTTGATATGCTCTAACTCATGATCAGCTCGATGGCACACGTTGATTATCGATCGCATCTCAGTTTCTATTCAGATACTTCTGAAAGTTATCAGTGTCCGACTCCTTCAATGATTTCATGTCTACTAAGAACAGATGACTCATCCATGAATCAGGACAATATGGACAGTCCATATACGTGCTGATGTAGACAGGGAACACATACCGTAAAGCCACTTTATATTTAATCTTACTAAATACTAATTTATTAACTCAACGTTACAGATTAAATATAACTTTATGCTACTTTTTATAGCTAGTTATTTACATATTGTAAAATTCCAATTAGGTTTTAATATTCTGTTCCTTCCTGGTGAAAGAAAGACTGAATTTTCAGATGTTACTTCATCTGTGTTGTGTTACGCTTTCATTTGACACATTTTGCACAAGACAAACACCTTTTTTGGAGCTTACTTTATTTTATAAATGACATTGTATGTAGCCCATTTCTTCGATCCTTAGGAATGTAGTCCATTCCTCAATCCTCATGTATGTAGTCTATTACTCAGTCATCATGTATGCAGTCCATTCCTCAAGCCTCATGTATGTAGTCTATTACTCAGTCATCATGTATGTAGTCTATTACTCAGTCATCATGTATGCAGTCTATTACTCAATCATAATGTATGTAGTCTATTACTCAGTCATCATGTATGCAGTCTATAACTCACTCATCATGTATGTAGTCTATTACTCAGTCATCATGTATGCAGTCCATTCCTCAAGCCTAAAGTATGCAGTGTCGCAGAAATGAAACAGAGTTGGTTTTAGATTAAATGAATGAAGTGACTGAAGTGAATAACTGAAGTAAACTTGATTAGTAAAGCAAAATGTGAAGTGAATAACTGAAGTAAACTTGATTAGTAAAGCAAAATGTATAATGTAAAAATACATTGATTCTCACACGCTCTCAAGATACAATTGATCCAATCACTCTTTACTAACATTCAGCCATCATGTGTGTTGTCCATTATTCAGTCCATTCATCATGACAAATGCAGAGACATGCTGTATTGTTAGATCCTTTGACTCAAAAAACAAGGCAAACAGAGAATTGACCCCATGCTTTTAGGCCTTTTGATGGAGATAAATTCATAATATACTTGAAACAGGCAACGTCTTGAAAAGGTGATTATCAGTGGTAGGATATAATCGCTAGGATAGGAGTGATTTTCGTAATTTCGAATTTTATTTGTTTTCAATGCCGGTCGATTTTATGTCATTAAAATCGATATTACAACAGCCTCCAACAGACTGTTCAATTCTTAAAATGTTATATAAACGTAGGAACACGGGTCGTTTCTACTCATATTTTATACCGTTGTATGCAGATAGATGAAACATGATCTGTTCAAACTCAGTAAGAAAGTAGACTTTTTCTAGACACAAGCTAAAGGAACGCTTCTCATAAGAATACACTATCAAAGTTTCGAAGTTCAAAGCTTCCCTTCCTTCGGTCTATGTTTGATTTCTTGTAATGGTCGCAACTTTGCATTGAATACTTTGGCACGATACTTGACATGTACTTTTACCTGGCTTTTAAGTCAAAAGGTAAATTTAGATTACGCTGCAAAAGCGAATTACTTGTTTTCATGTTCATATGACATACATATTCTATAAGTGGAAGTTAAATGAAAGTTTAAGTGGTATTATTATTAATAATATGATTCGTTATAATAAAAAATCATCGCTTCTTGTTTTTGCACGTCATAACAATGTTCGATAGTAATGTACAATTCTCAGATAGCACCAAGCAGGTGGAAACCCCGATTTGCATTATACTCTCAAGTGATAAGATTACACGTTACAATTTGGTGCGCATACATTTTGGAGACATGAATAGCAGCCTTAAAGTATGAAATAACACACTCAGCAAGACTATATTGATGATTCTACTATATCTTCATTAGCTAACATAGTATTACCTTTTAATGATACTAAAACCGTTTTTTTTACCAACGGCAGCAAACGTCCTGTAGGAATTAGATGTTATGAGAATTAAGCAAACGAAATAATGTTATCAATAAGCAATACATTTAAGAAATATTCATGGCATTCATGGCTGGTAAACGTCGTTAACATCATCTTATCCAAATATATCACTAAATCTTAGTTATTATTTATAATACATTTACATGGGGACTTATTATTTTTGTATATAGAGGTATTTTACTGTTCGCAGGTGGAGTAACGACGACAGTTAAAATCTTTGTCCATGCTTTGATATGTGCTTCATAACCATCTGCAATAATGTCACATATTGTAGTCCATATCGTAGGGCATATAATGCTTATACTTCTTTGCATGAAAGGAAATGAATGCAAGCATGCAGATTATGTTCCTCGCGGATAGGTTCAGAGAAACACTACTTTGATAAAGACATCTTCTTTGACCTTAAACGCAAGGCAAGCATAAAGGGTATTAGGATACATTTTCCATATATACTAGAAATTTACTAAACAGGAAAAGAAAAGTTTTGTTTTTGTAACATACGATGAGCCATATAATAAAATTTGAATTTTAAAGACTTGAATTTGTTGTCACTGTCTCTATACACTTGCATGGAATTCTCTGATGGAAAATCTCTGACAAACATTTGGGTTTTCTTTAGCAAATATATATTATTTTGAAAGGAAGCATACAGTTTTGCATCATTTTTTATATAATTACATGGACAATACACGTTTAAAGCAGAGGCTATTGAACCGTTCTTCGTTGGAACTCAGAGAAATATAGTCATCAGGCATGGTCTACTTTTCCAGTCTGCTGAACGACTCATCAAAAGACTCTTATTCACTTCAGTCCCGTTGGTGTCGAAATCTTAGCCCCTCACTAAGGAAAAATCCAGCATCTTTCTTAGAGCCATCGTCACCTCCAATAGCAGCATACAGGTCAACCGAAACCCACTGAGACGCGGTCAAGTACAAGTGTAAAATTCTGCATTACGCATGCGTGCAAGTCAAGTTACTTCTTACATTTCAAATAATTTCAGTACAGCTACTGTAAGAGTTTAATGTAATGACCAGGTTCGTCCGTGAATCTGTATCCGAACTCGAACATTTTCTCACTCTTCAACACATGCAACATTTAAATGAATTCAATTCGTCTCTTCATTTATCAAATGGTTAACTTGAAAACAGACTTCATTGTATCTAATAACATGACGTTATAATACATAGTTCTGACTATCTGTAAAATTTAAACTAAATACTGGAACGTCCATAATATCAAACAACACCATTACTTAACAAAGAAACTGCAGTAAGAATTGTGTATTTCATTATTATGTTGTGTTATTTGGTAACAGTACGGTTCATCCAATTCACATGTGTGTGTGTGTCTATATATATATATATATATATATATATATATATATATATATATATATATATATATATATATATATATATATATATATGTGTGTATATATATATATATATATATATATATATATATATATATATATATATATATATATATATATATATATGGCTGAAAACACTCAAAGTGTGCACGTGTCGTAAAAAACAGTCTTCAAAAGATAGCATGGTTAATCCTATAATTTATGTAACAGACTCCAGTGTATTTATGTTGAAGGCAATTTAACTTCCTTTTTCCTGGTCTTCCTTGTTTGTTTTCTGGACCTATATTGAGTATTTCGGATTATAATGAATAATACCTGTATTGAACATTTTCTGCTTGATCCAGGTAAATATTATTACTCCAATTAAATGTCGTCAAATAATAATAATAATAATAATAATAATAATAATAATAATAATACCCCAAGGAAGACAAACGAAAAGAGCCATTGGGTGAAAAGTTAATATTATTAAAAAGATACAGCTGGAGTTAGAAACTTGTTCAAATCATTCGGATCTGCGCAAACTTTTATTGGATTAATTTGAAATAACTTAAACATACTTACATTTTAAGTGTAGGTTTAAATTTGTGCTGATTTGGTGTCGGAAATACGGTTACTGCGTTCAAATTTGCTGGTATTTACTCAAAATTTGCCATTTCCTTAATACCACATGATCAGTATGAACTGCCATATTCGATCAATCATTTGTAAAGATTTGTTTTAGAATTAGTATCCCCATTCTACCATACGAATAGTTGATTGGTTTGTTTTGTTGACACTTTTAACCCATTATATACTATATCGTGCCGAGTTAATGGGAGTAACTGGCCTATTAAATGACTCACAGAGGCAGCCGACAAGGGCTTGATTGGGCAGTTAAGGAGTTCACGAACTTTTGATTCTGAGTCCAACACAATATCAGCTGAGCTTTCGCGGCTCTGAAATGCACTGAGCAATAAACATACATTTTATTTTTAATTATTTTCCCTTCCAAATTACCATAAAAAACTGTTCATGGCGATAACCTGCGTTTGAAATGAAAGCAAATAAGCTCTGAGACACTTGTTTATGACTCCAGACACATTACTTCGCTTATATGTACTGACAAGTAGTTCCTTCCGGTCGATGAATTTCAACATAATATAAATTTAGATTAAAAACATTAGTCGTAATGACGATTAAATATGGTTGCAACCCATTACATCGATTAACAGTCGTGTTAATATAGTTCATTTACCTATGGAGTCTAATTCGTTTTGACATGCAAGTAACCACGTGATAATGAGAAGCTATATAGTTCTTGATGATTAATCTTTAATTTTATCATGCTCCTCATAAATCGTAATGAAATTGTTTGGTTTGAAAATCACTCATTGCTACGGTTAAACCAATGTAAATTCTGAAGAGTTTGTTTTATGATATAGTACATATTTTTACATGAAAAATAAAAAATGTCAGGATAAATAATCGGGTTTTTTTCCGCAATAGGATCCAGATTGTCTAGAATCCATCCTATGTTGTTGCATCAACCAAATCGTCTTAAATTGATCCTCTGTTGCTGCATGTAAACTCTTAATCAAATAAATTCATAATTTTTTTTACTTACTTATAGCATTATTTACATGAACTCACGATAATGTGATTGGTCCTATGTTTGACAGAGGGGAAACGTTATGCATTTATAAATGCATTAAATATATTCACATCTTAACGGAGTTAAATTTCACATATGAAAAGCCACGAAAAAGAAACCATGTTTGTAAAGCTGGTGGTTTTCGGTGTTTAGTTTAGACGGCACAGCAATACATGATAATTTAGTACCGAGGCCATTACAGGAAATCAGCTTTCCATTGAATCATATGGCAAAGAACTCTGCTTACTACATGTCATCGTGAAACTTAAATTAGTTTCATATGTCATGCGTCGGTGAAAAGGTATAGTGTTTGAGTCACTCTTCCCCATCCAATAAACAACCAAAATCCGAATTTGGCTCTATTTACATAAAATGCGCAATTTGATTCAAAGAAAAATATTTAAGATCTTCTGTGACAGCTGGACACATATTAAACTTTGGTGCTTGAGTGATTTCACTGATCCATTTAAACCGTATAACATTCATATACAGCGTCACACATTTTACGGCTGTTAGCAATATCCTAAATTATTCCAGATGATTTAAAAAAAACTCTTCGCTTGTACCGAGCAGTTGCATGACCTTCTAAACTGGATTTAATCACCATCATACTTTGCTTAGTCTGATGGACCTTTCCATAGATTTTTATGATAATGGCGTTGAAACAGTGACCCATGCAAAGAGAACTGAAAGACTTTTTAAACCAGAAACTGATTTAACCAAAACTGATCAGTACTCTATTTCTGGAATAATGTTGGCCCGTGGCCCTGAAAATGACAATTGGGGTGGACGTGCGAAATATCCTATATAGTGGTCACAACCTCCATAGAGACGGCATCTCTCACATAGACCAATTCCCTCATATCTGTGTGTCATGGATTCACGAAGAAAAGAGGCTGAAACGGGGTTCCTTATTTTGCATTTTTCCAGTTAGCAGCTCTGAAAAGGAGGGGTTCTAGGTTTGATGGTGACTGCTGCTGTTGCGTCAGGCGTCAGAGCAGTAATAGGTGTCAATGCTCCTTACGGAGTGCTACTGCTCCGTATACTCTACTTTCTGCTATAGTTGTCTTGAAGTAAATCTTATCTCCTTTGAACACTCGCTGTTTCAAATGTAACTCCAGTTGTTCTATCAGGTCGAAGACATGCTTCGCTCTCAGCATTTGGATCAGAGCCACAATCAATCAGCTACTCAGAGTGAGACGCGTTATTGGTCTTTGGTCGATAACACAAGTATAGTAAAACAAGTAAACGCACATTTTTTATGCCAGAGAAGTGACAACAAATTCTAAGATTTCGTACACAACTTATAGAAGGCATTCCTCAGGAGACACTCAAACCTGTAAGAAAGATTTATCGAGCGATGGAATCACATGCAAACAAGAATTGAAACAAATATCCGTACAAATATACGAGACAATTTCTATTCAAAATCAACGTTTAGTAATAAAGTGTAATCTACATATTTATTAGTACACTTACTCATGTAATTAGGACAGTCCTTCCTCTTTATGCACAATAGTTCAATTATAAAATGGGAGAATAAATTATATACAATGCAAATGCAATACAAAGTTAGGCTTAAATTTGACTGATGTATCTTGTCCATCATGGCTTACTTTTGCATAAACTAAGTTCTTAAACTAAAGAAGAGAGAAGACCAACGTCCCTAGATTTTCGATGAGGTAGTTCATTTTTATCACATTTTACTGCATTCCAAGGGAGCTGTGTATTTTGCGCGTGTACCATGGCGTCGGTTAGATGAATATCAGAGAGTAAGGGCAGCTAAATTATGTTATGTTAAAGGCACAATAGTGCAGAGTGTCTGTAATGTCACAGATCATGTAACTAATGAATGTTTCGACTTATCAGCTGAAATAATTCACAAAAACCTAGAGTTTGTGAAGATTCAATTAGGTAATTGATAAATAAATGAAAAAATAAAAAGAATTTCTGTGGAGGCCCGCTTTTAATGAAACTTGTATGTCACGAAAAGTTACGGAAGCCGCACTTGACCACAAAAACCTATACGTCATCTTCGTCCAGTGGCCGGGTTATTAGTCACGTGATTGTAATTTAAACATCTATTATAAACAAAAATGGCGGACACACGAGAGAATCGCCTGCGCTTGTCACTTTCCGAGAAGAAACGTCAAAAAAGTGTCAGAGAGACCGAACGGGATTCGTCATGGGACCATTTTGTTCGATGATGAGCATTGATGGAAGAGTTAGGACTGGCATCAGACACTGAAATGGCGAAGTTGTTGTTGGACACAGGACAGGTAGGCCAATGTCTGTTTTTATATGTTGATACACATTAGTTTCCCCAGAATCAATTGCCTCTGATGTCTGTGTATAAGTGTTCTCCATTTTTCAATATCTTGTTCCTGCTGTATGTTTCAAAGCACACTGTTTTATTTATACAATGTTTGCACAAGGACTTGATTTGCTTTGTAATATTCCCAAAATAGATGTGAGAAGCTGATCAATACAAGACAATATTTCACTCCGTGACTGCATTGTATGTTGGGATGGAATATATTTTTTGTATAGCAGCGTGCTCATAAGGTCATTTTTTACATATGTCAGTTATCTTCGTGAGACAGGTTTTTTTATTCGGCGAGGGAACTTAGATACATTTTACAAGCGTTATCAGTATTTATATCATCTCTCTCCTTCACACACACACACCTTAGGCTAATGTGACATGAACATTACTTGCATACAAGTTTAACAACCTTTTCATGTAAACATTTTAACAAATAATACATGTTTAATGTTGAACTGATCCAGTAAAATGTTGATCTCATGCCCATGATAGACTGATGCTAAGATTTTATTGTACAACTACTTACTAGTAAATTTATTTTAAAGCATTGTATTGATTACAATTACAAAAGGATCTCTAGTCCTGATAGAAAAGGATATTATAATGCGACCAGAATATATGGCTTTAAGGTTGTTACTGCATCACTTATAGTTCTGAGCTGCAATCAAGTAAGTTTTATCTGTGTCAATTTTATTTTAGATCTGTTATTATGTATCCTTGCTAAAATTAAGTATTTCAGTTCTAAGTATTTAACGCTTATCACAAAGAAACAGAAACAGATTTCAAATATAATTATAATACAAAATGAATATTTATTACATATTTTTAGTTACGAAGTTACAAAGAATGTAACATTGGATTATCCAAAGCATGCAGAATCACTGGGCAGTACATCTTCATGCTTCATATCAACACCTGGCCAAGTGCTTTTACGACATACAGAGAGAATGGAGACACCTTCAATAACTGCTATTGAGTCAGGAAGGTAAAACTTAAAAAAATCTTGCAGAATTTTCTTTTTGGGGGATATGGTTGCTATAGTTGTCATGTTACTGAAAACAATAATATAACAAATACAATGCTGATAGAATTACATTTGTAAAACCTTTGCAGCAGGTTGAGTCCCCACTTCATACTTTTCTTAGTTTGAGCTAGAATTAAAAAAATACCACGGATTTTACTTTCTCAGAAGTGGGATAGGATGTCCCAAATTCAAATGCTACCTGATGCATGGAAAAAGGTATGTTTATGTTTGGTTAGGCAAAAACGTTCCAGTATAATGTGCTGGCAAACCCAGCTGTTTTTCCTCCACCGTCCACTTCCCTCACTACAGGTAAATGAATACTTTGAGAACCAGTGATTGTATAGTTTGAAATTGTGATTACATATCACATATGCTTTCTTTATGCTGTTTCCCATTTATAGCCATGTCCCACATGCAGTTCTTGCTAACACCCTATTCGCATCTATCCACTTTGCTCATGCTGAATGAACATATGACATTTAATTTAAAACAAAATATTGAGATAATTATAAGATGCCATATCTCAATAACTGATTTTAATTGTATGTATAAGAAGTAAATTTCCTCTATGTTCAAATGAGCCACATGTATCTGGTGTACAAATGATGGGAGCTGATATCAGTAATTTTGAAGACAATGGGCAAAGATAGTTAATATACATTTTTGACAGCTTCTTAATATTCAGTAATCTATTGCAGTGAACATAATTAAATAACTCATTATGAATAGGTGTTTATTATACCTAGAAATTATGGTATTCACCTATTTATGCTTAGAATATGGTGTAAAGTTGTAATTGCTATTTTAAAGGTTAATAACGAAGTCCTTTAAAAAAAATGACATTTAATGTTATACCTATGAAAAGGCTGCATGTTTAATACCACCCCACCCCGGGCGAGACTTAATCAGCTGCCATAGAACCAATAAAGTGTTGAAAGTGCTATAAAAATACCAAAAGAAAACCCTTGACAAGAAACAAGAAACTGAAAGCAAAAAAAGGAAAGACATATTCTTGTTGGTAGCCATCGAGTTTGCTCTGTATTGCCTATTATTTATTAGAAACGTAAATATAAAATATTAACCCAAAGTCATTTCCTTAACATAAATTAGTGCAGTTTATGTTCCTCCTATCACGGGTGGGCGTCTTCGATTACACTGGTACACCGTAGAGGTCAAATGTGATGTCCACTTCATCGTCATTGCTGTAGCTATCCATTATACAGTTGGCGACGTTATCATTAAGGTTTATGCAGTCTTTCTATTCCGAAAACTGGACTTATGTCATTGTATCCACAAGTGGCACCATCACGTAGCAGGCTTGCTATATCTTTAAGGTTTTTGTTACTTCTACTTTGGCCTTCTGCATATTCATCTGTCTTCCCTTTGGAGCAGTTTCTCAAACATGGCCATCCGACTACTCTTCAAGTGGTATTGTTGAACTGCTACATTAGCTACAAACTTGAATATTGCAGAAATGAGAACTAATGTCTCCCCATACATAGTTCTGTCTTTTTGGCATGATTTGAACACAAATGGCATGCGAGCGTGATAGTTTCTCCCTTCTTTATGCTCAAAGATCTTGTCTCCGATGTTAACTGTCCTTTGCTTTTCTTTCCCAGGTCTGTAGTTGACGTTTTATTCAGTAGGGTCTAGGTATTTGTCGTCCCTTTCTTAATGCGGTAAGAAATATCCATAAATTCATCAGTAACGTACATTGATCGGTTGATACGCTCCAACTCATGATCAGCTCGATGGCACACGTTGATTATCGATCGCATCTCAGTTTCTATTCAGATACTTCTGAAAGTTATCAGTGTCCGACTCCTTCAATGATTTCATGTCTACTAAGAACAGATGACTCATCCATGAATCAGGACAATATGGACAGTCCATATACGTGCTGATGTAGACAGGGAACACATACCGTAAAGCCACTTTATATTTAATCTTACTAAATACTAATTTATTAACTCAACGTTACAGATTAAATATAACTTTATGCTACTTTTTATAGCTAGTTATTTACATATTATAAAATTCCAATTAGGTTTTAATATTCTGTTCCTTCCTGGTGAAAGAAAGACTGAATTTTTAGATGTTAGTTCATCTGTGTTGTGTTACGCTTCCATTTGACGCATTTTGCACAAGACAAACGCCTTTTTTGGAGCTTACTTTATTTTATGAATGACATTGTATGTAGCCCATTCTTCAATCCTTAGGAATGTAGTCCATTCCTCAATCCTCATGTATGTAGTCTATTACTCAGTCATCATGTATGCAGTCCATTCCTCAAGCCTCGTGTATGTAGTCTATTACTCAGTCATCATGTATGTAGTCTATTACTCAGTCATCATGTATGCAGTCTATTACTCAGTCATCATGTATGTAGTCTATTACTCAGTCATCATGTATGTAGTCTATTACTCAGTCATCATGTATGCAGTCTATTACTCAGTCATCATGTATGTAGTCTATTACTCAATCATCATGAATGCAGTCTATTACTCAGTCATCATGTATGCAGTCCATTCCTCAAGCCTAATGTATACAGTGTCGCAGAAATGAAACCGAGTTGGTTTTGGATTAAATGAATAACTCAAACACAATGTGTGAAAGATGAAAATGTATTAGTAAACTTGATTAGTAAAGCAAAATGTATAATGTAAAAATACATTGATTCTCACACGCTCTCAAGATACAATTGATCCAATCACTCTTTACTAACATGCAGTCATCATGTGTGTTGTCCATTATTCAGTCCATTCATCATGACAAATGCAGAGACATGCTGTATTGTTAGATCCTTTGACTCAAAAAACAAGGCAAACAGAGAATTGACCCCATGTTTTTAGGCATTTTGATGTAGATAAATTCATAATATACTTGAAACAGGCAACGTCTTGAAAAGGTGATTATCAGTGGTAGGATATAATCGCTAGGATAGGAGTGATTTTCGTAATTTCGAATTTTATTTGTTTTCAATGCCGGTCGATTTTATGTCATTAAAATCGATATTACAACAGCCTCCAACAGACTGTTCAATTCTTAAAATGTTATATAAACGTAGGAACACGGGTCGTTTCTACTCATATTTTATACCGTTGTATGCAGATAGATGAAACATGATCTGATCAAACTCAGTAAGAAAGTAGACTTTTTCTAGACACAAGCTAAAGAAACGCTTCTCATAAGAATACACTATCAAAGTTTCGAAGTTCAAAGCTTCCCTTCCTTCGGTCTATGTTTGATTTCTTGTAATGGTCGCAACTTTGCATTGAATACTTTGGCACGATACTTGACATGTACTTTTACCTGGCTTTTAAGTCAAAGGGTAAATTTAGATTACGCTGCAAAAGCGAATTACTTGTTTTCATGTTCATATTACATACATATTCTATAAGTGGAAGTTAAATGAAAGTTTAAGTGGTATTATTATTAATAATATGATTCGTTATAATAAAAAATCATCGCTTCTTGTTTTTGCACGTCATAACAATGTTCGATAGTAATGTACAATTCTCAGATAGCACCAAGCAGGTGGAAACCCCGATTTGCATTATACTCTCAAGTGATAAGATTACACGTTACAATTTGGTGCGCATACATTTTGGAGACATGAATAGCAGCCTTAAAGTATGAAATAACACACTCAGCAAGACTATATTGATGATTCTACTATATCTTCATTAGCTAACATAGTATTACCTTTTAATGATACTAAAACCGTTTTTTTTACCAACGGCAGCAAACGTCTTGTAGGAATTAGATGTTATGAGAATTAAGCAAACGAAATAATGTTATCAATAAGCAATACATTTAAGAAATATTCATGGCATTCATGGCTGGTAAACGTCGTTAACAGCATCTTATCCAAATATATCACTAAATCTTAGTTATTATTTATAATACATTTACATGGGGACTTATTATTTTTGCATATAGAGGTATTTTACTGTTCGCAGGTGGAGTAACGACGACAGTTAAAATCTTTGTCCATGCTTTGATATGTGCTTCATAACCATCTGCAATAATGTCACATATTGTAGTTCTTGCTCTGATATGTGCTTCATAACTACCTGTAATAATGTAGCATATTGTAGTCCATATCGTAGGGCATATAATGCTTATACTTCTTTGCATGAAAGGAAATGAATGCAAGCATGCAGATTATGTTCCTCGTGGATAGGTTCAGAGAAACACTACTTTGATAAAAACATCTTCTTTGACCTTAAACGCAAGGCAAGCATAAAGGGTATTAGGATACATTTTCCATATATACTAGAAATTTACAAAACAGGAAAAGAAAAGTTTTGTTTTTGTAACATACGATGAGCCATATAATAAAATTTGAATTTTGAAAGACTTGAATTTGTTGTCACTGTCTCTATACACTTGCATGGAATTCTCTGATGGAAAACCTCTGACAAACATTTGGGTTTTCTTTAGCAAATATATATTATTTTGAAAGGAAGCATACAGTTTTGCATCATTTTTTTATATAATTACATGGACAATACACGTTTAAAGCAGAGGCTATTGAACCGTTCTTTGTTAGAACTCAGAGAAATATAGTCATCAGGCATGGTCTACTTTTCCAGTCTGCTGAACGACTCATCAAAAGACTCTTATTCACTTCAGTCCCGTTGGTGTCGAAATCTTAGCCCCTCACTAAGGAAAAACCCAGCATCTTTCTTAGAGCCATCGTCACCTCCAATAGCAGTATACAGGTCAACCGAAACCCACTGAGACGCGGTCAAGTACAAGTGTAAAATTCTGCGTTACGCATGCGTGCAAGTCAAGTTACTTCTTACATTTCAAATAATTTCAGTACAGCTACTGTAAGAGTTTAATGTAATGACCAGGTTCGTCCGTGAATCTGTATCCGAACTCGAACATTTTCTCACTCTTCAACACATGCAACATTTAAATGAATTCAATTCGTCTCTTCATTTATCAAATGGTTAACTTGAAAACAGACTTCATTGTATCTAATAACATGACGTTATAATACATAGTTCTGACTATCTGTAAAATTTAAACTAAATACTGGAACGTCCATAATATCAAACAACTCCATTACTTAACAAAGAAACTGCAGTAAGAATTATGTATTTCATTATTATCTTGTGTTATTTGGTAACAGTACGGTTCATCCAATTCACATGTGTGTGTGTGTCTATATATATATATATATATATATATATATATATATATATATATATATATATATATATATATATATATGGCTGAAAACACTCAAAGTGTGCACGTGTCGTAAAAAACAGTCTTCAAAAGATAGCATGGTTAATCCTATAATTTATGTAACAGACTCCAGTGTATTTATGTTGAAGGCAATTTAACTTCCTTTTTCCTGGTCTTCCTTGTTTGTTTTCTGGAACTATATTGAGTATTTCGGATTATAATGAATAATACCTGTATTGAACATTTTCTGCTTGATCCAGGTAAATATTATTACTCCAATTAAATGTCGTCAAATAATAATAATAATAATAATAATAATAATAATAATAATAATACCCCAAGGAAGACAAACGAAAAGAGCCATTGGGTGAAAAGTTAATATTATTAAAAAGATACAGCTGGAGTTAGAAACTTGTTCAAATCATTCGGATCTGCGCAAACTTTTATTGGATTAATTTGAAATAACTTAAACATACTTACATTTTAAGTGTAGGTTTAAATTTGTGCTGATTTGGTGTCGGAAATACGGTTACTGCGTTCAAATTTGCTGGTATTTACTCTAAATTTGCCATTTCCTTAATACCACATGATCAGTATGAACTGCCATATTTGATCAATCATTTGTAAAGATTTGTTTTAGAATTAGTATCCCCATTCTACCATACGAATAGTTGATTGGTTTGTTTTGTTGACACTTTTAACCCATTATATACTATATCGTGCCGAGTTAATGGGAGTAACTGGCCTGTTAAATGACTCACAAAGGCAGCCGACAAGGGCTTGATTGGGCAGTTAAGGAGTTCACGAACTTTTGATTCTGAGTCCAACACAATATCAGCTGAGCTTTCGCGGCTCTGAAATGCACTGAGCAATAAACATACATTTTATTTTTAATAATTTTCCCTTCCAAATTTACCATAAAAATACTGTTCATGGCGATAACCTGCGTTTGAAATTAAAGCAAATAAGAAGATCTGAGACAAGTGTTTATGACTCAAGACACATTACTTCGCTTATATGTACTGACAATTAGTTCCCTCCGGTCGATGAATTTCAACATAATATAAATTTAGATTTAAAAAATTAGTCGTAATGACGATTAAATATGGTTGCAACCCATTACATCGATTAACAGTCGTGTTAATATAGTTCATTTACCTATGGAGTCTAAATCGTTTTGACATGCAAGTAACCACGTGATAATGAGAAGCTATATAGTTCTTGATGATTAAGCTTTAATTTTATCATGCTCCTCATAAATCGTATTGAAATTGTTTGGTTTGAAAATCACTCATTGCTACGGGAAGACCAAGGTAAATTCTGAAGGAGATTGTTTTATAATATAGTACATATTTTTACATGAAAAATAAAAAATGTCATGATAAATAATCGGATTTCTTTCCGCAATAGCATCCAGATTGTCTAGAATCCATCCTATGTTGTTGCATCAACCAAATCGTCTTAAATTGATCCTCTGTTGCTGCATGTAAACTTTTAATCAAATAAATTCATAATTTTTTTTACTTACTTATAGCATTATTTACATGAACTCACGATAATGTGATTGGTCCTATGTTTGACAGAGGGGAAACGTTATGCATTTATAAATGCATTAAATATATTCACATCTTAACGGAGTTAAATTTCACATATGAAAAGCCACGAAAAAGAAACCATGTTTGTAAAGCTGGTGGTTTTCGGTGTTTAGTGTTAGACGGCACAGCAATACATGATAATTTAGTACCGAGGTCATTACAGGAAATCAGCTTTCCATTGAATCATATGGCAAAGAACTCTGCTTACTACATGTCATCGTGAAACTTAAATTAGTTTCATACGTCATGCGTCGGTGAAAAGGTATAGTGTTTGAGTCACTCTTCCCCATGCAATAAACAACCAAAATCCAAATTTGGCTCTATTTACATAAAATGAGCAATTTGATTCAAAGAAAAATATTTAAGATCTTCTGTGACAGCTGGACACATATTAAACTTTGGTGCTTGAGTGATTTCACTGATCCATTTAAACCGTATAACATTCATATACAGCGTCACATATTTTACGGCTGTTAGCAATATCCTAAATTATTCCAGATGATTTTGAAAAAACTCTTTGCTTGTACTGAACAATTGCATGACCCTCTAAGCTCGATTTAATCACCATCATACTTTGCTTAGTCTGATGGACCTTTCCATAAATTTTTATGATAATGGCATTGATACAGTGACCCATGCAAAGAGAACTGAAAGACTTTTTAAACCAGAAACTGATTTAACCAAAACTGATCAGTACTCTATTTCTGGAATAATGTTGGCCCGTGGCCCTGAAAATGACAATTGGGGTGGACGTGCAAAATATCGTATATAGTGGTCACAACCTCCATAGAGACGGCATCTCTAACACAGACCAATTCCCTCATATCTGTGCGTCATGGATTCACGAAGAAAAGAGGCTAAAACGGGGTTCCTTATTTTGCATAATTCCAGTTCGCAGCTCTGAAAAGGAGGGGTTCTAGGTTTGATGTTGACTGCTGCTGTTGCATCAGGCGTGAGAACAGTAATAGGTGTCAGTGTTCCTTACGGAGTGCTACAGCTCCGTATACTCTACTTCCTGCTATAGTTGTCTTGAAGTAAATCTTTTCTCCTTTGAACACTCGCTGTTTCAAATGTAACTCCAGTTGTTCTATCAGGTCGAAGACATGTTTCGCTCTCAGCATTTGGATTAGAGCCACAATCAATCAGCTATTCAGAGTGAGACGCGTTATTGGTCTTTGGTCGATAACCCAAGTATAGTAAAACAAGTAAACGCACATTTTTTTATGCCACAGAAGTGGCAACAAATTCCAAGATTAGGTACACAACTTATAGAAGGCATTCCCCAGGAGACACTCAAACCTGTAAGAAAGATTTATCGAGCGATGGAATGCAAACAAGAATTGAAACAAATATCCGTACAAATATAAGAGACAATTTCTATTCAAAATCAACATTTAGTAATAAAGTGGAATCTACATATTTATTAGTACACTTACTCTTGTAATTAGGACAGTCCTTCCTCTTTATGCACAATAGTTCAATTATAAAATGGGAAAATAAATTATATACAATGCAAATGCAATACAAAGTTAGGCTTAAATTTGACTGATGTATCTTGTCCATCATGGCTTACTTTTGCATAAACTAAGTTCTTAAACTAAAGAAGAGAGAAGACCAACGTCCCTAGATTTTCGATGAGGTAGTTCATTTTCATCACATTTTACTGGATTCCAAGGGAGCTGTGTATTTTGCACGTGTACCATGGCGGCGGTTAGATGAATATCAGAGAGTAAGGGCAGCTAAATTATGTTATGTTAAAGGCACAATAGTGCAGAGTGTCTGTAATGTCACAGATCATGTAACTAATGAATGTGTCGACTTATAAGCTGAAATAATTCACAAAAACCTAGAGTTTGTGAAGATTCAATTAGGTAATTGATAAATAAACGAGAACAAATGAATTTCTGTGGGGACCCGCTTTTAATGAAACTTGTAGTTCACGAAAAGTTACGGAAGCCGCACGTGACCACAAAAACCTATACGTCATCTTCGTCCAGTGGGCGGGTTATGAGTCACGTGATTCTAATTTAAAAATCAATTATAAAGAAAAATGGCGGGCACACGAGAGAATCGCCTGCGCTTGTCACTTTCCGAGAAGAAAAGTCAAAAAAGTGTCAGAGAGACCGAACGGGATTCGTCATGGGACCAGTTTGTTCGATGATGAGCATTGATGGAAGAGTTAGGACTGGCATCAGATATTGAAATGGCGAAGTTGTTGTTGGACACAGGACAGGTAGGCCAATGTCTGTTTTTATATGTTGATACACATTACTTTCCCCAGAATCAAGTGCCTCTGATGTCTGTGTATAAGTGTTCTCCATTTTTCAATATCTTGTTCCTACTGTATGTTTCAAAGCACACTGTTTTATTAATACAATATTTGCACAAGGACTTGATTTGCTTTGCAATATTCCCAAAATAGATGTGAGAAGCTGATCAATACAAGACAATATTTCACTCCGTGACTGCATTGTGTGTATTGTATGTTGGGATGGAATATATTTTTGTATAGCAGCGTGCTCATAAGGTCATTTTGTACATATGTCAGTTATCTTCGTGAGACAGGTTTTTTTAATTCGGCGAGGGAACTTAGATACATTTTACAAGCGTTATCAGTATTTATATCATCTCTCTCCCTCACACACACATACTTAAGGCTAATGTGACATGAACAGTACTTGCATACAAGTTTAACAACCTTTTCATGTAAACATTTGAACAAATAATACATGTTTAATGTTGAACTGATCCAGTAAAAGTAAGATCTCATGCCCATGATAGGCTGTTGCTAAGATTTTATTGTACAACTACTTACTAGTAAATCTATTTTAAAGCATTGTATTGATTACAATTACAAAAGGATCTCTAGTCCTGATAGAAAAGGATATTATAATGCGACCAGAATATATGGCTTTAAGGTTGTTACTGTATCAGTTATAGTTCTGAGCTGCAATCAAGTAAGTTTTATCTGTGTCAATTTTATTTTAGATCTGTTATTATGTATCCTTGCTAAAATTAAGTATTTCAGTTCTAAGTATTTAACACTAATCATAAAGAAACAGAAACAGATTTCAAATATAATTAAAATACAAATGAATATTTATTACGTATTTTTAGTTACGAAGTTACAAAGAATGTAACATTGGATTATCCAATGCATGCAGAATCACCGGGCAACATCAACACCTGGCCAAGTGATTTTACGACATACAGAGAGAATGAAGACACCTTCAATAACTGCTATTGAGTCAGGAAGGTAAAAATAAAAAAATTCTTGCAGAATTTTCTTTTTGGGGGATATGGTTGCTGTAGTTGTCATGTTACTGAAACCAATAATACAATGCTGATAGAAGGACATTTGTAAAACCTTTGCAGCAGGTTGAGTACCCGCTTCATACTTTTCTTAGTTTGAGCTAGAATTAAATAAATACCATGGATTTTACTTTCGAAGAAGTGGGATAGGATGTCTCAAATTAAAATGCTACCTGATGCATGGAAAAAGGCTATGTTTACTGTAATTGTTTTGGTTAGGCAAAAACGTTCCAGTATACAATGCTGGCTAACCCAGCTGTTTTTCCTTCACCGTCCACTTCCCTCACTATTTGTAAATTAATACTTTGAGAACCAGTGATTGTATAGTTTGAAATTGTGATTACATATCACATATGCTTTCTTTATGCTGTTTCCCATTTATAGCTATGTCCCACATGCAGTTCTTGCTAACACCCTATTCGCATCTATCCACTTTGCTCATGCTGAATGAACATATAACATTTATTTTAAAACAAAATATTGAGATAATTATAAGATGCCATATCTCAATAACTGATTTTAATTTTATGTATAAGAAGTAAATTTCCTCTATTTTCATATGAGCCACATGTATCTGGTGTACAAATGATGGGAGCTGATATCAGTAATTTTGAAGACAATGGGCAAAGATAGTTAATATACAATTTTGACAGTTTCTTAAAATTCAGTAATCTATTGCAGTGAACATAATTAAATAACTCATTATGAATAGGTGCTTATTATACCTAGAAATATTGTATTCACCTTTTTATGCTTAGAATATGGTGTAAATTTGTAATTGTTTTTTTAAAGGTTAATAACGAAGTCCTTTTAAAAAAAATGACATTAAATTTTATACATATTAAAAGGCTGCAGGTTTAATACCACCCCACCCCGGGCGAGACTGTATCAACTGCCATAGAACCAATAAAGTGTTGAAAGTGCTATAAAAATACCAAAAGAAAACCCTTGACAAGAAACTAAAAGCAAAAAAGAAAAAAAAAACAATACCTGGTCCTCAACAAATATGTTAGAAAGTTAGTAAGTCATTAGCTGAATATTACTTAAGCTGGACATCACAGACTATATATTTTTGTTTCAGAGGCCAATTATTTTTCTATTTAATATTTTGGACGGAAAGTCTATGACAGTCATATTAAATAATTTGTATGTTTTTTTTTGTGTGTTTGAGAAAGAAATGTATATTCATATTTCACCAGTGAAAGCTAACTTTGAATTTATTTTCCAAATATGTTTTATCGTATATAGCAGTGGTTCACAAAGTGGGGGGTATGAGGGGTGGGATTATTGAGTGTTATTTGCTTAGGCTCGAATAAGCAGCAACATAGAATGAAGTGAAAATAACAAGCTTGTATTAAGTACAAGCATTTTCATAAAAGAAAATAAATAAACTTACGGTTTTAGAGAATCAAGTCCAAAAATTAATCCAAAAAGAATATTCACAATATAATCCACTAGTGGAATTGCAAGAGTCCTGATAAATAAATGTCATAATAGTTCCCGGTTCGAATCTTGACGATGTAATCCAATATGGACGACGATGTCACTTGATTTAGTCAGTTCTTGTTAATGAAAATCTATGAGCACATATTCTTATCCAGATAAATAATAAAATAATTCCTCTTGCTCAAGCCGAATCGACACAATTTCCAGTACACGGTAATTAAAAAATAACTCAAAAAGAAGACAGAACTTAATATTATAAAAACACAACTTCTACAGAACTGTTCTCTTCCAAACAATAATTTAAATACCTGTTTTTACGTAAACAGGAAAGGGGTCACGACCTTCCAGAATCTCTCAGAACAATCTCACGTTCAAGAAATCACGCAAACATCATGATCTAGAAAGATGTCCTTGGAATCAACCAATCATTTTAGAAGCTTGTTTACACTCTGAAGCAAGGTCAGAAAATGAGGTTAACATCTGTTGTTTACTCTGTAAAGTAATGGTCACCCCCCCCCATTCAATGAACGAATCTTAAAACTTAAAATACCAAATTTTAATCTAACAAACAGACAATAAAAATAAATATAAATGACTTATATCAAATATACGTAGCACTGAGGGGGTGCTAATGCTGAATAATGCTGTCTCAAGTAGTACTTTGGAGATAGAACAAATAAGAACAAAAACAACCCCTCCTTAGGAATTGGTCATGAGGCTCAAATATTGGTTGAAAACTCAATATAGTTTAACATATGGGAATGCTTGTCACACAAGTTAAGAAAATAAAATTTTCTTTAAAACATGTATCATCGCTGTTACAACAAAACAAAGTGGCAGATGGTTTGTCTACCCTTGCAAAGAAATGAAAACATATCCCCACATCAGGGAGCTTATTCAGAAAGCCATCATCTGTCGACATGAGGACACGCAGGGTATTAGGAGAAGAGAACTTAAGGAAGATGATCCCAGGAGAATTAGCAGAAACCTGGCACCTCAAGAACCACCATCATCTCAAGTTTTGGTGAAGGAGAAGATCTATCAATTTTAGCTATGTAATATAAGAAAAGTGCTTGATATATGGATGTGTCTGCTAAGGTTACAGTAATGTAAGTGTCAGTAGTTGAAAACAATGTATAATGTATCTGCAAGTGCTAAAAAAATTTATATTGATAATATATGACCTTACCCAGAATAGACTGGTGTTTAAAAATTTCTGAATGGAAGCATTATTGTTTGAAGGTATATTATGTGCAGTTAGAACAAAGTAAAAGAATGAAGTCAAATGAGTATGTATTCATTTATAAATAAATTTGTGCCCGTAAGAAGTGTTTTTAAAAATGTTCAGGCAAGCCGGGAGGGGATGAAACCAGTGTATTGTCCAAAAGCATCTGGATATTTGTCACGTATCCGCCAGACACAGCAAGAGGGAATGACACATCTCTGTCCAGACCCTAGTCTTCCATGCTGCCATAGTATGAACTGCCTATAGGCAGCATGCCTGTTCGCGCTCATCAAGTCAACTTCATCGTCAAGTACAAGAACATCCTGTCGGTACATCCTGGCGAACGCATGTACAGCTTCATCAAGGATTAGAACTTGAAAATCCTGAAAAATTATATTTAATAAAAAACATGCACTTATTCAAAGTTTGTTAATCTTTTATCAAAAATATCCAATGTAAAAAAATATGGATAAAAAACTGCAAAGTTTTTATTCTGACATGAGCACTGTTCTGTTGTTTTTCTTCCTGTTCACAGAAATATCTATTAACTTTCTTCCATTATGATAAATATTTACACTCGTATTAAATAGATAAACTTCTCATTTATCGTGGCACATGCAGCGTTTAATTTCATATTTTTAGTGCATAAAAAGCCTAGGTTCTAGGCCTGTTATCTGGATCCTTGGTTTAACATTCTTTTGGTCGCTTTTTGAAATATTTGGATAATAAATGCCGCTTTAACGAACATTTCGAGTAAATATTATTCTTTAACATAAAAACAAAATAATATAACTTAATTTACAAACGTTACTAAATTTTGTTAAAATCCCTTGGCCCTCTATTTGATCTTGAAAACCTTACTAAATACTTCCGTTGGCCAACAGAAGTTTTCTTAAACGCCAAGAGTTTTGCTAACAGAAATCCTCACTTAGTCATCCAAAATGTTTACTACGAATTATCCGCGGCTCATCAAATATCAAGAATTACTAAACTTGATATATCTCACTGTCATTAACATGAACATCTTGAAGCCCTAGATAATAGCTCATTGAGGGAGGAGTGCTTCGAAATGCTAAGCGTAGAAGGTGGGATACCATATTTATAACCCCTTTTCAATTAGTTTCATACCCTGTAAATATAACCAACTATACCATTTGAGATAGATTAGATTTTGGATCAATGAATGACATGCGTGATGTATCTATCAAACATAGAATGGTCGATAATAGCGGCAGATTACTTTGTATAAGTTTTGTACATTGGTATAGCAGAAATAAACCTAACTGCACAATGAACAAAATTGAAATGAAAAGTATACTTCAAAACAAATGCACTCCCTACAAAAAGTTATCAGACATTGGCTGTTAATACTAAGCGTTTTTTGAGCAAAACAACTAACTCAGAATTGATAAATTTGAACTACAGGGAGGCAGTTTATACACAGATTTAACATTCGACATATATTTACTTCATGCAAATGGATTGTATTATGACCTCACTAAGGTTTTATTTATATAGATCACAGAAATATAACTTAAAAAAAATAAACACATGTATTTTTACACTACAATATAAATACTATATTTATTGAAAATAAATTTAATAAATATATTACTCTCTATGAACTGACGGTGACAAAATAACATTAGATGCAAACTAAAACAATCGTCGTCTTTCGAAATTAAAGCTTAATAAAAATGTTTACTAATTAAAATTCAAAAGTTAAGAAAAAATAGATACACCTTTTGTAAAATGTTAAATTTGTTTTGATACTAAACTGAGAAAAATAAATGGTGAAAACAAATAAAGCAAAGAAAACAAATGCAACCAAACATCTAACAATATGAAATATATAATGCCAGAAGTTGATTCGGTCGTTTAATAAATAAAGTACAAATCTCAAGTGTACTATTGTAATGTTCTAATATTGTCATTTTAAAAGCAAAGCACAAACCCTTAGTAGCTGCCTTAACCATAAAACAACTGACGAAAAATGTTTAGTAAACAGGTTATTGTATAATTAACTGTTTGAATATTTGGAAAATAAAATAGAAACTGTCTATGAAGAATTAAGACGTAATCAACAAAAAAGAAAGATAGATTGAGCAAAAGCATGATGAAATGTAAACATTATAAGCGTTTGTACGCCAAAGTCAGTAGTAAGTAAAACAATGACCAGATAAAACAAATGCCATATTGATTGACAAATGAATAATTTTTAATATATATAAGAATTGAGAAGAAAGTAGTCCTAGGTTTGACAATATTATGAAACGTTACCAGAAATGGAATGGTTAGAATGTGTTAGTAGAGAATAAAGAATTCATACATCGATCATCGTATATAATGCTCTTTGTGAGTTATGTTCGATCCTGGTCAGCAACGAAATTGTTTAACTGGAAACATTTATGTCTTACTGATGCAAAAGAAAATCAATCAACATGCAATATATTACCATTCAGCACTGGATTAGAGATGTATACAGCATTTTAACAAACAAATTTATAAAGTTGTGGAGTCATAAGTTTGTAGTCTAAGCGATTCTACGCGAGACGCATGATTCATTTTTTCTGTTCTTATCTGCCTTAAGTTTCTCTTGGATTTCTCCTTTTATTTCGTTTTTTTTATTATTCGATTCTTGTAACAATAGTATCGACAACTTATTATTATAAACGTGGTGTTCAGAAGAAAGTCACAGATAAATTGCTCTCTCAGCTATACAGATATATTCCATAAAGATAACCTCTGAATGCTAATCGTTTAAGGTTGGTGATGCCTCTTTTTCATTACTTTCAGTAGTCATCGCTTTAAAAACATTTGATCAAAGAATTGAAACAGATATTTATTTGTTATGAATGCAAAACTGTTGCTCACCTGAGTATTATTATTCAAGCGTTTTATCTATTGCTTGGTAATACATTATTTTATTCTGTCACTATTATCAGGGATATAATTATATTATCTGGAATATAATTACAACTACACTACCAAAAAGCAAAATAATAATACATTATTGTTATCTTCTAAATAAAGTGTTTTTCATTTTTATATTTTCGATGATATCTTAAATGCTATTTCATTACTTTCATTTTATTGTATTTTCTTGAGCTATGATTTCGTTATCTATAGGTTTGGGTAAGAAAAAATTGTATTGTTTGACACTAGTCCAAAATATAATTTATGTTCAATTCTGAATATTACAAAAAAATCTGATAACAATTCACTTTTAGTTAGTTCGTCATCAAATGTATTTAATCGTTCATTATAATCATCCGACATTTTATTAATCTGATTAATTATATTAGTGCAATTCGTTTTTTCTGTGTTTAACTCGGTCTTAAATGTATCCTAATATGTGTGAGGTCGCTAAAACATATTCTTTTCTTAAAAAAATATCTACGTCTATATCGCTAACATTTTTCTAACTCGCTTCACCTTTTGTCTAATCAACATCTGTACCACCATGCGATTTTATGATCTACTAATGCTATTATGTTTATATTTTAGCACAGTTATTATGCCTCAGCTTCATAGTTCTTCCATACTTCATTTAAATGATACCAATATTATTAAAAAAAGTTTTTGAACTGTATATGCTTTTCTATCCTTTGAAACGTATTCGCCTGTTTCATTCCAGCTAATGGTTCATTAATGAAAGTTACCAAAACTTTGCATTTTGTATCATTTATTTTAGCTATTTGTAATAATAGTTGCGGTAACATAAACCTTATCCTGTATTTTTTATTAATAGAGGAAAGATATAGATATGAAAACGTCTTTTCGGCATTTCATTCTGGCACAAATGTTGTACCTTTCATTTCTTGCGCGTGAAAAATAGTCCCAGACATGAGTTGAAGCAAAATTGAACAATCTGAAAACAAATAACAGTTAGCAGTATGTATGTTATACGTATCAGTTAAAGGAGAATATGTTCCTCTAGTTAATATAACTAATGTCCCGTATAGGAGATGTTCGTTCTAAACTGGACCGCCGATGGAAATTTCTAAGTGTTGGTTAGGTCATCTATAAGGAGTAGCTGAACCGCCACGTACATGAATTTGTACGTGGCTGTTTAGAATTTTTCCACAGAAATGTTTCCATTGTTGACATTCATTATATATGCAATATTTTATATGAAATAAAAAGTAGCATTCCATTTGTTGGATATTTCTCTTGTTCGCCATATTACACTGCTTTCTCCAACGGAATAACAATATGAATTAGTAGGTATTCAAGTCATTTCAATGTATTGCATGGCATTGCAGACTCATGTTCATATATATGAGACCGGTTTATGTCAGCTTACAAAATGTCTTAAACTGATGATACTATTTAGAACATACCAACCATGTTGTCATTTTAGATTCCATCCATGTGACTCAATATGGAACACTTCTTGTTATTTAACAAAACTTTTTGGTAACTAATTATCGGTTTGGATTTTAATTACTTTGCAAAGACATCCAACTGCTTTGTTTCTCTTCTAAATGATTTTCAGCAGCAGAGGAACGAATTGTGAAATTTGTGTTGCGTGCATCCAATCCCTAGTATGAACGGCTTCGGAGGTGCGTTCACACCATGCCTTTTCAGCTCACAGAAGGCTTTGAATCATGTTGCCATCGGAACTTAGGCACGCCCACTTAAACCTAACTATAATCTTAAAAACCAAGAAGTATACCAAAATAGGAAGAAGGTACTAGGTTAGTTATTTTCAATCATTTTCCAATAATAGTTTTCCTTCTGTATAATATTTAATATGCACCTAAAAGAAAATGATAAATAAATGTTATTCGGAAGAGAAGTAGCAATATATTCTTATGAATTATTAATATGCATTATTAGTTAGTATTTTTAATTTCATACCTTTATAACTTCATTGTATGGATAATTGTGTTTTGGACATTGCCAAGCTATCCTGAATCATTGAATTTGTTGTTTAAACTCTGAAATCATTTTGGTCTTTTTCTAGGTGTTTGGAATTTCCCTGTAAATATGTATACCAACATGATGTTTTCCACATTCCTGTAATTTTATTAACAGACCTTCTAAATATAACTACGATTTTAACTTGTTAACATGTGGAACCGTCTCTACTGAAAGTTTCTTTTAGAGTTGTAGCCTTCCTTTTTATAAATTGCTAACTGTGACGTGAGGTCAGCTAAAGAACTTTTAAATCTGTTTACTGAAAAATATAATTTTTTGTGCTTTAAGATCTGAACAAAATCAGTTGAATTATTGTTGTGTCTAGAATGTTTATGTGGGTTGTAATTTATGTACTCAAATTATTTATTCAATGGTAAAACAAAGTGTTCATCAAAATGACATTCTTCAAAATGGAGACTTGAACTTATAGAAACCTTTCAAATATGGATATATTCTTGGATTATTTTGAGTCACAAAAAGACTGTTGGCACATTACCAAGACATGGGCTATCACAGACACATCAACACTGAAGAGCTGCATTTATTTAAGAATATCACTAAAGTTTATTTAGAACTTTAAGGGTTAGGAGTTGTGTTCAAACTTTTAACAGATTGTTTGGATTTATTTCGCATTCCTGTAAAATATTTATATCCATATTCCATCCATCTCCATATTATAACCATATCCATATTCCATCCATATTGTTTCCATATCCATATTCTATCTATTTCCCTATTCTATCTATATCCATATTCTATCTATTTCCCTATTCTATCTATATCCATATTCTATCTATTTCCCTATTCTATCTATATCCATATTCGATCCATATATATGTCCTTTCCATATCCATATTTTATCCATTTCCACATTCTACCCATATCCATATTCTTTCCATATCCATCTTCAACCCATATCCACATTATTTTCTATATTCATATTGTATCCACTTCATTCAGAATTGCCTCAATTTGATCATTATTCATCAGCAGCTCGTTACATGTCATCCATGCTTTCACATCCGAAATGCACCTCTCTACTCCTTGGATGGTAGCATCAACTTCAGTTGGGTGGCGAGACTTTATCGTAAGTGTCATCAGCGTACAATTGGTGAGACACTCGATGAGATATATAATACTTGAGAACGGCTGAGTGAATAGAATGCATCAATAAGGCTAAGGACTGTAATCTTTCCACTATCCAAAGCAGAGAGAATGGCATTAACTACTTTCAGAAGAGTAGTTTCATTAAATAAACTTAGAAATTAGGGTAACATTTATCAGTTTCAGTTAGAAAATAGAATAATTTTTAAAAAGTGCTTTAATTACATTGTAAGCCAAATTGTTCCAAATTCTGTCTTTAACGCAAAACAAAATCCGGATTGAATTTGCAAGAATTACAATTCTTGGAAACCTGTTACAGCTTTTTTTATTTCTAGGTCTCCTTGTTATATTGGGACAGACATCTCAATTGAAAATTCACTGATATTAGAAAAAAAAAAATTAGGTTTTCTATCGATTTCTTTATTAGTGTGACAGTCGTTCATTCTATAGGAAATTGATTCTTGAAATCTTGTCAGAATCGTTTCGTCTGAAAGCGAGATATGCATAAGTTAATACAAAACGTAAATTAATAACCACGTCAATCTGAACAAGAGCTGAATCTCATATATTTCGCAAAAGGAAAATGAGACGCTGAGCAACACAATTTCCAAATTTGAACTTAATTCAAGACTTCTTACATTTGGAAAAATAATTTATTGATGCCATTTTGCATACACTAGGTTCAGATTATGAGCAACAACTTGCTGAAGAAAGGAGATTGGAGGAAACATGATCAATACACACGCACGAACGCACACACACACGCACACGCATACATACATACATACATACATACATACATACATACATACATACATACATACATACATACATACATACATACATACATACATACATACATACATACAAGCTTACGGGTATTACAAATTTAACCATCTTACCTTTACAGAAGTTTTATATGTTCACCAACAAATCTGCGTAAGAGAATGCACTTGAGAGTCTTTATAATGTCATAGACAGTTGAGAGACCTGACAATCTAAATCATACACCATACTTTCCTTTTTGTCATTGCGGTACTTTATTAATTATTTATTAAGTATTCTTTGGTGTATTTCTGTGCAATGTTCTGTCACCAGCAATTAGGTAATACTAACATACACAGATGACGGTCTTTAATAGAAACTCATATCTTCTAATTTAGGAGATTTCTGTATGATCAGTGAAATAAGATACTAAGTAAGCCCACGAGGAAATGAGCTTCTCTTCTGATTATAAATTCATTTCCTGATGGGGGAAAATCTAATGCCGCATAAGGTTTACTAGTGTAGCAGCAAGAAGGGTGAACAGTACAAGTTTTCAAACAAAAAGAAAAGGCCTCTACGGAGACCGAAACTAATTCAGACAAAACTAAAAAAGGGTGAGCAGACCAAGTTTTCAAAGCCTCTACGGAGAGCGAAACTGTTATAGTTTTAACCGAATATTTTATCAAGTCCGATACGATATCTTGATCTAGAGTCATGCAAATTTATCGTTACAAATCAAATGTTGGGTTGACTGAGCATGACTAAAGAAATTTGTGAATTTGTTATAGTCCATGTCGCAGCACCAGGTCTGTTGAATATTTCGTTACGTATGAGTGTCAACTCCATTAAACACAGCACGAATATTACAGTTATCCCTGATCACTTTTGGTACTTGAATATATCTCTGAGTAACATATATCACATCAGTATTTTTATGTCCAGCTCTGGAAAATATCCTAGCGGGATTTTTTTGATTGTCTAACATCACATCATCATATACGACTAAATTATCAATACTTGAATCAATAACATCAACACTCGGAGATTCTTCGATATCGGTTATAAATGCAATAATATCCTCATCGATTTCCGATTTTGCTTTCTAGTTAAAATCCTTTAACACCTCGTAACATCGCTGATCGTCTACACTCGAGGCTACCAAATATAGTTTATCCCATTTCATCCATCTCGTTATCAAATTAAGTAACAACTGCGTCTTGCCACTTCCAGATGGTCCAATTATAATCATGCAAATATAATTTGGTAGCGCTGCATGATGCTTAACGGGTTCTCGTGTTTTTATCGCCGAAAAATCAACTACATTCATGTTATTATAAATAAATTATGGATCTATATTGTGTGAAATATAAGAAGCGTAATAGCACAAATGACTTAACAACAATTACAACAAGCAATAAAAAGATCAGCACTTGCTGGTAGGTGTGTACAATGTGGTACAAAAAAAATTAGAATTGTTTGTATGGATTTTAAAAAAACAAGGAGGTGATATTGCAGCAAAAATGACAAAACTTCCCGGGACTCCATGGGCAAAATATCCAGGAGAAAAACATCTTCCAGGTTATAGTTATTGTGGCCCTGGAACCAGACTCGACATCAGACTCGATGGCCAAGACCAACCCCGACCCGGCGAATATCCAATAAACGCTATTGATAAGGCGTGTCATGCTCATGATGTTGCTTATAAAAGTAGCAATCTGCAACACAGACATATCGCAGATGTGAAATTTATTCATGCGTTAAATTCTATCACTGATAAATCCTTCAAAGAAAAATTAGCTTCGTGGTTGATAAAATCGGCGATGAAAAGTAAATTAATGCTGGGTGCTGGCAATTACTAACAACATGGAATCTATTTATTATTCCCCAAGAGGATACTGGAGGGGTAAATCAGCAATCGATAAACTCGCTAACGCCGCAAAAGTAAACAATACCCCCGAGGCGGATTGGTTATCGAGGCGATATGGCAAATTTATCAACCGCCGCCTAAACAAATTTACTTTGCACGTAATTATGTCAGCGTCCCTAATGAAGTTCATCAGGCTGATATATTATTTCTGCCACATGATACTGTTAAAAAAACAAATATATAAATACGCGCTAACTGTAGTTGATGTTGCGAGTAGATACAAAGAAGCAGAATAGATATCGACCAAGTCATCAACTGAAGTAGCTACTGCGTTTGAAAGGATTTATCGACGAGGTCCTCTGCAGAGGCCAAATCTATTGCAGGTTGATCCTGGCAAGGAATTTCAGGGTGTAGTGTTATCAACAATGAAGCATATTAATACCACGATACGACGAGGACATACTGCATTACATCGAGATCAGGCAATTGTTGAACGATTTAATCGGACTCTTGCTGAGCGGTTATTTGGATATCAATATGCGAAGGAATTTATTCAGGATAAACGATCTCGTGAATGGGTCGAGAGATTATCAGGTGTGATAGCTGCGCTAAATAATGAAATTATTCGAACAATCAATGTGAAACCTATTAATGCTATCAAAAAAAAGTATATACGTGTACAAAAACCACAAAATGATTTTTCAAAACAACGAATACTCGGCAATGTCACTGTGAGATATTGATATGAACTAAGAGAGCTTGAAGGCGGTAAAAAATAGCTACTGATCCTATTTGGAGTATCACGTCGCATAAAATATCTAACATAACAAGATCCACGGGTAGACCCGCAATCTATAGATTAGATTCAACTGCTCCTCAGCGTGGATTTACACGTGAACAATTACAAGTGATACCCGATGATACTCAATTACCGACACGTGGTCTTAACTAGCGACGTTGCGTCTGTTACACTCAAGACAGGTCAACATCACATTATCTCTGGTATGACCACGACTATTATCCTTTCTGTCTGCGGTAAATTGTCGTGGATTTTCATCCGCCTACGACAAACGCAATATACAATTAAAGCTCGCGCAGTGATTATTCTGTTGTTAGTTTCAGCGTAATTATAAATTCAGCTTCAATATCAAATTCTCGTTTATTTTTTTATCCTGTTGTTTATAACCAGCGAGTATTTTTCTGATTATATCATCGACAATTTCATTGTTGGTGGTGTCATTAGCATCTTAAACAACTCTTCGAAGTTGATTTATTCTTCGTACTCTGGATACTGCCAAGTAAACTAAATTCGAGCACTCGATGCGATTATCTACAATCCAAACAATCGTATCGGATATAGTCAATCCCTGCGAAGAATGTATCGTCATTGCGTATCCTAGCGTCCATGGAGATTCATCAGCGTGCAATGCATCTTCGACAGCACTGATATAAACCGACACAATATCATTTAACACGAGAATCTGCTTCTTTGTCAGGCCTGGAATATCAACTTCGATATTCTGTCTTCGTGTATCCTTAGGTCAATAACACAATGTCACTGGAAGTATTGCGAATGTTTCCTTGTGTGTTTCAAATAATTTCATCTGAAGTGTATCTCTGACTATCTTTCTACTTGCCACTATCAAATCGTTTGGTCTCCACACTTCCCAAAAATCATTTAATGGGGTTTCTGAAATTATTTCACGTGCTATTTCACAATGGATTTTATCCGGTTGTAATCTAATTAATTTCTTGAACTCACTTAATTCTGGAGCAAGTGATCTGTGATCAGTATTAATTTCTTCATAATAATCTACAAAATTCTTCAGCCAATCATGTGGAGACAAACCGACAAATGGTGGTGGTTGACCATGATCGCCACACATTATCACAGCTGTATTCTTTAACAATAGCCAATCAAGAAACATTTTTAATATCTCTAACGACACTGTGCATATCTCTGTAATTGTTTTCAATTGTAACATCTGCTGATTTAGAATAATCACGCAACATTTCCTTTTTTATTCTCCATGATCCCCAACACTCGTCAGAATTTGTAAATTCAGCCATTGCTTTGCTATATTTTACATCTATATAAATGAATCAATGGCGATGCTAACTGCGGTGTCAAGAAATCTATTTATCATCGATAGCAAATTGTTTGAAGCATAAGCCAGCATAGACACCCTTAGATGTGTATATTGGGGATTATCTCCATCTACGTAAGTAACAATTGTACCCAATTTTGTTCCATCCGACAAGAAAGCGTCTTTGCGATTGACATATATACCTCTAGATGTTGCATCTACGATTATAAAATCGTATTCAGCATCATCTAAAATTAATCGTGAATAATGTCGCTTGTGATCATATTTTTTTCCACCCTGGGTGAATATACCAATTATTATTCTACCGAGCTTCTTTGCGTGATTGTTTCTGACTTCAAAAATCTCCTTGGACCATTTAACGATATATTCTTCGTCGAGGGAAGGAAATTTTTTCTTTGTTATCGCTAATTATACTATCTAGACAATCGGGTTGCGGTAACCAAACTTCAGTTTGTTTCCGATATGATATAATTGCTTCACTGACAGTCAACGATATCAGTATTTTACATTCAATCATATACCGTAATAACACTATAGGCACCCAGTGTTTTTCAGATATGTGTCTACCAAACCAAACATAACAGCACGGATGAAGTCCCTTAGCGATCTCGAATGATACTACACGAGCGAATCCGGTTAGATCAAACTTGGGAAGTGACCTATTAATCGCAACACGGGTCATCTCGTGTGTAGGATGTCCAAATCTTTCAAAATACTCAGAGCATTCACCCATCCCGAGTAAACCCGCCTGATAACACGAAACCATATCAACCGAAAGAAACATTTTTAAGATTATATTTGGTATTCCATTTTCCACCATATCCGTATTTTACATACCTGGCTTGAACATCTGAGAGAAATTCAGCTCTTGTTGGTTTCCACATATTTTTCTTTCTCGCGAAATGAGCTAAAAATTGTGGAACTACGATATCGCTAAAACACAATCAGATGTCTGGTGATCAAAATAAACTATCACTGACAGCTCGTCAAATTAAGCATTTCAATGATGCTAGCAAAGATAAAAAAGGTGTTCAGGTCACTCTCTCTCTCTGCGTCCGCGATCAAAAACATGATAAAATCAGGTGGTATATTTCCACTTCTCGCTGAGATTCAATCGTTAATTGCAGCACCCGACCCCGCGGTCGCGAATGCGGCTGCTCTAGGAGCTGTTGGCACCGCCGCTGGGATGTCACTAAAGAAAGCTACCGGTCAGGGATACAAAAAAGAGACGATCAGTAGCACGAAAGGGTCTAAGACTACCATTAACTCCGTATTCATGGTACAGCGGAAACGACCTGAGGTTACCAGGGACAGTTTACTAACTCCGCTGTCAAATTTTGAATTACTCGATGCTGCTAAATTTAGCGATAAAAATTTTTAGAGGTGTTTTTATGCGAGATCAATTACCACAACAACCATACAGCACTGAAACCGGTATCATTAATCTCGATAACAGCACTGGACCTGAAACTCACTGGTTTGCATACGCGATTGATCCGCGTGTAATTGTTTATTTTGATTCCTACGGTTTAGCGCCACCTAAAGAATTTATGCGTTATATACATCAATTAAAAATTCCTCGCTGCTACTCCACGCTACCAACACAGAAAATGACCGACCCACCAATATGCGGCCTAGAAGTATTAAATTTACTTAGCGCTATATCATCATCAACTAAACTACCCCATAAACCGTACACGAATATACGAGTAATTGCTTTTCAGAGAGATCTTAAAATATAATGGTTGATATTTGGAGAAGATCTCTCTCAAGTCTGAAAAAAAACCACCGCGGAAATATCTGCAACCAAGGATGTAATTTTTTTTATTCAAGATGAAATATCCGAGATGTTAAACCTTGCAAGTGTGGATCCAAATGTAATAGTCGTATTTCAAGACAAACAAGGAAAATTGAAAACGAGTAATGTTTCCCTGAATGATATTCTTGTTAAAATAAATGGAGCAGCTGAAAATTCCCTATGGGTGTTTGATTCCACCGGTAAGATTAAACCAGGAGTTCTTTTACCAACTGTGATAGATAGTATTAACAATCGAGTAAAAAAAAATCCGGTAACACAATGACAGACAACCTCGACATGAACTCTAATAAAATAACCGCACTTGGCGATCCAACACTGGATACTGATGCTGTGACAAACAAATATGTAGATGATAAACTAACAACGCTGCACGAAGAGTATAAAACCACAGATGGTAAACTAACAACGCTGCCCGACGAGTATAAAACCACAGATGATAAACTAAAAACGCTGTGAGCTGAGTATGATGTTCATGTATGTGCGTTTGCAAACCTCCGTAGGAATTTTAGAAAATCGGATGAAATCATGAATAATTTCTTTGGTGATCCGATGACTGTCCCAAAGAAACTTTCTGATATTAAAACAACTATTGATACGTTTAAACAAAAACAAGACGATATCATTGCTGATTTTCCTGCTATCGCAACCCGGCATGATAAAATCAAAATACCGCATAAACAAAATATCAATACCGTGTACTCGATACATCATGGAGCTTTTACCTGGACACCTCAAAATAACATCATTGGAGTGTCTGCAGATGTCAAGGGTATCTATAGATTGACTCTGATTTCACCGTTGCAGTTTAACGTATCAACTAGTACTTCTACTGGTGTGAATACTGCAAGTGCAATAATAGATAAGGGATTCAGTGAAACATTTACAATAAGCCCCCTCAGTGGTAATTTAGCATCAGCGTCATTTAAGGTTCATGTCGAATTTGTAATTGATTTAAGTAAATGGTATAATGAATGTCCAACAATATCGATATGATCAAGTCCGTGAGTTTCAAACCAAACTAAAGACTCTTATTGACGAGTATACCGCGAAGATAGAAAAAATAACGTAAGCAAATTGACAACGTCGACATTATTGTGTATTCGGTTTCAAGTGTAATTGCTGTAACGGGTATATTGTTATCAAGTGTAACAATGCTTGCTCCTGTAGTTGTCACAATTTGTGTTTCAACTGCGACCACAATTACAGGACTGTTAAGCATCATCACAAAAAAATATCCACATGCAGTCAGAATAAACTACGCGAGTATATAGTTAAGTTAGTTACATATCGCCGAGAATGCATATTCTCAATTGTCGTCGCTGATATCATCTAGTCTCGATGACACAAAAATATCCGAGAACGAATTCTCCGCGATGATGAACATCTACCACAGCGCAACATCAAATTTAGAAAAACAAAATAGCAATAACAACAATGACAATGTCAATGTCGACATCAACAACGGAATTACTTCAAGGAATAGCGACAAACACAACACCGCAATAGACAACCATGATCTCAATAACCTCAACCAACCCTGAATTAAGTGAGAATTTCCCCACTGCGATTCCGGTTAAGGAGATAGCGCTAGCAAAATTACGAGTATACCACAGTTGGCGAAATATTAGATCAAAATCATTTGGTGGTCAGCAACCAAAGAATCCGCTAGTGTTTGCGAGTAAAAATAAACCAGACGGGACTCCAGATTGGCATATAGTTTCCTTACGATGTGGGTCTCACCAAATCGAACAGATCAATAATAAATTACAGCGAAGAATAAAATCCATTACGGGAAGAGAATCAAAATTCGCTATAACAGTTCATGAACTAACACTATCATCCGCGATTGAGATAAACTCACCTGGTTATGCTGTAGATATATATCAGAGTTCTATAAGAACAGTGCTAGGATGGCCTGAAATCCCACCACCTAAATATCAAGTACCGCCAGAGCTCAAAAGTCTGATTATATCACAGACGAAAAATCATGATGATGATTCCTATTCTACTATATACAAGTTTTCTAATAATATTCCATGGTTATTAAATCCAAAAGAATTTAATATAGGTTTTTCTATGGGGAATTTGTTATGGCAACACCAACAAGGAGACGGAGGGTGGCTTCTAGAAGGTGATGTTTTGAGTTATTTTGATGTTTTTTAATAACGAACATAAAAATATTTAGATAAATTACGGCAGAGTTTTCAAGAACATATTGTTGATTTCAGAGGCGTAGCTATGATATTTTGCGCCCGGGGACGAACTATAAAATTGGCGCCCTAGCGATCATGTGACCGATTTATTACCCTTGTTTACTTATTATAATGTAACGTTGTAGACCTCATTTTGGCGCCCCTGTACCTTGGCGCCCGGGGACATATGTACCCCCCTGCACCCCCTAGCTACGCCTCTGGTTGACTTATCGTCGAAACTCTCAATTATCAAATATATAAAAATACTAAATCAAATCGCATATGATATGGAACTATTTAACATACGGCTTTTTCAAGCTGTATTAGTTGCCGAGGATGGTTCTGAGAGAATAGAATTTGCAAAGAAGTATAAAATACGTGTAGAGGATATTCAGCATTTAAATTTCCTGGGTATAATGCAAACGAACTAAAAAAATCAACCAATGATCTACTCGATGAGTTTTTCCCACAAATACTCGCCGCATGGAAAAAATAACACAACTACAAACAACCATCCTCAAACATAATAATGATACAGACAATGGTGGACGGCATATTGCTCCTCAAAATGTGAATATATCCTCGGTGATTGCAATAAATCTAGTATGTGATGCTATTGATGGAAGTTAGCAAATAAATCTCGAAAGATCAAATCAAGCCCAGCAGGGATACATTTTATATTCGTTTGCACCACCCGGATTTTTAATAATTGAAGATCCAACAAATCCGGAGTATATGCGATGTCATAATGATTCATTAACGAGAATTAATTTTAAACTCACTGACCAGTCCAATAATTTGATTGACGTAGGAGGAGAGACTTTACAAATTAGTCTGTATGTGATATCCTAAAGGATTTTCGTCTTAAGACTTGTATCTAAAGGATTTTCATCGTAAAGAAATTTCGTCTTAGGAATTTTACCTAAAAAAAACTTCGGTTGAAACCAAAACTGTCATTTGTTTTTAGTCTGTCAGAAATAGTTTCGGTCTCCGTAGAGGCTTTGAAAACTTCGTCTGTTCACCCCTTTTAGTTTTGTCTGAATTAGATTCGGTCTCCGTAGAGGCCTTATTTTTGTTTGAAAACTTGGTCTGTTCACCCTTCTTGCTGCTAGTTTTGAGAATCCACGTCAATCTCGAGTACGTGCCTTTACGTGTGGACCGCCTACGACAACTTTGCCTAGCAGACATATTTGACACACTGGAATCATGCTGGACGTTCAATCTAGCCATCTGCCACATTATATAATATAGATATTTAATTACCATAACTTCAAGATGTGTAGACCATTATTCGAAAAATGTTATTTATACACTAAGCACTTGGCAATAATTTACATTGGGTGAGTGCCAAGATAGCATTATCATTTCATCATTGATCACGCTTAACAAACCGAATAGATCCCAAACTGCAAATGCATTACGCAGTTAGCGCTTAAGCTCGACTTATAAGCGAGTACATACGGTATGTAATATAGGTGACTGAGATATAAAAATGCACTTAATTTGACACCTACATACACAATGCACATTTGATGTAAAAGTTCACCTGAAATCTCCTTGAATAGATTTTTTACGACCGTCATCATTTATTGCTTGATTAATGTGTTATTCACGTTAAGATACTATTATCATAACTTTAATGTTTGTAATACGTGTTTTAACATCATATGACGTCACAAATGGACTCAATGTGAAGAAATAGCGTGTACAAAATTACATCGGTATCATAGAAAATGTATGTGGGTTTCGTTGCCGCGTACAGAGTGTTATGGGGGGAGGGGTACATTGTCTCAGCCCTTAGCTATTTCAAATCACTAAGTTTGATTTACCTACTGTCTCAGATGATGAGAAATTGATTTGACTATAACTAGGGCACTTAATGTTTACTGTGTAATTAAAATATAGATGAGGTTGATAAGGAAGTTGTGCACTTTATAGAAGCAATCTTCACTTTTCTGTTTTATGTGATATATGTATATGAAATATCAGAAATGGCAAGAATGACAAAGAGTGTATAAAGATTACGAGTAAAAAGAGAATGTAACGCCATGTGACATTCGCCTTTCAAATGTTTGAGATGATTTCAATTCAAAACTAGTATGATTAATTTAAACGACAAATATATGTATTCATCCCATATCTAAAAGGGACATGCTCGTGAAATAATTATGTATTTTCCGAGATCGATATCCAGATTTTATTCAGCGCATAATTTTGATCACAGGTATAATTAAATTCTACGCAAGTATAATACTTGAATTATTCATTTCATTTTGATCAGAATTATGATATACATAAGACTAATGTATTTTTTTGGAATATCTTGGAACTTAAATTGTGTCCCAAATCCCCGTTTTCAAATTATAGTTTTGGTTTTTATATTAAAGGTTGTCTATATTAAAATTTCTCATTCCTACCTTGATTCGTATATTGTATATACTTCATAGCAATATAATTATATATATGACTGTTTCTCTCTAGTTTATTTTATTATTTTATCATTCCTACCTTTACAGCCGAAGTAGAACTAGTCTTTTTGTTGAGTCTATTGTAATACAGATACATGTCTAATCCAGCAGACAATACAATTCAATATCGAGAGAATTTAAACACTGCAAGGATTAAAAATAAAAAATTAAATATACGTTGTTCTCAACGCAACAACAAAAAAAAAAAACTTTTGGAGCAATTAATATCAGCAATAATAATATAAGCACAATTCATTGTCAAGAGGTTCAAGTTTTAAAGTAGCTGACCATTCTTGAAATATGGGTATGTTACGTGGGTCTGGTTTAAAAGCGTATGGTCGTTATAAATATTTTGGCGTTTTCTTCTAAAAATCTTTTAATCTCCTGTGGTTACTAGTAGATAAAGCATAGCTTTATCTTTGATTATGCAGCGTAACTTATTTGACAATACGATTATATTAATACGGACCAATTTGTGGGTAATATCTGGTATAAGAAAAGAAAATTTACCTGAAAGTTTATATAACGAACATCTAAACAAACTAACAGGTTTACAACGTTTTGCAATTAAACATAACGTCTGGATCAGTTTAGAGCCGATTGTAAATTATTATGTAAATTATTAATTAATGATATATGATTAAAATGTGACATTAATATGACCTCTGAGCCATTATGTCGGAAATGGAAATTTAAGATTTCGTTTTTCGGAGCAGCTATGAAGTTCTTTTGGAAATTAACATACGAAAGATTTTAATGTTGTCCAATATGAAATTAACATTACGTTTTTTTTAGTCACTACGTATGCCTATGAAAACTTAATATATCAAAAGGGTCAGTTTATTATAGAATCCTATTATAATTTGATATAGAAAAAGTGTTTTAAGTGTGGGAGTTAGCAGCAGAGGGGTTGAATCAGACAACTTTAAATGGCGTCTATTTGGCAAACCAAGGCCTCCTCCAAAACAGAAAAAAATATATGTCAAAAACACCAAACCAAACTTTCTAACTAACCGAAATTCTCGCACGGGTTAGTTAATTCTGTTACTCTTTTTGCCATTTTTAAAAAGAATAGTACGCGCTTGATCATTTTTGTATGCCTATTCGTTGTCACACCCTCTCTGCTGCTACGAATTAAATTATATCATATAACAATAATGGTAGGAGGATCGTTAACAACTAGATTAGCTCAAGAGCGACTAGCAGCGATTAGGAGATTTATGTCCGTGAGAGATTCTGTAAAACAAACAGCTGCAGCTCAACAACAACATATTTTACCCGTCGCCCGCGGTGAAGAAATCGCTGATGTTTCACCTAAACCTAAAATACGAAAGTTGGTGATTGATCTGATTAAAAAGTGTCGAGAAGAAGCTATTGATGATATTAAAAATATTAAAGAATCTGATGTACCTGAAAAAAATATTAACTGGCATGTATGATAAAACTAAAATATTAAAATCAGCCTATGAAAATGTAAATAATTATGATTTTATTAAATGGGTATATCGTATATATCGCAATAAAAGACAAGTCTGTCAGAATGATTATGATTTTGATGAACTTGTTGAACAAATAAGAAAACTTGACAAACAGTCTCAACAACTTCCATCTCATTTTTCATCTGAGCAACTTCATCATCCTCATTCTTTCTCACCGCAGTTATCAGAATTGATAGGGCTGGCGAACAATTAACAAAAAGTAGAAAGATTGCTCTTCAGACCGTTTACTAAAAAGGAGGGAAAAGGAGTAAGGGGAAAGGAATTTTCTCAGAGTGGAACTCCAAGCGGAGGTAGTGATCTTGCTGAATGTCCTAATAATATTCTCTCCGACATAGCACAATTAGAAATCTTCATAGGTGGTAAATGAGCTGGAAATAACTCACCGGAAATAATTACTGAAGCCGCTGATATCTGTAGACGATTATTTCAAAGTGGTATCATGGATATCAGCGTATATCGAGAATTTATCGATGAACTCGTTGGTGGTTATCACAGTGATTGATTGTCCTGGTGACAATTAGTCACAAGATTTAATAAATAATGATTAAATAGGATGATATTACACTACAACAACCATAAGCCAAGTATGACTTACGTAGTATATTCACGGTTGCTCGTTTATAAAATATATTATGGAGATGGTCTTGGTAATGGTACTCAATGGTTATTTGTAAGGATGGCTCCAAAAAATTGCACCAATCGCAAAACAACTATCGATCAAAGCTATTGAATTTATTTGTGATAAAGGTATTAGTGCTGTTGGTGATGTTGCCAGTAAAGCGTTTTCTTCAGCTAAGGAAAGACTAGCTATATTGATTTGACGACGAAAACCATCACCACCAGTGAAACTGGCGTCTACGGAAATTATGTCCGCGAATGTTAGTAAGATAATAAACCAAGCGGCGGATCAAAAACTAGCAGCGCTGATAAATCAAGGATCTGATGCGCAGTGAAATATTACTGGAAATCTGATAGCGGGAAGTGATCTAAAAAAAAGTTAGCTAGATCACGATTTAGATCGTTAAATATATAACAAAAGGTTTAAATCCTCACCCGACACAACATTTGATATAGACGCACCGGTTCTCAAAAATGATTCAATTTTATTCCTATAACGCGATACAGCCTGATTCCCGATCTAGAATCGAACTTCAAGTTCAAGATACAAATATGTCTTACCTGCTGAAGCTTTTATCGAAGTAGAAGGTCATCTTGTAACAACTGTTGTAGACGCTCATAATGCGCCAATACAATATGGAGAAAATGACCGAGTTGGTTTTGTAAACAATGGTATTATGGCGCTGTTTAGTAAAGGTACATATATGATTGATGGAAGAGAAATCGAATCTATTGAGCGTGATGTTGATGTTGCCAAAACAATATTAGGTTTAGCTCGATATTCCGATGATTATATAAGATCGTTTGGTCCTTCTGTGATGTTTGTTAAGGATATTACTGATCGCGCTGATCATATTCAATATAATAATTAAATATAATAAAATAAAAGCGGTTCGAGCTACTGCGGTTGACCCAGCGCCACTTGGGTATACGAGACCGGCTGATGTCTTTGAAGTAATAAATTACAATGATAATTTCAACTTTGGAATTTGCATTACGCAAAAATATGTTAGATAACAATGGAAGATTTTACTGCGCGATTTCATTGCATCATATTTTCGGATTTTGTAGAAATGTTTGAAAGGTTATCTTCAGAGCTAAACATACAGTAGTTCTCACGCAAAAATGTGATGACAATGATTCAGTTAAGCATTGTGCTGGTGTTGCTAATGGTAAATTAATTCTATCAAAACTTTCATTATGGTTCCCAGTAATGACTCCATCAATTACCAAGAAGGAAAGATTACTATATGGACATAGGAGGTAAATCATTGATATTATGGCTATCAGTTTCAACAGATACAATGATAAGTACTGTTATTGGTGAATTTAAGTGGCACATGGCAGCAAAACAATGTGTTTCATACTGAACGAGTAGATTCAGCTGATAAACAATTGCTTAGCCATATGATATTTGATAAACTCTGAGTTAATGAAGTCTCGTTGAAGATAAACGGTCAACAAGAACCATTTGAACATATTTTGCTTGATTACGGCTAAAACCACATGACGCGTATATGTCATCGTTTATCAACGTTTATGGGACGTGATCAAAATGTTGATACTGGTCTACAAATATCGGAATATGATTTAAAACGTTTATATCCGATTTATTACTTTTCACTTGAACATCTCGATTTAACCAGACAGAGTGTCGTTGACATATATTTCCGAGCTCGTGTAAACCGAGAAGCTATCGCTCAGTACAGAGCAATTGAGGTCATTCTCAGCGACAAATCGATGTTACTCGAAGGTGGAGGTGGAAGAATGAGAGTGGTTGATGCACCAGTTGAAAACATGGAAATGTTTTCCAAAGACATATAAACATTTAGATTAATCTCATCATTAATAAAATGTCATGCAATCACGTTGACTACTGGTCAAGTGAAGAAATTACGATCATAAAATGCGAGTACATGTAGAGCAACAATAACATTAAAACCAGATCAGATTGCTGTCGGCGGACCAAATAAATTGTCGCTGACTAAAACTCAACTTAACCATTTCAATAAGGCACTAAAAGCAAAAACTGGAGTTCAACTTAATTTCGCTCCATCCGTGGTCAAGGATATTAGTAAATCAGGTGAAGTATTTCCTCTTCTGGCCGCGTTACCAGCGTTGATTGCCGCCGCCGTTTCCGCAGTTGCAAAAGCTGCCGCGTTGGGAGCAGTTGGAACCGCTGCTAAAATGGCACTAAAGAGAGCAGCGGGAAAGGGAAACAAAAAAGGGCGGGGTCTAAGACTACCAGGGACACAATATTCATGGTATAGCGGAAAAGGCCTGAGGTTACCAGGGACGATTTAATAACACCGCTGTCAAATTTTGATTTACTTGATGCTGCTAAAAATTAAGAATAATAAATTACCACAACAACCAAACAGCGCTGAAACCGGTATTATTAATCTCGATAAGAGTACTGGACCTTGTATTCACTGGGTTGCATACGCGATTGATCCACGCGGAATCGTTTTTTTTTTTATTCATACGGGTTAGCACCACCAAGGTAATTTATGCACTATATACAGCAATTAAAATTCCCTCACTGGTACTCGACGCTACCAACACAGACAATGATCGATCCACCAATATGCGGCCAAGAAGTAATTATTGTCCTCGATGCTATATCAAAATCAACCAAACTACCCTATAAAACCGTGCACGAATACACGAATAATCGCATTGTAGAGAGATCTTAAAATATAGTGATTGATATTTACGGGAGATCTCTCTAGAACCTATAACAACCCATCGTGGGATATCGGCAGCAGATGATGTAAAAACAATATCCGAAATGCTAAATCTTGCAAATGTGGATCGAAACGAAATTGTCTTATTTCATGACGAGTAATGTTTCCTTGAATGATATTATAGTTAGACTTAATGGAATAACTGAACATTCCCTAGCAGTGTTTGATTCTACTGGTAGGATAAAACCAGAAGTTCCTATTCCAACGGTGTTAGATAATATTAATAATCGAGTAAAACAAAAACCCGTGATACAATAACGGGCGAGCTCAACATGAGCTCGAATAAAATAACCGTACTTGGTAATCCAACATCGGACAGTGACGCTGTGACAAAAAAACTATGTAGAAGTGCTGCGAGACGAATATTAAAACCACAGACAATAAACTATCAACGTTGCGAGACGAATATAAAACCACTGACGACAAACTAACAACGCTGCGGGCTGTGTATGATGTTCATGAAGGTGCGTTTGCAAATCTCCGTAGGAATTTTAGAAAAATTGATGAGACCATTGATAATTTCTATGAAAAACCGTCAAATATCCCCATGAGACTTTCCGATATTAAAACAACTATTGATAAGATTAAACATATACATGATAATATCGTTAGTGATTTTCCTGCTATCGTCACCCAGCTTGATATAATTAAAATAACGCATAAACAAAATATCAATACCGTGTACTCGATACATCACGCATCTTTCACCTGGACACCTCAAAAAAACTCCGTTGGAGTAACTGCAGATGTTAAGTGTATCTATAGATTAACTCTAATTTCACCGTTACAGTTTAATGTATCATCAAGTATGTCCACGGGAATTAATACTACAAGTACAATAATAGATAAGCGATCCAGTGAAACATTTACAATTTAGCATCAGCGTCACTTACAGTTTATGTCGAAGTTGTAATTGATATAAGTAAATAATATAATTAATGTCCATAAATATCGATACGATCAAGTGCGCGAGTTTAAAAATAAACTAAAAAAATCTCGTTGACGAGTATACGGTAAAAGTAAAACAAATACCGCAGGCGTATTATCCGTGTTGACATAATCGTTGTATTCGGCTTCATCTGTTATTGCTGGAACGGGTATATTATTATCAGCTGTAACAATGATTACACATAAAGTTGTCACAATTCATGTTTCAGCAGCAACAGCAATTACAGGGTTTCTTAGTACCATTGCATAAAAATATTCACATGCAGTCAGAATAAACTACACGAGTATATAATTAAATTACATATTCTTAAATGTCACCGTTGATATCATCTAGTCTCGACGATACATTGATATCCGATAACGAGTTCTCGGTGAAAACTAACATCTACCACACAGCAACATCAAAATTAGAAAAACATGACAGTAATAACAATGGCATCGACATCGACAACGAAATTACTGCAACAGATAACCGCGAATACAACTGCGGCAATAACAACCATAATCTCAATAACATCAACAAAACCTGAATTTAGTATCAATTTCCCAACTGCAATTCCGGAAGAGAAATCGCACAAGCAAAATTACGAGTATACTATAGTATTCCAAATATCAGATCAAAATCATATGGTGGGCAGCAACTGAATAATTCTCAAGTGTTTGCGAGTAAATATAAATCAGCTGGAACTCCTGATTGGATTATTGTTGCAATACCGTCCGGTAATTATCAAATTGAACAGATATATAATGAACTCCAGCGTAGAATAAAATCCATTACAGAGAAAGTATCAAAAATTGCTATAACGGTTCACGAACCGATATTATCAGTCGCGATCGAGATAAACTCACCTGGTTATGTTGTAGATATTTATCAATCATCGATTCGATCTGTACTGGGATGTCCTGAAATTCCACCTCCTAAATATCAAGTACCACGAGAACCAACCTTGAATGATTTTACCACAAATGTGAAAAAAAATTATAACACAACCAGAGTACAGGAAATCAATATGGGCAAAGGAATTATTCATTATTCTTGATGGTGAAAAAAATACCCACGCCTATTTATAAACTATTTATGGATAATACTACAGGGCCTGATTCGAAAATGATTGTGAACGAGAGATATATAAATAGTTCTAGAGAAAGAATAACTTCGAATTCACTCGCATATTTGGTAGATTACAAAATGTACTTGTTAGTGCTATACAAGATTATTCTGATGACTTAAAACAACAAATTATCTAAACAATTCAGCATTTAAATCAGATTATAGACGATATCGAGTACATTAATCAACAAATTCGTGATCGAGTAATAAATTGTATATATGCTCGCACGTATAATAATAAAGATATATTCTATTCAGATAAGATATTTCTTGATTATTTTAAAAATCAAACGCTTCCTCGTCGCATGATACCCACAGAATTCGTTTCTTCTGCGCGATTTGTTACAAGGGGTTACGGATCCTATCATCAACCATTTGCACTGGTTCAATATATATATATATATATATATATATATATATATATATATATATATATATATATATATATATATATAATATCTTTTATTTAAATACTTGTTTTAATTATGATATGGAGAAGTTCGAGAGATTATCCAAAATCAAACCCTCGAAAACCATTTAATGTCGATATAATCTCTGTAGTTGCACCAAAGAATGGTCTAGTGAGTGATAAAAGAATAATAGATAAAATCTATGATGCTATGAACGAATTTAGGAGCGATGGTGCATCTCACTCCTGGTAAACATTTCGAATCGATGGTAGTGTTGATGTTACAATGAATAAAAAACGAGGAGCAGGAATAATAGCGCATCTCGAACATCGAAAGTATTTTTTCGGAGTGAAATATATCAGACTAGCAGAAACAGGAAACTGGATTATTCGTGATAATTACGACTCTATCCTCAAAAATAAAAAAATCGTCATTGTGAGTCAGGATTCCAAACCAGGGATATTGACTGGAATTGATAAACCGTATTATGAGCGAGCTTATCCTGTAACAGCGGTTGTTTATGGAATTTGTCCGATAAATGAAAAGCCAAGTGATGAGAATCTGAAACCGGATGAAAATGTCCATAAGTTGTGTCGCTCAGCGAGTAATAGAACATTTTACAAATGCGATACGTGGAAACGGTCTGACAGAGGTAAGACGTAGCAAGATAAACAAATGGGCTTTATCAGTCAAGGATACTGGCACTACAATAAAAAATGTGGCTGTGTTAGAAAAAATATTAAGATTCCCAATAACAGTAGCAACTATAACAGGAGAAGTATTATACGAATCGAAGTATAAGTCAGAAGGAGCTCCAATCCATATCATTGATCATAATGCACACGCGTTGACTAACACAGTAATAATATTTCCACGAGATCGAATTGTAAGATATTACCCGCCAGAGAGTTATGTCAGTAACATGTTTGATTTTATTTACGAATTAAGTCAAAACGATCATGTATCAGTGTAATATTTCAGAGTTTCAAAGACGAAGAAGGTAAATTTGATCAATTTGAAAGACCTAATGGTGAAATATATCGGACGGAATCTCTTCATGATGAGATGAGAAAACTCGCTGAGAAATTTTCAAGGGATATTACCAAATAATTACTAACAAACTGTTTTACAGTCCCGTCAGTTGCATCTCATTTCGCGAGAGAGGGAATAATCTGTGGAAACCAACACGATTTGAATTTCTCTAAGATGTTCAGTTTTTTGTGTATAATATAAACACGGCGGATGGTGGAATACCAAATATGATTCTAAAAATGTCATCTCGGTTGATATGATTGCATGTTATCGAGGAAGTTTTCTCGGATATGGATAATGTGCTGGGTATTTTAAACGATTGGGACATCCCACACACGAGATGACACGAGTTGCGATTAATGGAAAACTACCTGATTTTGGTCTAACCGGATTCGCTCGTGTAATATAATTCGAAATCGCTAAAGGACTCCATCCGATTTGTTATGTTTGGTTGGGCTGACACTTCTCTGAAAAAAAATTGGGCAGGGCACCAATAGTATTATATAGATATATGATCGATAGTAAAATACTAATATCGCTGATTGTCGTGAAGCAATTATATCATATCGAGCGCAAACTGACGTTTGGTTACCACAACCTGATAGTCTCGATATGAATATTAACAATTACAAGGAAACTTTTCCTGATCTCGACGAAGACTATATTGTTAGAGATCCGGGGAGATTTTTAAAATCAATACTAAAAATGCAAAGGATCTCTGTAGAAAAATAATCGGTAAAATCACCCAAGGCGAAGCATATGATCACAAGCGGCATTATTCACGATTAATTCTAGATGACGCGGAGTATGATTTTATAATCACGGATGCAACAGCTAGAGATAATTACATGAAAAATAATCAACTATCAGAATTATCGAGCGCGCCATCTATATTCGATCCTGTATGTAGATGTAAAACCGTTTACTTAAACGGATGTGGCGGCTCTGGAAAAACAACAAGAGTGATCGAACTATTTCGGGAGAAGTCAGACATGATTGTGCTAACACCCACGCACAGGCTTGCCAGAGAGATGAAACAACGAGGAGTTAATTTTTGCACTTATCAGTTTTTTGGACTTCTGATCGAATGGGTGAGAAACATATTTCAAAAATCATTTTTACTGACAAAATATGTACAGTGACGTTGGATATATTAAAAATGTTTCTTGATTGGCTCTTACTAGAATATACAGCGATCATGGTCAACCACCACCATTTGTTGATTTGTCGCCACGTGATTGGCTGAAGCAATTTGTAGATTATTATGAAGAGATTAATACTGATCATAGAGCGCTTGATTCAGAATTAAGCGAGTTCAAGAAATTAATCAGATTACAATCGGATAAAATCCAATGCGAAATACCCTTCATCGCGGTTTTTATTAACCAGCTAGCTAATGATTCCTTGAAAGGTTTATCAGTAATAGAATTTAACGCGTAAATAAAATTCATATCTGCGAGATGTCTATGTTGCAGATTGCTACTTTTAAAAGCAACATCATGAGCATGACACGCCTCATCAATAGCGTTTATCGGATATTCACCTGGTCTTGGTTGGTCTTGGCTATCAAGTCAGATATCGAGTCTAGTTCCAGGGCCGCAGTAATTATACCCTGGAAGATGTTTTTCTCCTGGATATTTTGCCCATGGAGTCCCTGGGAGTTTTGTCAATTTTGCTGCAATATCACCTCCTCGTTTTTTTAATAGAAATAAATCTACATTTTTTGTACGGCATTGTACATACTTACCGGCAAGTGTTGATCTGTTATTTTTTGTTGTAATTGTCGTTAAGTCGTTTCTGCTAGTACGTGTCTTGCATTTCACACAATATAGATCCATAATTTATTTATAATAACATGAATGTAATTGATTTTTCATCGACCCGAAAACGAGAACCTGTTAAACATATTGCTGTGCTACCGAATTCTATTCGTATGATTATAATTGGACCGTCTGGAAGTGACAAGACGTAACTGTTACTTCATCTAATAATGAGATGGATGAAGTGCGATAAGCTGTATTTGTTCCATCCGTAGACGATCAAAGATGTTACGATGTGTTAAAAGATTTTAATGAAAATGCAAAGACGATAAATGAAGATGATGATATTATTGAATTTATCACTAATATCAATGAAGCGCCGAACGTTGATTCATTTGATGGATCTATTAATATTTTAATCGTATATGATGATGTGATGTTGGACAAACAATCAAACCCTGCTTGGATATTTTCCAGAGGTAGACATAAAAATACTGATGTGATTTATGTTACCCAGCGGTATACACATATATCAAAAGTGATCAGAGATAATTGTAATATACTTGCTGTGTTTAATGGAGTTGATAAACACACACTTAGGAACATTCGTCAGAACTGCTGCAGTGGAGATATGGATTATAATCTCTTCAGAAATTTCTTTAGTCATGCTCATTCAACCCCGCATAGTTTTATAACAATAGATTTACATGACCCCAGATCAAGATATCAAATCGGTCTTGATAAAATATTTGGATAAAACCGTAGCAGCAGAGATGGTGTTGACAACAAATTGGCATCAAAATTCTATTTTTTTTACTATTTTTTTTAATTGACCAAAACGTAACAGAATTAACTAACCCGTAAGAGAATCTCGGTTAGTTAGAAGCTTTGGTTTAGTGTTTTTGATATTATTATTTTTTCCGGTTTTGGAGGAGGCCATGTTTTTGCCAAATAGACGCCTCTAAAAAGTTGTCTGATTCACCTTCTCTGCTTCTGAGTTATATCTTAGAAAACGTGTCATTGGATTATAGTTCTTATTGATATTTAACATTACGATATCGGTGTAGAGAAAGAGGAATTAAACTTTCGGACATATATGTGGTGGACAATCGTAAATTTGACGTACACATAAAACAAATGGAATAAATGGAAATCAGTATCAACTCTCAGTGACGGTAAAAATCTTTAGTTGGGTCCCAGTCTAGGATTTTGGCATCCTCCCCCCTCAAAAAAAGGATAAATCTGTTGTATTTCATGTTTACCACATTCTTTGTTACAATTTTATTAACAGATGTTATATGTTTATAGAAATTAACTTTTAAAATAATCTTGTTTACTTGAAAAAGTATATTGCCTTTACATCTTGTATTTGAATCAGTCTTATTGTTATGTTCAGTATTTCATTTGGGATTAATTATTTATTAAAGTTTCTGTTCACTGGAAATATAAAGGACTCGTCTATAATATACTTGGATTCGAACATTAAATTGAAATTATGGTGAACTGAGAGAAAAACATATTTGGATTATATTGTTGAGATTCATCAAAAACTGTTGGAACATCCTCCACGTCACAGACTAATAAGAGCACATCAACACATCCAGTGGTAAATCGTATTTCGAACACTACTGAAATTTTATTAAATTTTATTAATTAGGACTGGTAAAATAACTTTCTGCACTAAAATTAGAATTTAATTCGCAATATTGTACGTTCTTTTAAAAATGTCACTTTGTATTCAAGGGAAATAAATTATGTGTTGAATTTTACAAAACTTGTTGGGTTTCACTCTTTATATTACTTATTCAAGACCATAAATTCATTAATTGAAAATCGTGTACTGGATCCAAATTTATCTAAGATAGTTCGGAACGCTTAGTTGAATTTTAGAAAACTTGCTGAAATTAAAATACAAGATGAAATTAGAGTTAAGAAACTTTAAGTTATAGATTTAAATGATACAAAAGCAGCTGTCAAAAGAGAAAGACAACAGACAAATGCAATTTGAGAAAGTGGAAACAGGAAGATAAATGAAACTGGAGAAAGAATTGTGAGAGAAATGCAGCTATCGAAAGAAGAAGAGTTACAGTTGCAAAGGTATGAATGAGAGAGAGAGAGAGAGAGAGAGAGAGAGAGAGAGAGAGAGAGAGAGAGAGAGAGAGTTTCAATTTAGATTCAAAGACTCAGAGCTGGACAAAAGAATGCACTAACACATTTTACACCACTTTCAGCTTTTGATGCTTTCAGAAATTTTGGTTAGTACCCCGTTTCTATGAAATAGGAATCCATAATTTCTTCATTTTGAGAAAGTTGAAGAACATTTGAGCAAGGTCACGGTCATGTATTAAAAGCAAGACCTTTGTTTTGTCCAACAAACCACAGTCTGATTTTATTATGGATTATTATGACCCATTCATCTCGAAAGGTTCTTTATCGCCTTTTAGTGATTCTGCCAAATCTATACTTATTACAATTTTAAGGGAGACAGGGTCTCAGTGTATTCTACTATAATGTACTTTTATTGACTCATTGATGCAAAGTTGACCATTATTTTAAGTAAAATTGAGTTTAACCTTGCTCGTGTTACATTTCTAGGACATATATAACGCATTGTCAAGGCTATATCTGACCACTTGATGAAAGATGTTACATCGTTTGTGTTCTAGATAAATCTGTGGGGCTCTCGAATTAGAATGATAGCTGTACCCACATTTCAGACAAACGTCCAGTAATGCACAAGCGCGTTTGCGCTCTGTTCCTTGTATTTCGTAAAATGCTGGACTCAACCCTTTTCGCTCAGGAAAGCAAGAGCTCGACACCATACAGTGACGAAATCTGTCTCCATGATGTAATTGTTCAATACCTTGTCTCATTTGTTTGAATAGTATCAGTAACCGATACATTATTTCATATTGCGTGTAGCTTCGATGATTCTGGCGGTACATGTGGATGTGTTTTTCGTCTGGAAAATCGGGTATTAAAAACATGAGATTTCTGTGTAAGACGCGTTGCTTAACTATTAAGATGTGGACAGGTCCATACTATTTCTTGAATTTCCTGCATGTTCTTGTGTCCGCACACGCTCTGATTATATATTCCTCCTAGTTTAAAAATTGTCCCTGCTTCTATTTGTATTTTTGGCTGTGCGTTTTTTTTTTGTGTGTTTTTTTTTTGCGTTCATTCATAATCACTTCCATTCCGTTACATTGTTTCATTCTGCTTGAACTCTGCTTTGCTTAAACACATTTTCTTTGTCATTGTCATTTGTTAATATACTGCTTTTGATTCTTTTGAGTTGATCAGCAATTAACAATTTGTAAAATCTTTTATACTTAGGAGGCGAGAAAGCATATACACGGTTGCTATTTTACCCACGATGTCCGTGTCGTCGTTGGATTACTTCACAGTTTGAATTTTGTCGATAATTTTAAAAATAAAGAAAATTCAGCAAGTCTGCTAACTTTGATTTGAAAACACTTGGATGTAATAGAAAATCGTCAATTATCTCGATATACATATATTTGTCGTTTCATTTCGTCCAGCATAGAATTAAACAAATCAGTGATTTTTTTTTTGGGGGGGGGGGGGGGGGCAGCGCCGGATCAAGCACCGTGGAGGCCCATAGGCAGTCAAACTTTTGGGGCCCCAGACCCACGGTCACGGTCTCATGGGGGCCCCTGATGGGGCCCATAAAAGTCGCGGGGCCTATCGGCAGTTGCCTACTCTGCCTAATGGGTAATCCGGGACTGGGGGGGGGAGTATCTGTCTTACACTCCCACACTATGATAGTGTAACTGCATGCTTTTGTATTAAACTTTAAACTTATTCGTAGTCAACTTGCATTATAGTTTCATATCGAGTTCCTTTCCTTGATTAATTTATTGTAATTTGTTGTTTTATTTGTAAACGTTTGAATGTAACAGTCAATATTTCATGCCATTTTCCGTACCCTTTAGATCTTGAATGGAGGATTACAATGCTGAACTCTCGAGTATATTGAAACACAGGCATCGATGAACCCTCCTATCATTCTGTACAAATTTAAAAAATACAATTTTGTCATATATCTTTGTTCTCTTTTTCATATATATTAGTTCTCTAGTTCCAATATGTTGCCAAATATTGCAAGCAAACAAAAAATACAAATTGAAGGCATATTTTATTAGGTAGAGTAGAATATAACATTTTTGAAATTTAGATATAGGTTTATTCACTTTTACTACCCTGAAGCTCTTCAAATTGATAGGATATGTTCACATCTGGATATAACTATTCATCTTATATGAACCAGTTAATCGACGTTGGTAGCATAGCAACATCCCAATCACAAATGGATTCATAAAGAACCAGCCAGAACTCATTAATTAGATGACCTTTATCTGTATGGTTCATTGAGGACAAAACAGCAGACATGTAATTGTAGAGGCGATTTTGTCTCGAGGGTCCGCACTACCCACTGATATTTACATCATATTCCATTTGTCTCCTATTACAAATTGTGAATTTATTCCCTTAATGGTCATGCAGACGACATCACAATTTATTTATTCTCTAAATTATATCTTAGTGAAAGATTTTGCTTCGCGTTTCATTATAAAGTTTGCATATCAGTTACGTCTATGTCTGTTATACATATAACAATAGTACAGTTTTTGTTACGGAAAAGTATTGACTACTTTACTTTTAAAATACCTGAAATTTCAAAACATGGAAATATATGATCTTGCTAGACCCTTTAACTAAACATATGCTGACAACCTGATCTAAATGCATCCAAGTCTCAAATGGTCCCCTGCATTTTTCACTAATACTGCAGACACCTGTTATATTAGCATGGATATCAGAACACAAATAATGTTCGATGATTTAGCAAGGAGAAACAATTACTGTATGTTATTGATATAGAAGGGCAAGTAACTAAATTCTAGTAGGAATCCATTTACAATGTTGATTTGAATATTAATATTTTTCTTCCACACATTCATATTCATGACACGAGGCTCAGCGAATTATCGCAGCGAAACCTAAGTAATATCATTTTTGTGTTAGACTGTCATATTCAATGATATTGTTAAAACGGATTCTTTCATTTGTCAGAACATGATACACATGATCGTATTTAAGATGACATTTAATGAGCATTCAATTGATTCGCGAAGACATCTTGTCAAGGAAGAAGTGCGAATGGGTTATTTCTGCGTTTTTATTTTTTTATTTGTCTGACGGGCATATGTTTATATATATATATATATATATATATATATATATATATATATATATATATATATATATATATATATATATATATATATATATATATATATGTGTGTGTGTGTGTGTGTGTGTGTGTGTGTGTAAGAACCACTGTATTATAGAGTTTAAACAATATTCGGATTAAACTTAATAGCCGAATTTGTTTCTAGTGACTAGTAAATATCATGAATCAAAATCAGCCGAAGGCTTGAAATAATTGTACTGCTCCAAATATGTGTGGGTTCCATCCATTTTTCCAAGTATGATGACTTTGTGCTTAGTTCGTACAACTGTTGCACATTAGTGCTTTTTATGCAGATTTGACCTTGCCTGAATGTCAAGCTGGCAAAAAAAATTGGACAGTGGTCTAATTTACTTTCGATCTATTTGTAATATTTTAAATTTGAATTATTTGATTTCCAGCAAAAATGTGTCATGCTTAGTTTTTCAAACAAATTGTATATCACACACTATATGGAAACATTAAACCAGTTATTGTAAAATTTTTATCAACAATTATTAAATAAGTTTGTTATAATTATTTACTGAAAGTAACCAGTTGCGGTGGGTGGGTTGCTTTTTGTTTATGTTTATTTTTGTTGGTGTCTATTGGTGTTACTAATATAGCGTAATGTATTTATTGAGATTACTCCTTTCTAGCGTTAGTGAAATACATTTGTTGTGCTAGTTGTAACGGACGGACTAGTCTTTTTGTTCACGTCTTCTGCATTTTGAAGTGGCTGAATATTTACGATTGTCAATTTGAATTTAAGATGTTAAAATCTATTTTTACCTTTTTTCATAAAAGAACGCAATTAGATTTACACGTGCAACAAAAACAGTTTTTATCTACAAACAAATTAAGAAATAATAAACACACTTCATGAGTTATAAAAAATTTCCGTCTAGGTAAAATTTCGAAATGTGTTATTATCTGGGAAGCGGAGGGATTAAAGCGATGCAGTCTTTTAAGTGTTTTTTTTTTTCTCTTAAATATCATGTGTCGCCTTGAAGGATACATTAACATGTTGCAATTAGACAACCCTTATGGAAATAAGGTCACTCAAAGAATTGTGTAATTTGAACTGATAGGAGTCATGGCTTCTTATTAGTGTCAGAATAAGATTTAAAAATACACCAAAGACAGATATTGATTTTTTGCATTAGAGCTGCCGGTCTGTTAGAAATGTTCATCGCTGATCTGCTTCCTTCAGACTGGAATGACATTAGATACACTTATAATTTAATCATATATGTGATTTAAATCGATGTTCCGTGGGCAGTTATGTTGCTTTGGGTTTTCTTTGAAATGTTCAGAACTTGTTGGAAAATATATAAAACGTCTGACAATGGAGGCATATAAAATGGAGGGAAAAATTAAAATATGATGGTTATGAATTTAAATAATACGTGGTCAGATTATTAGTACAAGGTGCCGCCAATTTCAGTATGTTTGGAGCGGCTGCTCTCATTATTATTATTATTATTATTATTATTATTATTATTATATGGTTCTCCTTCAATATGGTATTGTATGTATAAGATGGCACAGACTAAGATCAGAAGTGATTCAGGTAACGGTTTTCCTTTCTGACACACTCAGTAAACCGCATTTTTGTAATGGTACTAAAGTAAAATAAAGGGATTTCCTTCTAGAAATTTTTGTTGATTTATGTTATTTTTGTCTTTTCAATGTGAAAGGAAAGAGGTTCCCCTTTTCCGATACAAGAACTGGGAACTTTTGTTGCATCAGTGACATAATGTTGACTCCGTCGATATAGACATGGATCTTGACGAGACACAACATTTTACGAAACATACAATAATCAATGTTTGTGTATGTAGGAAGATAAGATTTTAAATTAACTATACATGTGGGCTATTTGTGCACAAATCGCGAGTACCCATCTATGGGACAAGTACATATTTCAAACATAATCTGTTTACGTCTGATATTAGAGTCAGTTTACAGGCGTCATGCACGATTAAGTATATATTTTTCATATCCGAGTAAAAATGGTGTGTTATTTCTTGAAATGCATCCTATATTGGCATTTACATCATCCTGCAATAACAAAGTTAGGGAAAATTAAGCTAAAAGTAAATTTTAATTCAGATCACTAGAGCGAAAAATGTAGGCTATTGTAACACATTTTTTAATCAAGAGTTTGGTATTTCTCTTGAATCGTCAGCATAGAAAGTTACCTGCAATGGAGTCAAATAAAGGCTAGTAATAACGGTTAACAGCTAACATGATTAAGTCATTGTGATTGTGATTAGAACCTTGTGATTGGAAATAAGTCATAGTGATTAGGATTGAAATCATAGTGAATAGGATTAAGGTCATGGTGATTAGGATTACGTCATATTGATTGGAATCAAGGTCATATTGATTGGAATTACGTCATAGTGATTGGGATTAGGGCATTGTGATTGGGATAAAGTCATAGTGATTGGGATTAAGTCATATTGATTGTGCTTAAGTCATAGTGATTGGGACTAGGTCATCCTGATTGGAAAAAAGTCATTGTGATTAGGATTGAAAACATAGTGAATAAGATTAAGGTTCGGTGATTGGGATTAAGTCATATTGATTGGTATCAAGGTAATACTGATTGAAATTACGTCATAGTGATTAGGATTAAGTCATAGTGATTGAGATTATGTCATAGTAAATGGGATTAAGTCATATTGATTGGGATTACGGACATAGTGATTGGGATTACGTCATAGTGATTTGGATTAGTTCATAGTGATCGAGAATAAGTCATAGTAATTGTAAATAAGTAACAGTGATTGGTATTAAGTTATAGTGATTGCGAATAAGTCATAGTGATTGGGATTAAGTTATAGTGATTGGAGAACAGCATAGGATTTGGGATTAAAAACATAGTGAATAGGATTAAGGTCATAGTGATTGGAATTAAATCACATTGATTGGGATTAAGGTCATAGTGATTGGGATTAAGGTCATAGTGATTGTGATTAGGTCATAGTGATTGTGATTAAGTCGTCGTGATTGGGATTAGGTCAAAGTGATTGGGATTAAGGTCATAGTGATTGGGATTACGTCATAGTGATTTTGGATTAGTTCATAGTAATGGGGAATAAGTCATAGTGATTGGGATTAAGTCATATTGATTGGAATTAAGGTCACAGTGATTGGGATTACGTGATTGGTATTAGGTCATAGTGATTGGAAATAAATCATAGTGATTAGAAATAAGTCACAGTAATTGGGATTAAGTTATAGTGATAGGGAATAAGTCATAGTGATTGGGATTGTTATACTGATTGTGAAAAAGCATAGTATTTGGGATTAAATACATAGTGAATAGGATTAAAGTCATATTGATTGGAATTAAGTCATATTGATTGGGATTAAGGTCATAGTGATTGGGATTAAGATCATAGTGATTGGGACTAGTTCATAGTGATTGGGATTACGTCATAGGTATTTGGATTAATTCATCGTGATTGTGAATAAGTCAAAGTGATTGGGATTAAGTCATATTGATTGGGATTAAGGTCATAGTGATTGTAATTACGTCATAATGATTGGGATTAGTTCATAGTGATTGTGATTAAGTCATAGTGATTGGGATAAGGTCAAAGTGATGGTGATTAAGGTCATATTGATTGGGATTACGTCATAGTGATTAGGATTAGGTCATAGTGATTGGAATTAAGTAATATAGATTGGGATTAAGGTCATAGTGATTGGTATTACGTCATAGTTATTTGGATTAGTTCATAGTAATTGGGAAGAGGTCATAGTGATTGGGATTAAGTCATATTGATTGGGATTAAGGTCACAGTGATTAAGTCATATTGATTGGGATTAAGGTCACAGTGATTTGGATTACGTCATAGTGATTGGTATTAGGTCATAGTGATTGGGAATAAGTCACAGTGATTGGAATTAGGTGATAGTGATTGGGATTAAGGTCATAGTGATTGGGATTACGTCATAGTGATTGGGAATAAGTCACAGTGATTAGGATTAAGTCTTATTGATTGGGATTAAGGTCATAATGATTGGGATTACGTCATAGTGATTGGGAATAAGTCAGTGATTGGGATTAGGTCATATTGATTGGGATTAAGGTCATAGTGATTAGGATTAAGTTATAGTGATTGGGGAAAAGCATAGTGTTTGGGATAAAAACATAGTGAATAGGATTAAGGTCACTGTGATTGGAATTAAGTCATACTGATGAGGATTAAGGTCATAGTTATTGGGATTAAGGTCATAGTGATTGGGATTAGGTCATAGTGATTGTGATTAAGTCGTAGTGTTTGGGATTAGGTCATAGTATTTGGGATTAGGTAATGTTGATTGGGATTAAGGTCATAGTGATTAGGATTACGTCGTAGTGATTACGTCGTATTGACTAGCAAATGATACCTGTAAAGCTGCAACAGGGGACCATAACATATTACAAGGCCTTTTTCAATGATTTCACTAAGTGATATAAACTTGTGTCGTGCATGACAGATAATAATTTTCAGAATATTTGTAACAATCAATGTCAATGTTTTTCTTGGGGTTTTCAGAACTTTCTTCTAAGATTTATTCATCTGCCACCGTTGAAGCTAATTACGTCAGCCCCAAATAAGAGCGTTTTCTTAAGATTACAGAAAGTTTAAGAGCTTAAGTAACTTCAGGAATAAATTATTGAAATTGAAAGTAGAAAATTGTTTGTAATTTCTCTTAAAACGTCAACTGTAATATGATGGACTCTACTTCCTCTCAGATAAAGAATATCTTGTGGTCAGGATATGACAAATCCCTGATCTAAAGAAAAAATGTATTCTTATTAATCGCACACCATGTGTGATAGAGTAAGGCATTGTTTATTTACTTTCCTGAGTTTCGATTGTGATTGGTGTCACCTATAGATTTTTCGCAACTTTGCAGAAGAACTAGTGGTGAAGCTACACAAGACTGAGTTATATGATGCCCTTAGATGGACAAAGTAAAACGCCACCATAAAAGTTTGATCTTGTGTATTCACCTTTGCTTTTGCCCAGAACGGTATATAGTTAATTGAAACTATTTCGTCCTTATCAAAGTCAATCACTCGTTGAGTTATTTAGTCAGCGACAATGCGTAACACATTCTAATGAAATGAGCACTAGTCCGTTTGCTTCCCCACCCCCACCCAGTACAAGCAGCAACGTAAATGATCCTTACCCTTGGAAATTTGAATATCACTAATGTTAGCATCCTTCTGACATATGATGCTAGAGATAATTGTTTGTTTCTAATTAGTGTCTGGTAGCCCTGTTTATGGCTAACTTTGAAAATCAGAACCAGAACCAAAACACACGTTCGGAAGAAATGTAACAATGTTCACGATTGACACGAGTGACATTGCACTTAATGACCCTGCCTATGGTTAACTTTGAATTTCAAATCAAAACACACAGCTTATACTGTCGATAGAACAAAGCACGTTTTGGTGCTGCTTTTTTCCCCTTCGCCCTTAGATTTGTGAAAACTGGCAACATTGTTGGTAGCGTCTACTGAGAAACACAGGACATCCCTTAAATTTGAGATATGTTAAGAAGTCAGTCGACAATAAATATCACACTACCTTTTTATTAAATTGATGAATGAATGAAAACAATGAACATATTTCATATAGATTGTATAGTGTTCTTAATTATCCTTGTTTTATTTTCCTTTCCTTCTGTGTGGATAGGAGATTGTGTGGTTTTATTTTCCTTCCCTTCCATTTTGATAGGAGATTGTGTGGCTTGTTTTCAGTGCCACTCATATACCTCGAAAAGATATTTGCTTTCTTTGCCTCAATTTCCCTTGTCGCTAGACAGGAACGTTTGCAAATAATGATTTTTCATTTTTATTACGAATTGAATACAGTTAATGGTTAGATAAATCATCCACTAGCAAATTATATCTGTTTGGAATCAGTTTCTTCAAAGAAAGTGGAATATGAAGCAGAAGCAATTTAAACTCATGGGGGGTGGGGGTGCAGATGTAAAAATAGCAAAAGGTGCGCTTCTGCATAACAATCTCAAAACCTAGATAGTACATTTGAGATTTTTTTTGTTCTCCTTCCCTTTTGTCTTTATAGTAGATAATATGTGAAGGTATTATAAAGGATGCTTTCCTTCACATGCGTGCTTGAAGTATACAAATTTCATCGTTCATCATTTGCGCCATTCAATATTGTCTAATCCAAGCAAGCTTGACGTCATAAAAATATTGCAAGAGGCTATAGACGACCTTTCTTTTGGTTGAGGAATTCATCACGAGATTGTAGCATGGTATCTATGCTATTCACAGAGCCAAGATGGAAATTTAATAAATGTAAATTAGACCGATGAAAGATTGTAACAGAGGCTGAAAAAAGTAAAGGAGGACAAGGACGATGAAAGAACAGAATGAAAATGAGAGAGTGAAATGAGAAATAGAAGAAGAACAAAAAAAAAGGAGAAAAAAAGCGAAACGAGGAGAAACAGGAGAAGGAGAAAGAAAGAGAAAAAATTAAAAATAAGAAAGTAGGAGAACAAATACAAAGTTGGTGGCGAAAAGGAAGAGATTAGAAGAAAAACAAACAGAAAAAGAAAAAGAAATAGAAGAACAGCAAAACAAGAACATCAAGAAGGAACCCAAATGTTATTTTTAGGTTAATTCCGTTGTCACGAAATGTTATGCTTTTATGCCTACATATAATCTTTTTTTAATCGATTTTACATGTTAAGTTTACCTTAGATATATTTGCTCTCATGCCTAAAATTTGTTTAGTCGATTTTGTCTTTTAGTTGTGATAAATTGATGTGTATGTATGTATGTATGTATGTATGTATGTATGTATGTATGTATGTATGTATGTATGTATGTATGTATGTATGTATGTTTTGTAGGGTTTGATTTCGTTTATATTCCTCACTTGTTTTTCGGGTCTGTCGTAACATCTCATGCAGCATAGTCATTTATTACGTCGGAGGGTACGACATGATTATAATCATTATTGTCGTTTTGATATTCTTGTTTTGGGCTGTTACTTTAGTTCTAGTTTCAGAATATTGAAAACTAGTTTTTTCAGATGCCATTTTTAGATAACCTGACAACCCATCTGAAAAAAAAATTCAGAGAATCATTTTGATATTAGACCGGTCTAGGTCTCCCAATTGAATCTCCCGATTTCGCAAAATCCTCAGTAAAAATAAATAATAAATACTATAATAGATCGTGTATTAGAGCAAGAAAACTGTTCGAATACAGAATTCAAAAATCTGCAAGAAGGCTTCAGAAATAATTAATATTACAGTGTGGGAGAAAATGATGAAGGATATAAAGACGAGCATTCGGTCATTCCAATCACTTGTCAAAATTCTAGACAACAATGGAATAATAGATCCAAGCCAATGTGATGCCCTGGTTAAAAACTACAAAGTCTTTTGGGAAAATTGTTTGAAATCGGAAGACTGTGAAATTTGTTCAGTTCTCCAGACAGAAAGACCGCTTAGATTCGTTTTTTCATTCCTTGATGGCAGACAAAAAGGAATATGCTGTCTTGTGGCCAGTTGCAAAACACCTTCTAACTCTGTCTCATGGCCAGGCAGATGTTGAATGAGGATTCACAATTAACAAAGAAGCCATACGAGATAATCAAAAGCAGCGGTCTCTCATTTCAAGAAGAATCATTATTGATAGTATTTGGAGCGTAGGAGATATTGAAAATGTAAATATTAGTAAAGAAATGTTAAGTTATGCTTCAAATGCTAGACACACATACAGACTATACTTGGATGAGGAGAAGAAAAAGAGGGAGGAGTGTGAGAGAAGCAGATAAAGAAAAGCAGATCTTGAGCTGGGTGACATGTTAAATAAAATAATACGATTAATGGATGACATCCAGCAGTTGCTCAAATTGACAGATGAAAATACTAAAAAAAGCCGAAATGGACAATAGCCTAAACCTGCTAACTGAGTCCAATTCTCTCAGAAAGGCTGCAAAAGTGAAACAAGAGACTCTGAAGGACCTTGAAAAGGAGATAGAGCGGAAAAAGTTTGCTTCTCACTAAATACAAGAAAGCAACTGGAAAGCGATGTGTTTTGTTAGTATTGTAAATAGGAACACATACAAAAACTACATAGGATTTGTTTATATTTTCTTTTGAATACAAAATATATTGACCGTTGGATTATGACATGAATTACTACATACAGTCAAGGTGTGCAAGCACAGTTAAATTTAAAATGGACATATTAAAAATATTTGTCGTTAACTGATTTGTTATTTTTCATGTATAGACGTCATTATTTATATTAATTTACTTCACAATGCAAGATAGTGTGGTCCTTGAGTTTTGTGAAATGGCCCTGGAAAAGTTTTGGAAAAGTCATGGAATTTGTTTTTGTTAAATCTGCAGGAACCCTGTCGCTCGTATAACGAGACTGAGATGTAAATGCCTGCAATTTGGGTTATATCGTTCATATAACGATTTAACAATGTAAAGGCATGTAAGTTATGATTTTATCGTTCATGTAAATATTTAGCAATGTAAATGTGAAATTATGAATTTATCGTTCAAATAACGATTTTGATATGTAAATAAGAAATTATGAATTTATCGTTCAAATAACGATTTGATATGTAACTGGTGATATTTTTGCTCCGATGGCAATAGCTATAAAATGGAACACGTATTATATAACTATCGTGGTGCCCATTTGATGCCAAAGATGTATCTCCTATTCCACCCGCTCTAGTCAATGGCCAAGGAGTCGCCACGCATTTAACACAGACCCGATGGTCGCGAAGCTTTGGTCCCTCGCATCGAGAACACCAGTATACTCTTCCGAACCAACGTCACCAGACACAGCGTATACGTCACAAGAAACCACACAGAGATCTGCGACTTCTCTCTCTCACACACACACACACACACACACACACGCACACACATAAAAGGCATATATAAGGCAGCTTCCAACCATTCACAAGGCACCATGCACAATACAAAATACACACGGCAGCTAAAATTGATACTAAACCGTTTAAGACATATGACACGGTTAAGTACTTCTACATTCATATATGTTGCGCATGCGCAGCACATGAACTGGTTAGCCATTTACATTAAACGTTCAATGCATGCAGAGTATAATTAAATTCGATTTGTCTGTTCGGTTACAACAAATAGCTATCTCGAAGTAGACAATAGTATTTCTAATATGATAGCGCTGTATAACCTAGGTATTTACTCTGTAGAATTTAGAATAGATACTAAAACATCAGATATATGAATTAATTCTGTCAGATAAAACGAATAGCGATAAGAGTACAATCTTAAATTTAATTTACCTCTATAGCTGAAGATTTCTACTGCCGTAAACTGGTAAGCTTCCTGACAAGACTCGTTGTAATGTGATGTTTACAGAGAATTCGCTGTATAATATACACTACCTGTGACCGATATGCGCAGCTAGGTACTGAGATTCGTTAAACTGCAGGCAATTTGCACATGCAGCATGAGTTGAGTCGCGCTCAGTATTTCGAAATAACTAGAGCCGATAAATAATAAACTACCCTCGGTGACGCTGTACGCGGTAGCGAAACCCGAGTACAGTTTTGACCACATATACATATTAATGCCAGTCATACACAATTTCATGACACGGTGTATGGCCCCAGTATATTAATTGTGTCCGTGTACGTGCCCAAGGCGGGCATGTAATGTATTTTCCCATTCTCCGTATGTGTGTGTGTGTGTATATATATATATATATATATATATATATATATATATATATATATACACACGAGCTCCAGCTCTAGTATAAAAATCTCGCAGATCAAAGAAACAAGTAATACATCGAAGGAGCAGGATCCCCGACAGACTCTAAATGAAGCCAAGCCAGTTCAAGCACAAAAAAAGGAAAAGGGCATTCTGTACCCCAAGAGAGGAGGATAGACTATCAAGAAAAGAATACAAGGAGGACATAACTCAAAGGGCAATAAGCCTGAATAGAGAAGAAAGGAAACGACTCATCACTTTGGACCAATATAGAGCAAAGAAAATTGCCCACTAAACATTTTTTATTTACTAAGTACTTGAAAACATTTTAAAATTATATATATATGTATATATATATATATATATATATATATATATATATATATATATATATATATATATGTATGTATGTATGTATGTATGTATGTATGTATGTATGTATGTATGTATGTATGTATGTATGTATGTATGTATGTATGTATGTATGTATGTATGTATGTATGTATGTATGTATGTATGTATGTATGTATATATGTATGTATGTATGTATATATCTGTAAAAAGAAATACCCTAAATAGCAATATATAGTCATGATGGAGGGATTAAACCTTAGAAGCATTACTATGAATACTAATGGAATAAACCATTAAATTGAAAGCATTATTATGCATGCAAAAAAACCTATGACTTAATTCTAATGCAAGAAATGCACGGGATGCTAGAAAATATCAAGAAAAAAACTGGAAGGAGAGTTAAACCCTCTAATCTTCACTAGTAACCATCCAACTGAAAGAGCTGGAGTGGCAATAATTGTTAGGCAAACCTTGAAAACATAAAAATACCAGATGAAATGAAAGGACGCTTAGTTCATTTAAAAATAAATAATTATAACCTGTTCATTAGTTATATCTCATCTGGGAAAAATCTACGTCAAATTAGATTTACTCAAACTTTAAACCACAACACCCACAAATTTGTTATAGAACCATGTATTATGGTGGTGATTTTAATTGGATTGCAGATGAGAAAGACAAAAGTGAACAGTTGACGTAAAAAGACAGACATGTAATTAAATGGGTGGAAACCTTTACAAAAACAAATAACATAATAGATGTATACAGATTTTTAAATACTGATAAAAAAGAATACACCTTTATATATGAACAGACTAATGGAACTAGAATAGACTTTTTTTTATTTATCTACGAATCTAACGCATACAATTAAACAATGTAAAATACTAACAGAATAAAAATATCCGATCATAACTTGGTTTCATGTGTAATAACAATTCAAAATACACTTAAATGGGGATATGGGGTTTGGAAATTATACAATAGCTTTTTAAACGACAAAGAATACACTAAAACCCATCAACACTTTATATAAAGAAACACCAACTGGGGATATAATGAGGGATTGAGAAAATTTAAAAAACAAAATTAAGAAAATAACTAAATATGATAGCAAAACTAGGAAGCTCAATAAACAGTGGATTCAAGGGGAATATAAAGAAATAATAAATAAAACAATCTTAACTAAATTACAAAATGGCATTAAAAAAACAAATGGGAAGAATTAGAAAAACAAAAAACACCTGGGATTAAAACTAGGGCAGGTTAATATGATAATATATATAAAAAGTGTGGGGAATATATAGACGGTTTGAATTAAAACGCGGTGAACACACACAAAATAAATGAACTAACAGAAAATGAAACAACTTATACAAATAGAAAGAACATATTAGATTGTGTAGAAAACTACTATGCAAACTTTGTTGATACCCTTTAACTCTCTCCGGCACATTTAGCTGGTTTGAGCTTTTGGGTAACACCCTTGTTTTTTTCTTCTAAGTATGTCTATTTTTTGTGGATAGTTTCCTTGTCCACTCATGTATGCTATAATATGTCAGTTTCGTTTTGTGTATTTCCCTTTTATTACTATAAAAGACTGTTTATAAGAGTTATTCTTGGTTTTCGTTCTTCGTGTGTGTTACGCCTATAGGATTTAAATTATTTATTTTTTAATTGTTAAATCCAAATTTGTCATTTAGGGTTAATATTCATTAATTGGGAGATTTTTTCTAGAAAGTTCAGGCTGACCATCCTTTAACTGTAAACAAGTTTTTGACCTTGTCTTGTTGAACTAATTCCTGATCCTGCTTTAGACATTGTGAACAAGCTTCTACAACTATTGGTTAATTTCAAGGACAACTTTTATTTTTAGTTCTTAGGTGTAGGAAATATCTAGAGTACGTGATTTAGTGAAGGCAGTCTCTTTCTGTGACCTTCCATGAACTTCTATCAATTTCTAGAAAATCACGTGATCACTTGTTTACTTAAGAAAAACAGTTACATAGAATGTTGTTTGGGATTGAACAGTTCAGTAGAATCTGGACTTTAAAGTTAACAGTTGTGAATTTATGTTTGAGTTATAATTTTAATTATCTTGTTCTGGACATTGTGTCAATTCATTGAAGAAAGAGGATTTATTTATCTATTTGGAGGAGAAAACATGTGCTCATAATTCATTTGGATGATAAAAAAACAAGAAATGAATCTCGTGACATTGTCAGCCATTTTGGATTACATCGTCAAGATTCGAACCTGGAACTATTAGAACATTTATTTATCAGGACTCTTGCAATTCCATTAGTGGATTATTTTTGTGAATTCTATATTGGATTAATGTTGGATTTGATTCTCTAAAACCGTAAGTTTATTTATTTTATGAAAATAATTGTACTTAATAAATTCATTGTTCAAGTTATACAAGCTTGTTAGTTTTCACTCTTTCTGTGTTGCTGCTTATTCGAGCCTAAGCATGTAACATAGAAATTGGGGGCTCGTCCTGGATTGAAATAAATTGGAATTTAAATTTGAATTTACCCTAGTTTTTGAAAATTTTAAATCTTTAGTGAGACTGACACGCTTGTATCAAAATGACATCTAAGGTAGAAATATTTCTTTCTAATCCTACCCAGGAGCAATTAGATCTTTTCAAAAAAGATGAGTTGGTTCAACTTGCTAGAAACTACAATCTTTCCGAAGTGAAGGCTTCTTTGACGAAACAAGATCTCAAACAAATTTTCAATATTTGGTAGAACAGGATGTTTTGGAACAAAGTGCTTTGATTCCAGTCAGTAAGTCTGCGTCAGACTCTGACATTAAACTAAAAGAATTAGAATTAAAATTCCAGATGGAATTAGAGTTGAAGAAGCTGGAAGTTCAGGAAAGGGAGAAATAAAAGCAATTACAATATAAACAAGAGGAGAAGGAAAGACAATTACAATTTGAAAAAGAGGAGAAAGAGAGAAAGAGAAACAAATTGAATTACAAAAAGAGCAGATGCAGATTGAGAGAGAGAGAGAGAGAGAGAGAGAGAGAGAGAGAGAGAGAGAGAGAATTAGAGTTGAAGAAGCTGGAATTTCAGGAAAGGGAGAAGGAAAAACAATTACAATATGAAATTAGAATGAAAGAAATGGAGCTGGCAAGTGAGAATCACCATCATACTTCAAATCAAAATTTTGATTTAGCAAGGAATATTAGATTAGTGCCCCCTTTCAAAGAAAAGGAAGTAGACAAATATTTTATTCTTTTTGAAAAAGTTGCAGAAAATTTAAAGTGGCCAAAAGAGAGAATTGGACTCAGTAACTACAATGTGTACTTACTGGTAAGGCTAGCGTGATTTACACTTCACTGTCTGTTCATCAAAGTAGTGACTATGATGTAGTTAAAGAATGCATTTTAAGAGGTTATGAGTTAGTTCTTGAAGCTTATAGGCAAAAATTCAGAAATTACAGAAAAGAAGCTGGACAAACTCATGTTGAATTTGCTAGACAAAAAGAGCAATTGTTTGATAGATGGTGTTTAGCCAAGAAAGTCGAGCAAGATTATCAAAATCTCAAGCAAATTATATTAATTGCAGAGTACAAAAACTGTGTCCATAATGATGTTAAAACTTATCTTGATGAGTATCAGATTGAAATCTTGGAAAATGCTGCTCGAGCTGCTGACGAATATTCTTTGACACATAAAGTTCCTTTTGTTAACAAGACTTCTACTCAACAATTTAATGGCAGAAAAGAATTTCCGCCTAACTCAAGCCCTTCTAAAACTCAAACTAACACAACTTTCGAAAATCAAACTTCAGATAAGTTTGATTCTAAATCCTTGTCTCTTCCGACGTTTAACGTTTGCATGAAAAAAGGACACGTTGTTTCTGATTGCTACAAATTGAAAAATAGGCATCAGAATCAAGATAGACCTGTTCCAAATGCTCTTATTTCCAAGAGGTCAAGGTCACAATCATGTATTGAAAGCAATACATTTGTTGGGTCTAATAAATCTCAGTCTGATTTTATTATGGAGAATTATGAACCATTCATATCGAAGGGTTCTATATCACTCTTGGGTGATTCAGCCAATCCCACCCCTATTAAAATTTTAAGGGACACAGCAGGTTCTCAAAGTCTTTTATTATCAGGTACTTTACCTTTTTCTGAGAAGTCTTCTTCTAATGAAAGTGTTCTTATTCAGGGAGTAGAGTGCGGCTTTGTTAATGTTCCTCACCATTGTGTAAATTTGTCATCAGACTTAGTGTCAGGACCTGTGACAATCGGAACAGTCTCGGTTTTACCCTAGAGGGCATTGATTTATTGCTAGGCAACAACTTAGCTGGGGATAAGGTTGTGGTTAATCCACTTGTAACTGACAAGCCTAATTTGGATCAGAAAGTTGATCCAATTGAAAAAGAAATCCCTGATGTATGTCAAGCTTGTACAGTTACCAGAGCTATGGCAAAGAGATCTCTTGAGAATGAAGTTGAAAAGGGCAGTATTCCCTTGGCTGACATATATATAGGTCAGGCTTTTGATGAGGTCACATTTACTTCTTGTTTGGATCAATCAGAAAGTATTGATCATAGTGATCCTCTTTTAACAACTCATTCTCTTTATTCTAATCAGGATGATGATCTTGAGAATGGTGTTAAAGAGGCAACATTCCTTCAACTGACGCGTGTATAGGTCAGGTTTTTGATGAGGTCACTTTTACTCCTTGTTTGGATCAATCAGAAGGTATTGATCATAGTGATCCTCTTTTAACAACTCATTCTCTTAATCAGGGTGATAAACGACAGTCACTTGTCGTCGAACAGGAAAAAGATCCTGAGATCTCCTGTTTGTTTCAAAGGGTCATAAATGAGACTGAAGTCACTGAAGTTCCTGTCTGTTATTTCATAAAAATTCGAATTCTTATGAGAAAATGCAGACCTTCCGAGGTACCTGTTGAAGATGAGTGGTCAGTGAACTATCAAATAGTAGTTCCAGAACCTTACAGACAGGAAATACTTAATCTGGCCCATGAAACTCCTTTGGCTGGTCATTTAGGGATTAAGAAAATGTATCACAAGATCTTGACTCACTTCTATTCGCCAAAAATCAAAAGTGATGTTGCCAAATACTGTAGATCTTGTCATACTTGTCAAATGGTAGGAAAAACCAATCAGAAGATACCTAAGGCTCATCTGCAACCTATTCCTGCCTTTGATAAATCATTGGTAAAATTATGGTAGATTGTGTAGATCCCGTACCCAAGACCAAGTCAAGTAACCAATACTTGTTGACCATTATGTGTGCGTCAGCAAGGTTTGCAGAGGCTATTCCGTTGAGGAATATAAAATTTAAAACTACAGTAAAAGCTTTGATAAAGTTTTTTACTCAGTATGGCCTTCCCAAATCTACTCAGTTTGATCAAGGTTCAAACTTAATGTCTGGAATTTTCCAGCAAGTTATGAATGAATGCCCAATTCAGCAATTCAAGTTAAAAATGAAACTATGGTTTGAAAGAACTACAAGGGAGAAAACTTTTGGGTCTGATAATGGAGTTGTGTTACTCTTGTTCATTCTTCTTACTTTACTTCAAATTAGATATTACGGCCCTTACAAAGTTAAGAAGAAAATGAATTAGTTAAATTATAGTATTAATGCTCCTGGGATCTAAATAAATTATAGGAGTACCAGTATATTGAAAGAGATGCCATGCTAAATATGTAATTAATTTAGTGATACCTGTCCCACATAGTGAATAAATATCGTCGGATTCTACTGACATTGGAGCGACAATTGATGGAATTTAGAAATTATGAAAAATCTAGACCAGAAACTTTCACATCTGCAAGTGCAAGAAAGAAATGAACTGAAAGTTATTATTATTATATGAGCACTTATGTCCAGATATTCTTACAAGGACAAACAAAATTTTTCATGACGTTGAGGTTGAGAATTCCAAACAGCATCCATACTGGACGAGTCCACTCAAACAGGAATACTTGAAAAAGGAAATTCAATATTTGCTGGAGAATGATTTTAACAAGCCCAGTAAAAGTGATTGGAGTTCACCATGCATATTTGTTCCAAAACCAGATACAACTTTCCGTATGTGCAGAGGAACGTGAACAAAGTGACAAAAACAGATTCATTCCCATTACCAAGAATTGACAATTATATTGATAAATTGGGAATGCCAAGTATGTCACCAAATTTTGACCTTCTAAAAGGATTTTGGCAGATTCCACTAACGGAAAGAGCAAAGGAAAACTCAACATTGTGACTCCAAATGGACTCTACCAATATAAAGAAAGTCCATTTCAACGTCTCACAAAAATGATCATCACTGGTCTAGAAAATTGTGACGTCATCATCTACGACGACACCTGGAGAGAACATCTAGCAACATTTAGAAAATTCTTTGACAGACTCACTAATGCGTGTCTGACTATTAATTTATTTAAAAGTGAATTCTGTCCTGCTAGAGTGGCTTTCTTAGGTCATTTTGTGGGACATGGACAGGTTAAACTAATAGATGCTAAGGTTGAGGCTATTTCTAGATAATATAATTGCAGACGTTTTTTCCTGTGTATAACAATTCATTATATTGTGTAATTTATACTAGTTATTTTAACCTCAGATGTAAATTGGTTTGTGATAAAAAGAAAGTTTTATCATATAAACCTTTCTTTTTATTTTATGGGGGAAGGTGTTACGTCTATTGGATTTAAATTATTTATTTTTTAATTGTTAAATCCAAATTTGTCATTTAGGGTTTAATATTCATTAATTGGGAGATTTTTCTAGAAAGTTCAGGCTGACCATCCTTTAACTGTAAACAAGTTTTTGACCTTGGCTTGTTGAACTAATTCCTGATCCTGCTTTAGACATTGTCAACAAGCTTCTAAAACTATTGGTTAATTTCAAGGACAACTTTTATTTTTAGTTCTTAGGTGTAGGAAATATCTAGAGTACGTGATTTAGTGAAGGCAGTCTCTTTCTGTGACCTTCCATGAACTTCTATCAATTTCTAGAAAATCACGTGATCACTTGTTATGTTTGAGTTATAATTTGAATTATCTTGTTCTGGACATTGTGTCAATTCATTGAAGAAAGAGGATTTATTTATCTATTTGGAGGAGAAAACATGTGCTCATAATTCATTTGGATGATAAAAAAAAACAAGAACTGCATCACGTGACATTGTTAGCCATTTTGGATTACATCGTCAAGATTCGAACCTGGAACTATTAGAACATTTATTTATCAGGACTCTTGCAATTCCATTAGTGGATTATTTTTGTGAATTCTATATTGGATTAATGTTGGATTTGATTCTCTAAAACCGTAAGTTTATTTATTTTATGAAAATAATTGTACTTAATAAATTCATTGTTCAAGTTATACAAGCTTGTTAGTTTTCACTCTTTCTGTGTTGCTGCTTATTCAAGCCTAAGCACGTAAGAATGTGATATAGTTATTTTACCCCAAAAGAGTGGTCCGATGGTACTCCCTACCCTCTATCTTTTTGGATTTCGGGTATTGTCCTGTCTTTTTGGAGTTTCAGAGAGCCCTGGTTTCCTTCAGAGTCAACTCTTTTAACAAGGATTGTATTCTCACCCCTTAACGTCATCAAAACGCTGGGGTGATTTCCTTTCCTTTTTCTATTGTTTTTCCTTTTTCAGAGTTTTAAATTTATTTTCGCGAAGTGACTTTGCCAGAAGTAATATTTTTTTTCGTCCGTCATGCATTTTCACTCATCTATCGTTTTTGCATGTTTGTGTTGGACAGCTTATTTCGAATCATTGAGTAGTTTCTTACTGTTTTTTTCTTTTTGTACTTTTGTACAAAAAAAAGTTTCAAAATTTTCTAAATTTTTGAGTTATTTATGTGTTTATACGATGTATGTCTATGTTTTGTTTTGTTTTATTTTATTATTATTGTTATGATTTGGTATTTTTTTTTAATCCTTGTACTTTTCTTATTGTTATTTTGTTTCTATTGGGCAATTTTCATTGTTTTGTTATTTTTCATATTCTCCTTTTTTGCTTTTAAGGTGGGTGGGTGTTGTAGGGCTTAGAGTTTTAACTTAACTTCAGGCCGTAGCCCTTTGTCCCTCTTTCCGATCTATTGGTTCTGCTCCATAGCGCATTAGATCGGTGGGGTCTTGTTATCTGTAAGAAATAGAGTAGTTATTAGATAGCCAAGTATGTTATTTTTTTTTTAAAATTATTCTAAAGTCTTCTCTAGCCAGGAGGTTCTCACTACTGTGAGAGCCCCATTTCCAGATACATGTAAATATTTTCTCTCTAAGTGAGAATCCCTTATATGGTTATCCTTTGGGCGCAATCCCGCAGGTTTCACCACTTTTTTGAGAGACCTGCATCTTATTTAGTATCTATAGTGTATTTATTTATTTTTGAATTTTTGATGTAGTGAAACATTTATTTAATTTCCACTTTTTGTTTTAGTACAATATGTTTAGAGAAACTTCTGTCCCTCTAAAGATGCAGTTATTCTTTTTGCTCATAAAATTTGTATTTATTAAAATAGAGAGTCGCAGTTAAGTACAATGTGAAAAAAATAAAAATAAAAAACTGGGTCAACTTAGTTTTTGGAAACGTGTATGGTTTTACTTTGTTATTAAAAATTCTAATTTTGGCGCGCTTTTGCCGCAGTTATATATAATGTATTTAGGTTGGTGTGTTTCTATGGCTCAAATACAGGGTCGCATGTGTATATACTGTATCTGATCTTATTTTTATGGTTTCTGGATAAGATTGTATATAGTTACTCTTCACTATTATAGATTTTATATTTTAGTGTTCCTTTAAAGAAAAAGAAAAAAATGCCTCTAAAACAGCGATCTTCAAGATTGCCTCTAAAATAGCCGTTATTTTTCTGGTATCCATATCGCTGTCTTCTTTTTTCATATACATACAATATGTATGCTATTACTTCTTTATATAACTTATTGTTTTTAATTATATTTGTGTATAAGAGTATATCATAGTGACACAATTTCGTTTCAGTTTTGTTCTCATTTATTTCTGAACCAGAGGCTTCAATGAAGTTTTTTTTAAATTGTTTAAGTAAATGTTTATACGAGTCGTTCATGGTTATGATATTGCTGATATCATCCGCATGCAAAAAGGTTTTCGTAATGTTTTTAATATTCGGAATATATATTCTTTCAATGTTATTGTCATCTTGTATAGATCTGTTGATGGGTTCTATACCCACAACATATAACAACATAAATAAAGGGCAGCCTTGTCGGACCGATTTCGTTACGTAGAACGGATCTACTATGCAAACATTTATAAATTGCAGGAAATCGGGGAGGAAATAGTGGACCAATATATTAATTAAACAAATTATAAACAAATATCTGCTGAAGATAAACAACTATGCGATAATTTTATTACTAAAGAAGAGATAATAAATGCTATAAATAACCTTAAAAAAGGGAAATCAACTGGTCTCAGATTTCTATAAAACATTTAAAAATGAATTAATACATTTTAGTGCTACTTTTTAATAACATACTCTTTAAAGAGGAAATGCCCAAAACATTAAGAGAAGGGATTATTACATTATTATATAAGGGGGAAGGGGATAGGACACTGTTAAAAAATTGGAAACCGATCACACTTTTAAAAAATGATTATAAAATATTAAGATAATAACGAATAGAATAAGGAAATGTACCAATAAAATAATTGGTATAAACCAAAGTTGTGGGAGAATCGGGAAACAAATACTAAATAATACACTATATATAAATGCTGTAATTGAATTTTTAACAATTAAAGGGGAAAAGTGAGTTATGTATATATTCGACCAAGACAAAGCTTTTCACCAGATAAAACATGATTTCATTTTTAAACTCTGGGGAAAAAGCGGATTTGACCCTATTATAATAAACTGGGTAAAAGCAATGTACAAAAATATAAATTCAAAAATACTAATAAATGGGGCGTTAACTAGGGATATAAAAAAATCGTTCTGCGAGACAGGACTGTCCCTTGTCCATGCTGCTATATGTGATAGCAATAGAATCCCTGAACATAAATATTAACCAAAATGACAACATTCAGGGAATAAAAATACCAAATTTGAAGAATGAGTTCAAAACTGTCATACATGCAGATGACTGCACTAACTTTACCAGAGATGGATATTCTTTTAATCTGCCTGGATTGTTTCCAAATCTAATCAAGAAAAACTTAAAAGCATTAGGAATAACATTTGGACATAACTCTACTCACATAAACTATCGTGAGGTAGTAATTAGAACTGAAACATAGATTGAAACCTGGATTCACACGAACATTATTCTCATGCACCGAGTACAAGTAGCAAAAAACTACATGTACAACCAACTTAATTACATAATGAGTAATACATACATACATACACGCACGCACGCACGCACACACACACACACACACACACACACACACACACACACACACACACACACACACATACATACATACATACATACATACATACATACATACATACATACATACATACATACATACATACATACATACATACATACATACATACATACATACATACATACATACATATACATACATACATAAAATATATTTACTTTTTGAAGCCATTTGGGGGTCTTTCAAATGATGTCTGATTCTCATGATCAATCTTACTGCTGTGTTCCAAGGAGTTCGTTTACTCTTTGAAACAACAAATCCGTGTGAAACATAGATTGAAACCTGGATTCACACGAACATTATTCTCATGCACCGAGTACAAGTAGCAAAAAACTACATGTACAACCAACTTAATTACATAATGAGTAATACATACATACATACACGCACGCACGCACGCACGCACGCACACACACACACACACACACACACACACACACACACACACACACACACACACATACATACATACATACATACATACATACATACATACATACATACATACATACATACATACATACATACATACATACATATACATACATACATAAAATATATTTACTTTTTGAAGCCATTTGGGGGTCTTTCAAATGATGTCTGATTCTCATGATCAATCTTACTGCTGTGTTCCAAGGAGTTCGTTTACTCTTTGAAACAACAAATCCGTGTGAAAATATGCCTTTATCTTTAAGAAAATAGTCAACTTGCTTTAGTCAAGGAAGATGGTAAGGGCTAAACATGTTCAGGTAAGGAAACAAAATTATGTCAGTAAAAACCTCATTATTGGCAGAAGACTAAACATTATTTAACTGTTTTATTTATAGCAATATAAGACACGTTTATTTTTAACAACTAATGCTTTGATTATACTGACTCTTTTCTAACTCACCTATGTGACAGAAATCTAGCGGTTTTTCTAACCTTACGTTTCTTATCTCAGTCTAGTCATCTCAGACCAGTGGTCGCAGCCAAGGAGTCCACGCGCTCAGAACTGCTTTAAAAGAAAGAAAACAGTGTTGTCTTCTGCTGTACCGAGCAAGGAATCTGACCTTTTATCAATACAGTACGAATAAATACCTAACAACTTGAAATCACCGCATCGGTACTATTTGATTTCATGTTGTCAGAGATTTCGTCGTACTTATTGATAAAACCTGAACAATTTATTTATCCGTCCACACATTAATCCATACACAAATTTCACTGTAGCACTTGTTCTGTGTCCAAGACAGAAACATCAATTTTCAAAGAATCCACGAGCTTGAACGTTCAGCACATCGTTATCCGCTAGGGTCCGTATTGTGAGGGTCTTTCATACACGGGGCGGGGATGATTTTACAATCGGTTTCAATTACAACACATGTATGTCACAAACAGTTTCACTTCTTCCAAAGAAGAGTAGAGTTATACACGATAGTTATACAGATCTCTAATTACCCATACATAATCTAATGCAACATGTTGCTCTTCGTTACAGCTTGTACTAACTACAATAGAGATGTGTACCCAGTATCGTTTCGTTATTTACAATATAGCTATTTGGGAACTGATGAAAATGAAACATTTTCTTGTAATAAATATTAATTATGTATTGTTAATTTCATACAATATCCATATATTAAATGGATATATGTCATCACTATGAGGCGTTTTATCTTGTTATTTTTCTTTGCTCACGCATATAACTGTGTACTTCGGATGCAACGGTCACACCACATCCATCTTTAACATGTTTGTATTAATGCGCCGCATGTAAACATTTGAACATTGGAAAAAGAATAATGTAACCCTTTGACTGGGATTTCCATGTTGCGGTAAGAACTCCAACATAGATTTTACATATCTTTTTGTTATATGCTATGTCCTTTAAAAGGATAACTACAATAGAGATGTGTACCCAGTATCGTTTCATTATTTGCAGCAGCAGAGAGGGTGAACAAACCAGTCTCTGATGCTAGTATTTGTTTCGTTTCTTAAAAACTTCCTACGAAAATTAATGAATTAAGGTTAATAATACACAATCTAATCTTCTACCTCACCGAAATGTTTACCACATGGACACTTATTCGACATGCCTACAGGTTTTTCATATTCTGTTCTATGTATCTTTCTTTATTACTAAAACCTGCAAACGCAAAACCAGCTAGATCAATCGGATTATTGTGTATTTTAATTTCATCAATAACCTCATTAGTAAAGTTTTCAAATAGTGTACCAACTTCTACTGGGTTTTTTTCTCCTTATATATTTCTTCTCTGGTAGAATCAGTCCCGGATTACCCATTAGGCAGAGTAGGCAACTGCCTATGGGCCCCCATGAGACCGTGACCGTGGGTCTGGGGCCCCAAAAGCTTGACTGCCTATGGGCCTCCACGGTGCTGGGTAGAATCAACATCTGCAGCAGCTGTATCAGTTGGAAGATCTAGTAAAAAAAATTGTATTTGTTTAGTTCTTTTGATTTTTTTTTGCAGTTTGTTCAGCAACTGATTCAGTAGCTTTTGTGATAGGTTTGAACAATTGTTATCTGCCTTCTGCAAAATCAACATGAGATCTTGTCGTTCTTGTAGGCTAATATTTTCCGGACATAATCACGGACTGGTATAAAGTTCTTAATTGCTGCTAGTCTTTCTGGTGCCCAGCTAGTTGTTAACGCCTCGCCAACCATTATTGATATATGTTATAATCTCATGATATGATCTTATTCACAGCAGCAGAGAGGGTGTGACCTAGAACAGGTGTTCATGTGGTAAACATCGTGCGCATAAACACCAATGACAAAAAACTATAACAAAATTAACTAACCCGTTTATAGAAATTATTGGTTGGTTAGAGGCTTCGGTTTGGCGTTAATGACCATATTTGTTCCATTTTCGTAGGACGGTTTTATTTTTTAAAAAATAGACCCTTCAAAAACTGGTCTGTTCACCTTCTTTCTGCTGAAATCCATCCTGAGAACATTTCATTCAGAGCTCCATATGTATTGTGTTACTTTAGCTGCTCCATCTATTATTTGATATAACAATATTACATCAGTATAACATCAGGCTTTCAGTAGCTGACAAAAGTATGTCGTATTAAATGTTTTTTGTAGACTTTAATGGTATTTTCTTTAACATCAGCAGATTATTTTTAAAAATGATCCCATAGTCAATCTGCTGTATTAACGCAACGCCATGCACGCCCCATTATATTCATATCCTTATATATTTGCCAGAAACTGTTTAGGATATCACCATGAAAGAGCTAGGTGTTCGCGTTCATTTGATCTTTGGCAACTTCTTGACGGATAAATACAAATCAATAGACACTTATCAACAGTTCATTTACATCATTATGACGTGAGAACCTTTGTTAAGTTACCGTTAATTTGTCTTCAAGCCATATTTCATCATTGAGCTTGTAGTAACAGATTTAGTTATAATACTTTCAAGTCCAGTTCATTTGATGTACTTTTATTGGTGGTTTGGGAATTTTAAGTGCAATTCTATTGATGTAAATGTATTAATGTTGTATGCTACACGAACTTGAAGTACGATTTCACTAGTATTAATGATAATAAAATTTTGAAAATGAGACTGTGTTATGTATTTTTAATTAGTATTCGTTAGTTTCTTCTCCATAATTATATTATAATAATTTGTACCTGACCTTGTCCACAATCAAATAAATTGTGTACCTGGCAAGTAACATCAACTTTCTAAAAAACATGGTACATTGCTAATATTTTTCTATGATTGTGATTAAGTAATTAGATCAGTATTAATGTAAACGTATAAATTTTAATCTGAATCTAGGACATTGGAATTCATCCACGATACCCTTAGTGTACAAGACATTTCCCATGTTCTTTATTATAATTTTGATAATAGACCCTGTCTTATTGTCAACTTTGTATGTTCTAGAATGGAAATTTTGATTGAGTGACATAATATTTTCAGGAAATGGTAATTGCGACCTAGGTCAAGTAGAAAAATGAGCGATTCTTGAATATAACATCTGAGGCAAAATATGTCTTAATGTTCTGTTCAGTATTTCATTTGGATGGAGTTATTTATCCCAATTATTATTCACTGGAATTACAAGGTGTTCATCTATGATATTCTTGGATTGAAACTGTAACTTAGAATCATAATGATTTCAGATAAGGACATCTTAGGTTATATTAATGTGATTCATCAAAAGACACATTTCTACGTCACATGCCACTATAAAAAATTCAGAGTTGCATCTCTTTTGGAACACCACTGTAATTCGATCAGAACTGTTTTCATTGCGACTGGTAATATAACCTTTTGGATTGTATTCACAATACTGTGAATTCTTTTTTTAATATTTCACTTTGTAGTAAATAATATTTTGGATACTAAAAATATTCATATTTGTTGTCTTTATCTATCAGTCACTCTTTTTATCTTCGCATCATTTTATACTCGTTTTTAATCAGATGTATGTTCATGTAATATACGTATGTGAACACATTCATTCAAGATATACATTTCCATGCTCCAGATGTAATGAGACAGACAGACATACAGACAGACAGGCAGATAGGTGAGAGCCACAAATGTAATATACATGAATAGTGTGTATAACATCAATATTTCTCCAAACTGAATACTCTAAAACTTCCAACCGTTCAAGGAAATATAATTAAATAAATTGTAAACGCGGGCGCTGCGGGTGATCAAAGTGTTATTAAGACAATATTGTACAAGGCCTGGTCAGAGGTATTGCGCAACTTGGAAATAACACTTGATGACCGCCTCCCACTAATTGGCGTTATCTAGGAGATGATCGCTACGGTGTGATTTGCCCGGTCAGTGAGTATAGTAATATGAGATGGTACTTTGAACATGACAATACACGAGCCCCCGTAAAGATAAAATATGAATTTAATTGAAAATACAATTAAGAAAAGAATGACACTGTGAATTACACTTTCTCTCTTTCTGAATACACTTAGTTCAGAAAAATACAAATACTGAAGCTTTAAAATAATGGATACATTCAAAGAATCCAAACACTAATGAAAATAAATGAAGTTAACCGTTAATACTGAGAGTAAATTTCATCAAGGAATCGAATGTTCATTTAACATTGGACTGTTGAGTGATTCAACATGACCTTTTCCGTCGACTGGTTTTTCTTTCTTTTCCCTGCGTGCGTCCGTCTCCAGCTTGCCCTTTAATTGAACGGGAATTCCTCACTCTGACTTCTCGCTGATTCTCTTCTCTTGCCGAAATAAACTATTGCCGTTGACTTCTCGCTCTTTCTTCAAACAAACTATTTTTCCTTTTAAAAAAGAAGGGTAAAACGCCCTAAGTATCTCGTTACTTCAGAGTTGAGATAGTAAGTCCGTTTCCAGGTTCGAAAAATCAGATCTTACTATCAGTGGTATCATTTATACGGCTAACAATTACTATACAGGTCTTCAGATCAATAGAGCTATACTGCTAATTATCGACATCAGAATTGGGGAAAGTCATATATTCCCGTAAATCATTACGTAAAGTGAGGCAATATAACATAACACACAATCCATATTTACTAATATGCTAAATTCAAATTAATGTAACACGTTCCAATCATAAATGTACACGGCGGGTTTTCTACACCACCAATTTACCTACGTAAGTATATAAGGTAAAATGCTAATTCAGAATTCAAAATACATTATTAAATCACTGTACCGACTATTCATACAAAATATGAACATATCATGCCTCTGTAACAAAGAAACATATAAAAGTACGTTATTAAATCAGTGTAATACTGAACTATTCGTATCGTAGTATCTATACATTATGCATCTATGACAAAGATAAGCAGCATATACATTACATCATAATAAAGGTGAATTTGAGTTAGATACCTTTGTGTTTCTGGCGTCTTACAAACGTTCCACATTCAGTTCCCTGGAACCACAATTAATTTACGAACGTCTTTCTTTCAAAGACGTACGGAGTCTTCTCCTGTGTTGGAATCAATTATTCTGACCGTCTCTCGCAGAGGTCTTTCTAGACTGACTAACATCGTTTGATACATAGTATATATTCCCCGATTCTGGAGTCTGACACCCCCCCCCCCTTTTCCCATGCATTCGCCCAATCGGAATAAATGCTATTCTTACTGACCTTATGGAGACCGTCTCTCAAGATGCCAAAAATGCCACTTAGGATCGAAATGTCACATTATCGTTTGTCTTAATCATTTTTGAAAGCTCTACGTGAGTAATCCCATAATTTTACGTGTCAAACACTCAGTCCGTTTTCACTTTAATTATTGTACCAAGCCTGACCAAGTTAAGAAAACATTCTTTCCGTTCAACTCTATTCCAAGACAGTTGATTGTCGGCTAGCCTACGAATTAATTACTGGATGTCACTGACGAAAAATTTGGCACTTGACATAAATCATAAATGAGACTCGTACGTGCGCATATCTGTTCAAGGGTAGCTGACATGTATGCAATTTGAAGAAAAAAAAACTTCAAATTATTTCATGAAAAATATAATGAAAGTTAATATTAATACAACAGTCTAAATTATATATATAAAAATGAATATTTGTTTGTTTGTTTGTTTGTTTGTGTCGTATGCGTTCCTATACCGTTCATCCGATTGCGATTAAACTTTGGTGAGTTGTTCTGCGCACGCCCGCGAAGGTTTCTGAATTAGTACAACCATTCAAATTGTAACAATTAACAAATGTGTTTTGCGAGATTTACCGTGTGTTCGCTGTGAACTGTAGGCGCCTATACTAAATACGTCACGTGATCGAACAGTAGGCACCTTTAGATACGTCACGTGATCGAACAGTAGGCACCTTTAGATACGTCACGTGATCGAACAGTAGGCGCCTTAGATACGTCACGTGATCGAACAGTAGGCGCCTTAGATACGTCACGTGATCGAACACGGTCTGTAGCGATACCTAATTTCGCGTGTCTTCGGTGTGAACTGTAGGCGCCTTAGATACGTTATGCTTACTTAGTTACGTTTGGTTCGCGCCTTGGTTACGTCAAACAATAGTGGTGTGAATTTGTACGTCACGTGATCGAACAGTAGGCGCCTTAAATACGTCACGTGATCGAACACGGTCTGGATTGGCTGAAACTATGATGACGTAAATCAACAGCTGTATGAAGTTCATAATCGGTGTACGTCATGTTTACTTAGTTACGTTTGGTTCGCGCCTTGGTTACGTCAAACAATCGCGGTGTGAATTTGTAATAGTCGTTACAAAGTATTACTTTCGCTGTCTAATCAATTATGCCACATAAACGAAAAGCTATTGGTCGATCTACACCTCAAGCACGAAAGATAAAGGCATCAAGAACTTCAGAAACATACGAGCAACTGAAAGCAAGATTGGAAAATATTCGAGTTCGCACTGCTCGAACCCGATCATCTGAAACAGACGAGCAACGGGAAGCAAGATTGCAAACCGTTCGAGTTCGCACTGCTCAAGCCCGATCATCTGAAACAGACGAGCAACGAGAAGCAAGATTGCAAACCGTTCGAGTTCGCACTGCTCAATCCAGACGAACAATGCACGCTGATTTAAATCTTAGTGCATTCCATTACAATTCTAATTATGATTACAATCTTCATCCAAGTGTGCTTATTTGAAAAATGGATAAATTATGCGTGTATTGCAATGCCCTCAAATTTAAGAATGAAACACCAGGAATGTGCTGCTCGGGTGGAAAAGTGAAATTGCCAGAATTACATTCACCACCCGAACCATTATCAACGTTGGTATCAGGTGACACAAGCCAATCGAAACATTTTTTGGCAAACATACGGAAGTACAATTCATGTTTCTAAATGACATCGTTCAGTGCAACAAATATCTTGCGCGAGAATTACATGCTAACATTTAAAGTGCAAGGGCAAATTTATCATCGTGCAGGATCACTACTACCACTGCCGAAAGCAGATCACAAATTTCTTCAAATTTATTTCATGGGAAACACTTATGAACAAATCGATCAACGTTGTCAATTTAATACGGGCACTATAAACGAGAAATAGTCGCTGCATTACAAACTTTATTCGCTCAACACAACGAATTAATTCGATGGTTTACTTCATACTTAAGTGAGAGAACACAACATGTTTATATAAATAACGTTCTGTCCGAACCTGAAACAGTTAGATATGGAGTGCCACAAGGCTCAATTCTAGGTCCATTACTATTTATTTTATTTATTAACGACCTACCACTTTTACTAAGAGACTCGATATCATCTACAGATCTCTATGCAGATGACACAACATTATCAGACATCCAAAACACAAAGCATGAACTCGAAATCTCTTTACAGACTGCATTAAACAAGCTGGAAAACTGGTGCACATGCAATGGCATGGTAGTAAATACTGGTAAAACTAAAATATTACTTATCTCAACAAGGAAAAAAAGGAAAAATCTTGATAGCAATGAACTATGTCTAACATGGAAGGATAAAAATTTGCAAATGGTCTGTCACGACAG